>VZTJ01001265.1:2428696-2497321 GCA_013397795.1 Orthonyx spaldingii
TTTTTTTTTATGTTAAGAAGAAAATACCCCCATCTTCTTTGGAACTGGTGTCTGAATCTGAATATTATTTTCTCCAAGGAAAGTTTACTGAGATGTGAGTTACTCACTGGAAGTAGTACTCAAATCTTTGAATATAGAACTTACATAATCCTTTTTTTGTTATCTTTGTATGCTAATGTCTGAATGACTTCAGCAAGGAACACCTTTCTTCAGTGGCAGGTAGTTTTTGAGCTTTTAGATCTATAGTTTTTGACATCATTGTCATGACTTGAATGAAATATAAATACAGGAAGATCACAGTGATGAAGAACTGAACAAGTAATAAATAATGGAAGGGATAGGTGCTCATGTCCATCTAGATGAAAGAACTTTGGCATAGGACCTTGATAAAAAGGACCTTGATAAAAACATGAGGTTGAATCAAGTTGCTTTATGAACTGAATATATAAGGTCAAGAAAATATAAGGTCTGGCTGAATTAGAAATGCTCTAGAGAAGAGCCACAAGAATGAGTAAAATATTAGGAAACAAAACTTTGATAATGGGATTTTCAGTTCAGTAAATAAAAGCATAAGTAGAACGACTGGAAATTGAAACTGAGATTATTTATAACTGTTAGGTTATTTAGAGTTGAAATGATTTACCGCAGACTGGTTCATTCTGCATCAGTGGTAACTGATGGATGTTTTCACCCTAAAATATATACTTTAATTCAAAAGAGAATTAGTACATGCCTTTATTATAAAAAGGTTAGATTAGATCATCACCGTGATCCCCTGAGGCCTTTAATCTATATATTTGTGGAATTCTCAAGCTGCTTTGGTTGCTGTGTTGCACTGAACCCCTGCTGTTGGCCACTTCATCTAAATGTATTTCAATATAGCCACACTAATGTGAATCTATTGAAACATATATCTAGATCTTATCTCTGTTATAAACTCTGGATTGAATTGTTTTCTTCCAGTAAAATAAACAAAAATGCTTATTTCAGGATAAAATCCCCACGGATACAGATACTATCTCACACTGTCAAGATGAAGTGATCGTCCTGGGGATTCTTAGAAGCCATTCACCAAACCCAGCCTGTGTGCCTGCCTGAGATGAAGTACCTGTATGAATAGAAAGTCTATCCTTGGCAAATGCCAAAAATAAAAATGTGTCATTGTATGAATAGAATGGAAATGAAGCTTTCAGGACTAGAAGCTCTCAGACGTGAGAATATAGTAATATTTAATCAGTAGTAAGAAAGCATAGTAATGCTGTTAGGTTCCTTCTCCAGCCTATTCTTTCTCTTCAGTATTTCTCTTTAGCTCCTTCCACAGGAATGTTTAATATATTTTGCCTACAATTTTCCAGACATTAATTTTGTTATAGACAACTCCAAAGCTGGTTGAAGGAAGACCATTAACAGCACTACTACATATCCCACCCATGTATCGATGTATTAGGAGAACTTCATTCTCATTCTTGACAAAATGTTGAAGGTATTCAGAAGAAAAAAGTTTTGTTTGAATTCATTGCTATTATTAGTTCATTGCTATTATAAATAATAATTTCTTTAGCTAAGAGCAGCTCCATAATGATGGTTTGCTTTTGTTGGCACTTGCATTCAGAAACACCATACAGTCGCTTAAATTTGCAGTTCTTTCAAGAGCAGTGCTGCTGTAGGAGATCCCTCAGTCTTTAATTGTTGCCTGTCAGCCACAGAATAAATCAGACTCATTTGCACAGAACTGGAACTCTCCTTTCTGGAGTTGGTTCAGCTCTTTTACCTGAGTTATGCTTTGCAGTTTTATTCAGCAGAGACTGAAGTGTTGGAGAGTAGTTTTCCATGAAAGGAAACAAAGACCACATTAGATGGATCTTTTTAGTTAAATGTTCACTTACACACCCTGTTACACACAAACATTTTTATTATATTTAAAAATACTTAGAGGACTTCCTATTTCATTAAAGGCTGTAGGGGTTATGCGTATCACTATGCAGACGAAGAAATTTAAACAGCTGATTTTGGATTCTTTTGTGCCCTGACTTATGACTAAATTTGAACCTGTGTGGGAAAGTTGAAATGAAAATGCACCAGCCCAGACATACGCTCACTCATCAGCATTTTACCATAGTGATTGATGATAATAGATAAGACAAATGATAATTTACTTGCCCATCAAAAGAATTTCTCACCCCAGGCAGTGGACAATTAGAACCTTGCAAGGCTGTGAATTCCTTCACTTTCTAATGTTCTATGATATTCTTTTTCTTGTTTTTAAACAACCATTGTCTGCAACAATTGCTGCATTTGAAAATTGCTTTTTCTCCACAGTTGTTTTTACGCTTTGAATGGAAACTATTGACTTCTGTATTAATGTCCTACTGAACACATTAAGAATATTTTTCAAGACTGTTCAAGTTGCTAGGAAAATATCCATGGAAAATGGATATTTTCTTCTTTTTAAACTCCCCTGAACATAAAATTTTTGAAAACCTCTATTTTTATTTTCTTAGTCACTTGATACAACAGAGTCTGGTGAAGAGAAAGCTGTAGAACTTGTTGGCTGATACAGCTGATCCCTTGGTAATGGCTGCAATATAAAAGTATTACTACTATATTAGCACAAAGTCACATTCTGAAAATTTGGACCTGAGTTTACTGCCACATGATGAAATTGTGATTCATCACAGGCTCACTGGCATGAAAATGATCAAAATGTTTTCATGCCTCCTTTCTGCAAAGATTTAATTTTCAAACAGCTTTATTTCATAACTAGTGTGAAATATCCGTAGTAGTGGTTGGTGGTGGCTGGACTAAAAGTACCCGTTCTGACTGGGGAAATGCACCAGACAAAGTTGCTTAGATCTTCTGATTAGTGTCCTCGTTAATCCTGAAACTCATCTCACTTAAATGTCACGGTCCAAAGTTTAGATCTCCAGTCTAGATTAGGTGTCTAAGCACCCTCTGTACTTCTCACCCCACTCAAGCAGCTCTGAAAGGCTTTTCATTCCATTTTAAAACAGTTTCTGAGAGGGAGTGGGGTGATGAATGGCTCTGTAGAAGTGCCTGCCTCTTTCCATTCCTCCGATCCCAGGCTTTTCTTCAGCCTGTATCCAAGCCTTGCCAGTACTTCCCATGGCATCTCTCACAGACGTTATTTCCTCTCTATACATGCCCCTAAAACTCTTATTCCACACTCTTTCCAACTGAATTTGGCTATCTGGGAGATGAAGGCTGAATTTTAGAACCCACACTGTTGTGTGCACACACCTTACACGAGTTCATTTGACCAAGAGCCTCATTAAATCAAACCATGGTGAATCCACTGCTCTGTGGAGATTCCCATATCCTGTGCCCTAGGAGAGAACATGTCAGTGTTTTGTCTCCTATCACTGGTTTGTGTTTAACCCCAGTGAGGAGTTAAACTCCTCTTCCCTCAGCCACTTTTGCAATAGGCTGCCCACATCTTAGCCAATAAGAGAAAGCTTTTATTTATAAGCCTGGTGCCAGCGTCTGAACAACTTGGAAGGACTAAAATATCTCCTCAAACCCTCAGATACAAATCGTGCAACAATAAAAAATTCCCCAAAGTATGAAGTTAGTCATTTTGCTATTAAGTGCTATATATGTAAAGGACAGAAGACTGACTTTCTGGAAGGACTGACATCTTCTTGACAGATACAATTGGCTGAGTTTGTCTATTCCCTACCTTAATGGATGACACCTGTAAAAAAAATAAATCTATTTTTAATGGGATAGTCCCTAAATGACCCAATTTCAGGAAGAGTGCACTTTCATGAATATTTATTTAATATGAAAACACTAAAGTAAACAAGAAACTACAAGCTATAAATAAAAAGAGCCCAGAGGGTCAAACAGTGATAGACTGTATGATATGAAAGCTAATTTTGTATTGCTTTATGCACCGTGTTAGCAAAACAGATCCCAGTGTGTGGCTGCTGCTCACGATGGCAGTCAGGAGGTCTTTGTTACCTTTGCACAGGCAGCTTCTGTGCAGTGAGGAGGGCTTGAAGCAGACACCATGTTTTAAACATATATTCTCGTATGTTTGCTGTAAAAAACCCTCCAATTTTCTTCTGTCCTTCTGTAAAATTCTCAACACTCACTGTCAGTATGGGTTGCCATTCCAATTTAGAATGTGTTTATATGGGAGGTGCTTTTGAGAGGGCATGCAGAGACAAGTCCCTGGTTATCCTCCAGATTCTTGTTAGTCAATTTAATTCCATCTAGGTCTTCTTATTTAGTGCAGACTTTTTTTTTTCTGTGGAAAAACAATAACTGGTGTTCTATAGGGTGTCCTTAGGAGGTGAAACTAATAGCAGTGGACAGCATTTGGGGATGTGCAATTATTATGTTCCACACACTTATAAATGTATTGACAAAATAATTGGCAGAGTGTATCTAGTCTTATTCAACTCTCACCCCCATCAAATGAGTTCTGTAGGCCCAATGTGTCATGTTTATATTTTCTTAGGCTGGACATTTTTGTGTGCAGTTTATTTCCAAATATATTCTATCACTAGGGTCTGAAGGTGAAAAGGACCCTGAAGTAGGTCACTAAGTGATTCCATCATATGCACTAGAACTGGATATTTGCTCTGTGTGTACTGTGCTTGCACAGGACAGGAAGTGATCTAGGTAATGAGAAGAGCAGCACTAGAGCCGAGTGACAAATCCCACTTGGATATTCATACCTTTTTCAAATGTGAGTTCAGAATCATTTAAAATAACAATTATTTTGTTCATTTGTATCATAAACATGTATTGTAGCAAGAAAGCCAACATATCTAATCTCTTTATCTTTCCTTGAATTATAAGCAATTATATTTGAGTGATTTCTATAAAATGTTGTAATTTTTAATGTAAATTTACCTCTGTTTTATATATATCTAAGTGCCAATATACCTCATGCATGACCAATGTTTAATGTAGAGCTTTTTTCATTCAATCACATGTAGTTAATATTTCTCTCTGTTTTCTTAATAAGAATAATATACTTTCATTTATGGAATACTCAGCATTTGAGGCTGGGCAACATGTGATATCACTTTCCTTTTAAGAAACACCAAATCATCACTCTTTTGGATTTAAAAAATACCAGTTTGAATGACAACATTTATAGGAAGTGTGTGAGAACTGCTTTCCTACACAGAGACAAGCTATAGCCAAACCATCTGGTTCCAGTGAGACAGTAACTTGTGAACCCACTAAATTCTTGTAGGTTCTCTGTAGCTGAGTGTCCTGGGAGACTTTCCTTGCAGTAAACAAGATATTGCCAATTAGGGTATCATTGGCAACCTACTGCATGCGAGCTCAAGATCTCCACAGGATTTGTGGGAAGCCACTCTCCACAGAGTCTGGCTGGAGCCACTCGTGGGAGATTGGTTTTCTCCTCGTCGAGGACCAATTCCTAGTCCAAGCTATTTTAGTAACCACAGAAAGCAGCAAATCTTGTCATTTTTGTCTTACCTTGAGGATAGAAAGTGTTTTACACGCTGTTGTTCTCCACATTTTTAAAATTGCAGGAGGTGCAGGAAGAAGACACATTTTAAGAGCCAGAGAAAATGTTTTATAGTGGGAGATTTAAATAGCTCAATCTGTTTATCTTATCAAAAGAAGACTGATAGGTAACATGATTACAGTGTGCAAGTAAATTCACACGAAGAAAATATCGGGTATTAAAAAGCTCTTTTTATTCAAGCACAGAACCTTGGTAGAAACTACTGCTGGAATCTTCAGCCAGATAAAACAATCTGGAGTGAGGTGCAAATTCTTGCTGGTCAGAATAATTTTCTACTGGAGCAAACACTGAAATTGAGGCTCCATGTCCCGTGGTACCTTTGAAAATGAACTTTATGCCCTGGCTGAAACCATGTCACTGTACTAAGTAAGAGGATGAGTGGCACATTTAATGATATGTGAGCTGCAGGAAGCGATCCTAAACATTTTATGAATACTTCTGTCGTTCCTCTTTATTAAAACTACGAAATGCCAAAATTCTCTTCTGTTGGAGACATATTGAGCCCAAATGCTGAGTTTGTAAAAAAACACTTATGCACATGCTGAACCTTAACGGATTCCAAGATGCTCAAAACACACACACATACTCCAAAAGAAAAAAAAAAAAAAGAGGAATTAGGGAATTTATTATTTTCCAGGACTTTTCATATAATGTTTTGCATGACTTTTTACAGCTAGGATTCTCATGCTGAGGTTCACTGCTGCTGCTCTGCTCACCTCTTGCAGCTGGACATTTGCAGAGAGCCTTGTTTCTTTGTTTTCCCCTAGCAACATGCATTAAAAGAAAAGACAAAATACTCTTTGACTTCACTAAAGTCAAAGGCAAAACTCCAACAAGCTGTGACAGGGCTAAGATTTCACCTTAATATTTAGTTAATATTTCTGTCTTGATGTGCACAATGCTTGTACTTCTCACAAAGATTTTAAGATTTTCTAGCACTGCAGATGGAAGGCCTTGGACTGCACAGTTGTGAATGAAAGGAAGGGTAGATTATGAGATTATCTCTGTGAATGCAAGATGGATTGCTATGAAAAATATTATGGGATTTTGTTTTGCAGTGTGAGAGATTACACTTATTGTCATTTTATTGTCATAAGGTCAAGGTAGCACATTAAAATGTAGGACCACATAGGAATAAACTTTATGTTGGAGCATTTGGAATGTCTCCGTGCACACTATGAATATTTTTTTTTTTTAAATCAACAAAATAAGAGAATTACTCTCTCTTATTTTACCAGTGCACAACTTTTTCCTAGACTGCTGCCAGTTTTTTCATTTTCCAGTCCCTTTTCTCCATCCTTTCTGTTGTACATGCTAATCTCCCTTTTTATAACACCGTCTCTGAGTGATTCATTTGTGACAGTCACAGAAGCATGCACTCCAACACCCACACGCAGGTAAATCTGCTGCGGTGATATATTTTAATTACAGATTTAGTCAGAAGTAATTAAGGTTTTATGTCACAGGGATAGCGGAGAGTTTTAAAAATTCATGTGGTTTCAGTCTTTGTGAGCGCGCAGTTTGTGACACAATGGCTTGCAAAACAGGAACGATCCCTTAGTGCTGTTAGATTAATTAATAGAAAGAGAATAAACTTAATGGAGCTAGAAAAGTGCAAAAAATTGTGTTTTTTCCACTGTATATCACACAGATGGAATGGTCGTCCTGGGATTGCGGCGGGGGACAGTAATTGCATTTTAATTACAGTGCTGATGGCTTCTGCTTCCTACCAGATGGAAGGCCCTTTTAAAATAGAGGCACAATAGCAAGCCTCTGCTTATTTTCTCTTCTGATGCTGGCTAACATATAGTGACACAAGACAAAAGCTATTATGGTATGGTTTGATCAGAAAGACTTTATTCAGTGCTATAATACTTCATAGTAGGAAGAAAATCCATTCTCTGCCAATATTAAAAAAGCTTTTCTTCTGTCTAGAAACTAAAAGGGAAATATGCAGGGAACTACCTACTACTTTTATTAGTAACAATCATAGTTAATCGCGGTGTTGCTAGGTTGATAATATTTATGGAAGGAAAGAGAGATAACTGAGACTTCCTTTGTTTAGAATGCTTAGCAAAGATGGTTCTCAGGATGGCTCTATGCAGAACAAGGTGCAGGTTAGATGGAAGTTAAAAGATGCAAAGATTACTCTGTGATGTCCTTTATTTTACAGATATTATTGGGAGTTAGCAAACATAAAAGTGCTGATTATTGAGAAACTGATGTTGCAGAGAAGGGTCAGATCTGTAAACAGTGTGAAAATTACATTCAAAGCCATTAAATTACATTAAGAAGCATACCTTTGTAGATGCACATACAGTATTCATAAGTGAATAAATGAATTATATTTAATAATATTTAACCTTTTTGTCATAGTTTAACTGCTTCATATATTAGTTTACTTCAACAAGATGCCCTTCCACTGTCATTGCATCTTTGAGACTATAGCCTCTGGTATTTTTTTACTGTAAAGATATATATCAGAATCTTTTATCTGTGCTTTGAGTCTTAAAAAAGTACAGGTACCAATAAATAAATTTGCTTCATAGTTAATGTATAACTGATTTATTAAGCAACTTCTTTGTGCCAAGGGTCACTCTCTGTAATTTTTAGAGGGGAAATGCAGTGGTTACCACGCTACAATGGTACTATTATTTAATACTTGTAATAATTAATAAAAATGAGCACATTGTAGCTCAGAAAGATGTGACTTTTAGTGCTATGCTGCCAGCGACTCAGCTGCCTCTCGGGCAGTTTCCAATTAACCCACTGGAGCTGTCTCTGTGCTGTGAAGGATGTGCTCAGAACAGGCTCTGAGCAGGAGACCCAAGGTTCATCCTTGGAGAATGGGAAGATGGAGGGAACTGGGGAGATCTTGGGAGGATCCAGACAAAGGATCCATGTTGTCCATTCTCTGACTCTCTGGAATTCGAATGCTGGTAACAGTGGAGTGTCTCCAGCTGGATTATTCTTCATTAAAATATATTTGTGTGTTTATGCACAAAGTATTTTTGCAGGCCATTAACACACCCATAAATTTCTTTCATAACAAATTTAAGTCCAAATTTTTACTGCTATAGTCCAAAAGGTCACTTTGATTGTTAAAGGTTCAAAAAAAAAGAATTAAAAAAACCAAACAAGTGAAAACCCAAGTGAAATATTTAGTGCTGTCCTCACTTTGATTTTCGTGAGATTGTAATCATTTAATATGTTGTTGTCAGTTAAAGTGGGAGGGCCTGCAAACCCATTGGAGGAAGGTCTAAGAATTCCAGGTGATCTTGACAAAACTGCTGAAATGATCCAGTAGCAACAAGAGCAAATTTGTTAATTTTAGGAAGAAAAATAAACTTTGAGTACAAAATGTTGTCCCTGATTAGGGAGTTGCACTATCTGAAAGGAGGAGGGCGATAGAGAAATAAAAGCTGAATTTGAATTATTGCAATTGAATGGCAAAACAGGAGATATTTTTCTGTGATATGTAGTTAGGAGTGTTGTGTTTAAGACATGAGATAATTATTACAATTTCCCTCAGGCTGGTGATGTTGAAATGGATAACATCTCTCACTTAGGATTTACTTCAAGAAAGATACAGGTAACTTGATGAAATTTTGGAGGAGGGCAGTCTAAAGATACAGTAAACAATGGTTCTTCATATCTTCATGTCATAGAATTTTCCTCACAGCAAAAGATTAAAATTAAATTGTGAAGAACTTTTCTAACGACAGAGATAGTGAATGGAACAGACTGTCTGGGTTGTGACGCCTCTTTCATTAGAGACTTAGATAAAAATATTCTCATAGTAAGGGATGTGTGATCAAGATGAAATCACAGGGATATGAATGGCAAGTATCTGAATAGTTTTGATCTTTGTCAGTGTTTACCATTATTTTCTCTTACGGTCCTGCAGTTACCCCTCATGGTTCCTTTCAGCTCTTCTTCCCTTATGGTTCTTGCATGTTTGGTCTTGTGATCTTCCTCTAATTACCTCTGTACTTTTTAGTTTCTGTAAAAATGTTGATCAACAACAGCAAAAGCTAGTTCCATATGGGACAAACCCTATTCTTAATATCAAATGTGAAATTTTCAAGTACTGAAAATTAGGTTTTCAGTGAGAGTTTGTGAAAGTGTTATAAAGGGTGAGTTTCCTGTTGGAACAGCTTAAAGTGTCTATGTAAAAGTTTTTGTATTCACATTCAATTCAGAAAAGCACTTGTTTGTTGAAGAAGTCAAGAGAAAAACTGCAAAAGTAATAAGGAGATGGCAAATAATTATCTAAGGCCATGGTGCAGCAAGAGAAAATGCCTGCTGAAAGGTATAAATAGGTGTGCTGACATCAAATTTAGTGAATCGTGTGGTTAAATGCTCCCCTGGGTAAGAATTGATTAAATAATACCTAAGATTGGGAAAGGTACATGATGATGCCCTGTAAATATTTAAAAGTAAGGGAGAGTATTTTGAGACAGTGTGGGAAACTATTAAAAACTAATGGAGGGAAATAAAATACTACCTTTGTGCAATTTCAGGAAGTTAAAATATCCAATTACACTTGAGGATGAAGATTTGATCATGAGATCAATACACTTTAGAATAGTTTTCCAAGACTAGTGGTGCATAAAAACATAAAGGTCATACTACGAGGTCAGAAGAAATGTCTGTCTATAGCAATCTCTTGTGGGCACCAGCAGATGCTTAAATTAGAAAATAAAAGTAGGTGAGACTAAATAGCAGCTACACGAATTAACATTTGAAAATCAGAAACAAACATTAGTAGAATGTGGCACTAATATTGTGAAAACAATGCAGCACTAATTATTGCAACAGGGAACATTGTTTTTTCCTTCTCCGATTTCAAAACATCAGTCTTAGGAAATGTGATTTCATCACGATGAAAAATCATCAAAATTATCTGAAGTGGCTAAGAACTTCCCTGCATCAAGTATTCCCTCCTTATTTAGAGAGGTTTTTACAGGTATATTAGTTCAGGCATTAGAACTGTAAAAATTCTCTCACTCTTATGCACAGTCTAGAGAGGATGAAGAAGCTTTAAACCTGCAAGAATTAATGTACAATTCTTTGTGTGAAACTTGCTATTGGCCATCACAGCATTTATAAGTGCTTCATACAATAAATGTCTGATGTTTTCAGTACTTCTGTGCTGAAATAACTACCATAATCTGGACTCCTAATTTTCAGAATATAAAATATTTCCTGTTACTCTAAGGTAGGGTGCTCTTGCACAAGGAATGTTTAGATCCCAAAGGACTGTGGCAACATTAGCAGAGGTGCTGGACATTTGTGTAAATTATCTATTTTAATTGTTCTATTGTGTTTCAAATAATAAATAACAGAAGATTCATCTGTCTATCATAATAATAGGTGCTATAGAAATTAGTAAAAAGAAACAAATATTTGACATGTGTATATCCATATTTAGGCAAATTGATGATTTCTGGCACTGCTATAAAATTCTGCACTGTAGGGAAAGTTTGCCAGCAAGGAACAGAAGGAGTATTGACTTTTTACTATAATGACATTTCTGTCAAATTAATTATAAACTTGGGAAATATTAATCTAATTGAAATAATACTGCTAAAAGAAAAATCAGTTAGGTTTTTTTTTTTCCCCTGACAGTTCAGTGGTTCACAAAACTTGAAGGACATGAAATACAAGAGTATTATAGAAAATAATTGCTACTATTAAAATAATTTGCATGAATATTATTAAAAGGTATTAAAATGTCTATTCATGTCTATTAAATGTCTATTCTGTCTATTAAAACTCCAGCTGATAACAATGGAAGAAATTTATCTTTTAGTAAAGAATAATAAATAAAGAATTAAATAAAATAATAAAGAAAATAATGAGCTAAGCAGTAATAAAGAAATATTTTTATGATCCTTATTAATTTATTATCAAAACATATATTTATCAGCAATCTATCATATTGTAAAGTTTTCGTGGCACAAAAAAGTGACAATAACCAAATTAAAATGAGATTCACCTACCTATCCTTTGTGTTTTTGCCAAACAGAAGGAAGAGTGTTCTAAAATAGATTACGTCATTTAAATGAAAGAAAATATGAAATACTGAAGGCTTCTGTTGATGTTGCTCTACAGGAAGGACAGACACTGTTTGCCAGGTTAGTTAAGGCTGGAGGTAGATGCATAAGCCCAGCTCATGCTCAGCTGGACTGGGCTTAATCCAGGCCGAAAGCCAAAACCTGAAGGAAAGCTGGGGAGTTGGTGGGTGCTCAGCATTTACTGAGCTCAGGATTTAAGTGTAGAGTGGCATAAAAATGAGCACTTCTATTAAAGCACAACATACACACAGGAGCTGGAAGACTTTGACAAAAAACCAGTGGCAGCACCTTGTTTGTAGCTTTAGTGAAGGCAGTGATCTGAAAACACTGTACTGCACTCTTGATGCTGTTTTCTTTGCAAGTGCAGAAATTAAATGCAGCACATCTGAAAAGTGTAACACTGGTTTTTGAACCAAAAAGTTCCCTTGAGTATTCGTGGCATCTTCTGGTTTACATGTGAACACTGACTTAGCAGTCTGCCAGAGTGGCTAAAGCACCTTATTTAGTGTCACCTTATTTTGTACTGTTTGTCTGAATAATGGCCTCACAGGCACTGGGAAAGGAAGTTGTTTAGACTAAGTTTGATAAGTGGTTGATTCTTGAATCAAGTATTTTATTTATTCACCACACTTGGATCTTTAAAAGAGTTGTTAACTGAATTATATGGCATGATATATATACATTTATAGCTGAGTTGTTGTCTGAGGGACATGGTGTGATCTCCTTCTTTTGCCTAATGCCATGCACAATTTATGGAAGGTTTCTTGGGGGATAGACTGAAATCTTTCTCTGCACCATGAGGAAACCACAGAGCTCCTCAGTGACTGTCACTGCATATTCATTTCCATCCAAGCCATGCATATGTTAGGTTACACTTCTGCAAGAGGACTGCCTTGTGCGCTGCAGTGCTCTGTGTCAGTCCCAGCATTGCTCCTCTTGGTGTATCTTCCTTATTGGACTCTGCCAGCGAAAAGAGAGGGGCAGAGGAAGGAAGCCTCTGTGAAGCCACAGTGCTCCAGGGTCAGCACAACACTGTCCCAGACCTGGATCCTTCTGCATCAGGGCACCTTTGGATCCCTGAAAAGGGACACGGATTTCGTTTGAAACAGATGCTGGATGTGGTAAGCGTTAACAATTCATACTTTTCTCAACAAGTGGTCTGAAAATGGTTTGAAGTGTAATGTCTTAATGTGTAAACAATCCTGACAGTTCCTATCTTTGGGCCTAATGATCTGGTTGGCTGACTCTTAAATATTAGAATGAGCTATGCTGCAGCTGTATTAGATTCAGGGAGGGTTGAGGTATCTAGAACCTGGCTTATTTCTCTGCAGGTTCTCTATCACACCACGTGAAAAAAATTGTACCACTAGTGAAAACATCACGAAGCTTGTTTTTTGTTAGATTTACAAGATGGAAAATAATTGGTGCTGCTTTAGTATTAACAACTTCCTCTTGAAAGGCAGGTAGCATTCAGAGGAAAAATTGCTTTTTCTGCCTTTGAGTAGGTGGGTAATACTAAAACAATTTAGGTCTGGTTGCTAACTAGAGAATAAAATTAACCCCACCTTAAATTCTTTGCCATATTCCAGAGTTGAATGTTGAAAGCAGAGCTCTTTTGCAGCAGTGGCGTGCTGTGACTGAGCTCTGCACTCACCCTTTAACACAAGTCTTGTTAATCTGGGCTTTCCAAAAATATAAATGTGCTTGATTATCTGTCCCTGTTCAGACTTAGCTGTCTGCAGGCTTTGCTAAATTGCAGTTCTTGCTCTGGTAGGGCTTTGTCTGTGTAAAGACGCAAAGTGGATTGGAATGGAATGGTTTTATTGGCTAGTGATACCTCTGGATGACACATTATAGAGAGCTGTATTCCCGTTGTGGTGGCAGTATTAACTCCACACTTACATCAAACACTTGGCTGTTTGGTATAAAATTTGGTTACCAACTTGGCTTCTCATTGTCTGCATAACATGTATGGCCGTGCTATGACTACCTGTTGATTGCTTTTATTGTCTTCATCACATAGTTAAGATAGTGTAAGAGTTATTCAGAAATGTCTCTTTTCTAGAAATGTATTTGTTTAGGTATTCATTTGTAAGTTCTTCATATGTTGATCCATCACTGAAACAGGCAACCCTTGTGTAAATGTAGCCTACATAAATAATACTGTAAATATAGAAAAGACATTTATCAGAGAGTAGCTAAATGAACCCTGCATAATAAGAAAATGATAAACTACTTTGTATTAATTGCTAAAAGCAGTGATTCTATTTGACAGAGCACTGAACTGAAACTTAGGAGATCATATTCACTGGTCAGAGCAAATTTGCTTATCAACTTGCTTCATTTTCCACATCTATATAATGGGAAAAATGTTATTGACTTTCTTTTTAAAGCAGTTTCAAGATTTAATACTGAATCGTGCCATATGTGAGGTATGTATTGTTTATAATCTACTAACCACAGAAATACAAAACCAAAGTGACATTTTATTTCTAGAAACTATTTGAAGTAAGGATTTGCAAGCCTTCAGGACAGTGAATTCAGATTTATGGCCTTTAAAAAGCACTGATAAAATGTGGTGTGTCTAAACTGAGAAATCAACAACAACAGGGACTACACAGGATTGGTGTCCATGATAAGGCAGAGAGAGGGGACTGGAGCTCCGTACCTGAGTTGCTTTTGATTTTTTCTTCAGTCCACACAAGAAGTGTTCCATTATATAAATCATGTTTAACTCCTGTACAGCTTCTGAAGGTTTTAACTGTTGACTATACTTTGATGTACATATGGCAGAGAACTCCAGTGTGCATGTTTGTATTGCAAACACTGGGGTTTTATTGCTCATTTGAGAAACAGAGTAGTCTATTCCACACAGATGTAATTCCAAACCCAGATATTTCCTGGACTGTACATCAGTTGCCTACCACTCATCCCCACATCCTGACCTGTTTAGTCAGGGTGGTTGTTTAGAACATCTTCCACAGCACATCTCAAATGGGCTTGATGAACACAGACAAAATAGAAATTATGGTTATGGAAGGCCAGGTAAGTTTTCTTTCCTGTCCAAAACAGCTTCATTATGCTTGGACATTTCCTGTTTGAATTCTGCTCTTCCTTAGTTTCCCAAGGCTCTTTCTACACTAACCCATCATCAATAGTTTTCTGGTGTGGTTGAATGAAAATATATTCATGTAGGTCAGCTTCTTGAAATACAAAATACGAGAAATGTAAATAAAATGAAGCCTGATTACAGTTCCTCTTAAACCCAAGTGACATTCTCCCTACAGTTTCTCTAGAGTACATGCCTCTTTCAATTTTTGTTATGGTTGATTAAACAATATTTTCTTAGAAAATTCTTAAAGGAATTTGTTTTATTACAGGCAATTCTTAAGGAAAATTATTTAATAGTTCTTTATAGAGAAGCCTCTATTCAGTCACACTTTTTTTTGGGCACAGAATTGTTTTTATCTCAAAGACTGCAGATACATTTACACTACATGGCCAGAATGTTTCTTGATTGTCTGCTTCTGTTCTTGAATATTTCATCTGCCCGTTAAATAATGTTTATTGCCATGGATGCCTGTAGAGGAGTTTTTCAGCTGTGAGGAGTATCTAAGAAAGGAGAAGCAAAAAATTACTATGGTTATCACAGTACAAATGACAATTATTTGATGCACATCCATAGTAAAACGTGTAAAAAAAGTGACTTTTTTGTATGTGAGGATCAGTCTACAAACTTAGCCTTCATTACATCACCATGTCTACAACAATGTTGCAGCAAGGTGCTCATTTAGTGTTTATGCAGAAAAAATTAAGTTAACCAATGAAGTTGTAGCCAGGGTCAGTGAGATGAAAGAAAAATGTGAGAGAAATACTTAGTATTAAATAGAAGTTGTAACCACAAGTCTACAGTTTTGTCATGGTTCAGTTTGTATTTATTTTCTTCCCCTCTTATTATTGGAATAGTAAATTATTTGATGCCAGATACTCTGGTTCATGTCCTACAACCAAATATATCAACACTTTTTTCCTGGCATTTGACATAATTCTGGAATCCAAGAGTGAACTTCAGTATTTCAGCATTTATTAGGGATTACTGGGGATGTGTGATGAATTTTGTCTTGCTGGATAGAGTGATGAATATTTGAGTCAACATGCATATGAGATAGGTTATTCATATGCACTGGTTCATATGCAGAACTATAATTTCAAGCTCATTTCTTGACTTCACTGCATTAAAATTCTCAACCACAGTGTTTCATTAATGGGTTTATTGCCCTAATAAGTTTCAGTGAACCCCAGTAAAAGAACAGAAACTGTCAGAACTAGATTTTAAAAGTTTAGATATAAAAATCTGTAGTTAAAATATCTAATTATTGTAGTATTGTGTGCCTTTCAGAGACTGTAAGGGGTGTAGAGAAGTGAATTTAAGGCAGTGCCGCAGAAAAGACTGATATTCCCTTCACAGAGGTTCCAAGTGATACATCCATTATTATTAGAAATTGGCTGGGGTCAAATTTCCAGAGTAATCTAGTTCATCAAGGACTGACAAAAAAAATCTGTACCTTATTTCTGAATAAAATTAACACACACTTTGGCCCATTACTGCCGAAATGAAGTCTGGCAGAGCGAGGACAACATGATGCAACCTTCTGAGAGGAAGCACAAATCTAAAATGATCTCTTAGACCTCCGAAGTGCACACTTTTGTCTGTTTAGGGACCTGCCTGGAAGAATCCCATGGGTTACAGCCCTGGAGAGAAGAGGGGTCTGGGAGAGATGTTTGGTTTTCAAGGAATCATCTATCCTGATGAGAAAGAAATTAGATAAAGATAACAGGAGTCCTGCATGGATGCACAAGTTGCTCCTGAAAAAGCTTAAATGTAAAAGGAAAATGTAAAAGAGATGGAAGAGAGGTAGGTGACCTGGGAAAAGTAGAGAGACTCAGTCTGAACATGCAGGGATGGGGTTAAGAAGGCCAAAGCCCATCTGGATTTGGATTTGTCCAGGGACTTGGAGGAAAACAAGAAACCTCTTTGTAAGTACTTCATCTGTAAAGGGAAGACAAGAGAAATTGTGTGCTCACTGCCAAGTGGGACAGGGAAGATGGTGATACAAGACACAGGGAAGGACAAGGAATTCTGACCAACTTCTCAGTGTTTGTTGGTCAGATTGCTTTCCAAGAATCTCAGGTTCCTGAGGCCAGTGTAGAATCTGGAGCACAGAAGGCTTAACCTTGATGGAGGAGGATGCGGTGAAGAGAAATGTAAACAAAGTAGATTGTCAGGGAAGTGGATCTGATCAATGTGCATAAATATCTGTTGGGAGCTGCAAAGAAGACAGAGCTGGTGTTGAGGAACACATCTGGTGCAGCTCAGTTTGCAGACTGAGATTCAGACAGAACTCTGGGTGGGAGCCCAAGATGAGGGGCCATGAATTGTCAGCCTTTGGTTAACAAAGGGCACAGGGTGACACCATCCAGGTGAGTGGACCTTGAGAGACACAGGAGGAGCAGGGGACTCAGGAGGGAGAGTGGGACTGGTGTAGGGAGACTGTGAGGGTATAATTTTTATTTTTAAATTTTTTTACTCTAAGTCTGATGGAACGCTGAGATGACTTGCCCTGAGAGGGTATGGAGTGTCTGTCTCTGAAGATATTAAAAACTTGTCAGGACATGGTCCTGAACATCCTGCCTTAGTTCACACTGCTCGAGCAAGAACGTTGGACAAGGCAACCTGCAGAGGTCTCTTCCAAACTCAACTTTTCTGTGATTCTGTGAATATAAAAACAAGTACTTTGTTGCCTCAGAAAGAGCAGTGGTTAAGCATTTCCCAACTAACAAATCCCTTAATCAAAGAAAATGGACTATAATTCATTTGTAAATGCTCACCCAGAATAAGAAAAAGGTCTGTTCTTAAGAACATTAACTGATGACCTCTTCTTTCTTTATTGTAATTTGTGATAATGTGGGATGGTGTTAATGCCTTGAAAATGATAGTGCATTGTAAGAATGCTTTGCAAGAATGCTTTGTATAATTTTATGTTTTAAACTTTAAGCAATAGTGGAGATTTTGTTTCAGTTCACTCGCATACAGAGTTTCCATGAATGTTATGACATAAATACTAGTAAATACTAAATATATTCTTCCCTGCTCTTCAAAGCATGGCTTCCCTTATGCACATGCTCTACCTAGCATGTTATCTCTTCCTAGAGACATTATTAACATGAACAAAAATTTGATATGATCAGTAATCACAATCAATTATTTGATTAGCCTGTGATATAGATTACATTGAGTCATGTACCTTTGCCTTTCCAATAATAAACATTTATAGCAATTATTTATATGAAATATCCATACTGTGTTCCCGTACTGCATTTTTCATTAGGTTCCCCACAGAGATGAGACAGTAAACATAAAATTCAAAAATTCACACCATCTTTTATTAGAAAGCATCCAAGGACCTTCAGCATTTTGACTATGTTAGAACACTCTGTCAGTTCTCTGTGAGGTTACTAAGATTAATTGCCTTTTCTGTGATTCAAAGAGCTTTAAACGTACTCGGGCTGAATGTGAATTTCCTGTATGTTCATGCTTGTTGCACAACAGTAAAATATAAGCTGTTTTGTCCACTGTGCATAATTTTCAAAGTTTATAATAGAGCCTAATGTTTTCATATCTCCTTAAATAAAAGCTGGGGACAGGGAGTAAAACAGGGAAGCCAGTGGATGGTGAGGGAGTCTGATTTCCTCCTCCCTTTTTCCTGCAGTGCATAAGGTAGTTTCTTGCTGTAACTGTGGACCTGAGAAATTGGATTTGGATAGTTCTGCTAAGAGGAGGGATCTCAGATTTTTTTTCGTAACTTCTCTATGTTGGTCCTGATGCCAGTTTCACCACACAGAAATTGAACAAAGGATATTTGCTTTGCTTGCATTGATTGCAAGCATCTAACTTGTGTGTTTTACTAGTTGAAGAAATATGTGCATAAATAACAGAATTCTGGAAGACATTAATGGTTTTTCATTCATCTCACTTAAAGTTCAATTTTTTTTTAAACATTTTTACCAATATTTACTCATTGCAAATACTTTCGCAAACTATTTCAGGGACATTTTGGTTCTTGACTCATTGCTATAAGTGGGAATTAGGAAGTCAGCAAGTCTTTGCAAAGCTAACTTAAAATCTTCAATAATTCTTGTATGGTAGGCCAAAACCAATAACTACAGAAAGTAAAACAGCCAGTGCTGTTTGGTCCAAACGCTGCTTTTATTTACCTCCTGTGCAGTAAAAGTGAAGAAATTGGATAGTGGTCAAGCCTTTAATTCTTTTAAGTCATAAAAAGTACATGAGTTGATGAAGATCTTGCAGAAAAATTCCACTGCAGTCATATTAGAATCGACTGAATCATGGGCCTTGTGCTTGAACCATTGGTCATATTGCCTCATTTAAATTATGGCAGTACTACGATGAATTAAATCAATTACTTGGCATCTCAATCTGGAGTCCTGAACAAGGATATCTCAGCTGGGTCTGTAGATGCCATCACTGAATTGCCAAAAACGTTTTTGCCATTTCCTTTCTTTGAGGCCCGATAAGGTAACGCTTCTACTCTCTTGAAAACTTGTAATCAGTAACAGACCAATGTTTCAGTGTATAAATGGCATGAATTGGCGGTGGGTGTTTGTGTCAATGTATTGTTATACATTACCCTGGGCCATGCAGAGTCCTGCAGTATTTGCTCTTCAGAGTCACCAATTACTCCTGGTTGTTCCACAGCGAAGCGTAATCATTTCTGTACTTAGTTTAGGCACTGAGAACAAGATTGCATTTCTGTCAGAAGCTGGTGGGTGATTCACTAGAGACAGAGGCAAGGGAGACGCTTTCCTCTTTTTTTCAGAGGCTGTACTTGTGGTCATGTTAGCATCTGAGCCTAGTTTAATCTCAGACCTAGTTAGACCAAGCGGTGCAGTCTCCGCTAATGCGTGAAGGTGAGCCTGGCTGTATTTCTGCTGCTGCATCTTTGAGAAAAGTGATCAGAAAGTTTATCTACAAATTGTTTTTTGCTGTTTCAGATGCAGCCAGGAAGAGCCCAGCTTGTAATTCAAACACAAGGCCGTGTTTACTTGGCTAGCAGTAAGACTAATTATCACTTCAATAGTAATTTAAACAATTAGATATGAAAATCGCTGAAAGACAATAAGCAGGAAAATCTATAACACTTTATTTGCCACCCTTTTTTACTGTGTGGGTACACTCTGAAAACCAGCAGAAGATGGCTTATGGTAGTCAAGAGTTACTCTTCACATTGTAAAACACTGGAGAAAAAATTTAAAGCAAAGTTATTTCTTTGAAACATAGTGGGAGTGCAAAGGAGGAAACTTCCTGTTGTGCTGAGATGCTGTGAAATGCATCACATTTCAAAACACTACCATCTTTTCTATACTGTAAACCCACCATACCTTCTAAAAAAAGAATGCTAAAGTTTCAATATCTCACATATATAAGTTAGGCTGCCTGCAGTTTTAATTTAACTGTGTGAAGGGATACTGCTTTTTCCCACCAGGGAGGAAAAGGTTAAACAGTTGTTTTTGAGAGATGATTATTTGAAAGTCATAACAAGATTGGGAGAATACAGCACAACCATGATACAAATAAGCGGTGGGGAAGGCAGAGGATTAAAAGTGTGGAGTATTCTGCTTTTACAGTTTTTAGAGGGAAGGGTTAGTGATGCTTTTGAGACTGGGAGGGCTTGGGGATGATGGGAACTCTTGCAGAGATAAGAGAATATTCTATCTTGTTAATGGTGAGTCACTTTAGGATTATGATTAAGAGCCCATAATTGATAAAAGGAAAAGATATGCAAAATGGAGGTAGGACAAGCACTGGATACTGACTGCACCTCTGAAAGTGCGAGGATGGGTTCTGGAGTGCTGTGGGCTGCCCAAGCAGCCTGCCTTGTGAGCATGCACTGCTCTACAATCTTTAAATATGTAATCTCACATCACTTTCACATAAGAGATAAGAATTTAATGAGCAGTGATCCAGTATTTTGTTTTATCGTGTTCGGTGTGTGGTCCCAGGCTGCAGCATAGGCTGTTTACTATACGCTATTTAAATGCTGTGCTGAAGGCAGAATAATTAACTTCCTCATGGGCTTTTCTATAGCACTCATTGTGGTGAGATTGGAGTGTCTTACAATGTGAAATAAATTGCCACCTTAATGCATGTTTGTTGAGGAGAGACTATTTCTACTCTCAAGCACAGACAAATGTCAGGCGTATTGTATGTGCCCAGTTTGAAACATCTGAGACTTGATTTTTGTGCGTTCTCACCAGTACACAGTACTGCATTTGATGTATAGTTCCTATTTTCTCCAGTTGCAGCTGAGACTATTCAACCATTCCACAACTCTCCAACCGAAAAGCTGATCTAAATAGGGAACACCTGTGAGAATCTCCCCTTTGAGCTGCTTTCAGTGTGTTTGAAATTTCTGGTAGAGAAAAGCATTGTGTGTAGCTGTACTTTTATATAAGTGGGGTCTTGTGTGCTCCTGCTGTTGTGTTTAGACCTAGATGCAGTGGTTTACAATGCTCCGAGGAGCCAAATGGTTGGAATTATTTATCATCCTTACTAAGCTGGGACAGGTGAGTAAAATGATGGAAAAACTTTCAAAATTGCTTAACAACCTAGACTGCCATTTTCAAAAGCACATAACTTGCTTATGGGATTAGTTGCTTTCAGAAAATTGCTTTCTCTTTTATTCCATAATAAAGATGATGAAATAATAACTATATCACTGTTATAGGACAAAAATTCTAATTTGAAAGTGCTCTGCATGTAACTTTTAACAATACTCCAGAATTTAGTTGAAAGCTATTAAAGAAGCATATCTGAATTAAATAATGCAATATATCTGCCTTGTGAACAATGTATAATGATAATTTATCTATTATGTAACAAAACTGAATCTTTAGAGAAAAGGAATGCTTCTTGAGAAAACATCATTAACTTTACTGCTGTTAGCAGCACCAGAAATTTTCACTTTTATATTCTCACCTGAAACACTCAAGCAAATCAGCTTGTCTGAGTGAGGAGAACACCTACTTGACTTAGAAAAATAAGTTTACAAGTTGGAAGTGAATTTCTCACACCATTTTAAACTCTGTGTCAAGTATGTACTATAGAGTGAAGATCTAATACTGCAGGCCACCAGGAGTATAGCAACACTGTAGTGTTCAAAACTGATTATTTCTTAAATTGCTGCGTGTAATCGAGTGTATTAACATTGATTACTGCTGACAGCCTAATAGAAAGAAGATATAAAAAAAGTGCTGCACAAAGATGCATAGCAAAGGATAAAATAGTACAGGCAATACCACTTGTGAAGCTGAAGAACATTTTCATAATTAGTCACTAATTTGTATGATGCATAATGTAAAAATGTGCTTGATTTTAATTCTCTTTATATAGTTTCTTTTTTTTTCTCTATTCCTAATTTCTTGTGCTTGTCATTGCCCTTAGATACTTCTATTTGCTGTAATGCTTCTCTGAGGTATTTGAAGAATATGCTAATATAAACTGTAATGTTTTATCATGAAATAAATAAATTACATTAGCATAATGCTCATTTTGAACCAGCTTTTGACTATGAACTGACCTGAGATCTCCAAATTCAGAGGCTGTGGTACTGATCTGACTAGCCTTTGTACTTTTAGTCTCTTAAACTTTTGAAATGCAATCAGTAACTTGGCTGTACAGTGTAGTTACAATTAAAGCTTTTCAGAAAAATATAATTCATCTGCCTTCTTACATGACATCAATCTTGCATTTTATCTGTTAATGATAAACTGTGCTTAATCAAAATAGATCTCCTGAAAATGTATCTGATCTTGATTCAAAGGTCTCAATCAATGGAGAAAATAACAGTATTGTCTTCCAACCTTTGCTTTTTAAATTAAAAAATTAACAGTGCAAGTTCTTAAGAACTGGTTACATGTCTAAAAATCACTTAGAACAAAGTATTTATTATCCTTTGGAAAGGTTTAACGTACTGTATTTCAGTCACCTCTCTGGCCTTGCCTGCACTGGCAAAGTTGTGTGTGAAATTTCCTCGTAAAGCAGCACCAACTCCTTGAGAGCTGTGTGTGAAACAGGTGCCTGATGCTGGTTCTGTAGTGGAAGAAGCTACCTTGGATAAAGGCCAGAGTATAATTTAAAACTGTTTGTATACAGAGCTGGTGCACTGTAATTCACACTCTGTGAAATGACACTTCAACACTGTGGTAACTTCTTGGACTGTGCTTGTGTGCTTGTGTTTGGACTTAGTTTTTTTTTTTTTAATTAAAAGTGCTGAGCTCCACCAGTTTTGCTGTAAGTTACTTTCAAATCACTTTGGGAATTCAACAACCACTTTAAAATAGGAACATGAGAATTGTGTGCAGCCCAGATGTCAGGCTTTCCAATGTCTTAAGATGAATTAATGTTGTAGTTCTTATTTTATTCTTTATTTTCTTGTTTAGGCATTCAAGAGTCAAATTTGCACCTTTGTAGCACTCTATAGGGGTCTAATGTTCAATTACTCAACTAGTATAAACTTGGTATTTCCTGCATCTCCAGTTTCTGATATTATACTTAGCAAAAAGTTTGTTCCTTCTAAATTTTTTTTACGGATTAGAAAAAAAAAATTGTAATTTAATATATGCATGTAAGGCAAAATAGGCAAAATAGTTCACTTCTGTAGCTTCCCGTGCTATGCATTGTTTGCTTGAAGGTTTTATTAGCAGACTGAACTCTTACATTTAGATGAACGTGTTCCCCATCAGGTTGCACATTAATCCCTCCAGTGCTTTTCTAAAACAGCTGATGAGTTTCACAGAGCAGTTTTCAGTGGGGAATCACTACCAAGTCAGCTGGCTCCTGATACTTCCAATATCTGCTTTGCTGATGCTGTCTAGAGCCAATCTGTAAATCACTTGCAAGCAGTATGGATTGAAATAGTTTAAAAAACTTTATAACATGTGAGACTAAAGTAATCAACCTCACTTTAAAATAATAAAATAACTTTTTACGAGTCTCATTTTCCAGAAAATAATTTTGACAGGCATTTTTTTTTCTCCTTTAATTCTTTATCAATTGAATCTCATCAGCTTTTTCCTCTAACCTACTCAGAATCGATTGGGTGAACTGGGGTCATCTGCCTTGCCCTTTATTAATATTTGCATGGTCTTCTAGGACTGTAAGAACTTATATTTTTTCCCCCCAGTACTGCCACATTTATTAAAAGCAGCAACCAGTGGCAGACCACTCCAACATCTCTTTAATCTACTGAATACAAGTTTAGAGTAGCTGTTTAAAAGAAATACTTATCCAAAGTCATTATAGTTGAACACTGAAGCACAAAAGGTCTGAATCATTCAGACAGATCTAAGCAAAACTGCACAAAATCCCAAACTGGTCTCAGATTGTCTGGCCATCATGGATTGTACTGTGTTTTTTCGGCAGTGTCCTCTGTGACATTCAGGACTGATTTCAGCCCTGAATTTCCTTACGGTTTTCTCTGCTACAGGAAAATAGAGTGCTTTCCAGAAACTCCATCCAAGACAACAAATGCCTGTCATGTGTCCTGCTATCTCTAAATCTGCATTTACAAGATTTATAAGAGGCAATTGTTAATTTTGTTTGCTGCAGCCAGCTTGCTGAAGAGAAATGGACAAGAAAGGAAAAAAATTCACTATTTGTTGCAGAGCGAAGAAAGTGCAGGAAAGTACGTTTTCACCAGACTTTTATCATTGAGTCTGCTGTGCTTTGGCCTCAGCATCATTTATTCCTGTCCTGACAGTGATCAGTCTTCTTTTTGGACAACATTAAATTCATCGTGTCTTTTGCTCCTTGCAGACCATTAGGAAATTGCTATAGAATTACAGTTTATAATATTACTTACCCATGCAATCCCTGCAATGAAGTTATCTTCATACACAGAGTGAACATCTTGACTCTGCGTTAATGGCAAAATCATAATTCCATTTAAGTAGTGAAAGGATTTTTCTATAAATCTTAATTCATTGTCAGGCCCTTGACTTTTCAAGGAAGAGGAGAAGATGGTCCCCTAATGAAATTGAATTGGCTTCTTGTTTTTTTTTTTTTTCTGGTTCAGATGGAAATTGTAATTGCCACTGGCCACTCTTGAATGTATTTGTTTTTCTAAAACATTCACAATTACGGTGGGAAAAGGATTGCTGCAGCAACTCTGTGTTTCCAAAAGGCTGGTTTAGGGACTCAGCCTACAGAGGAAGCCGAACAGGAATTTTAGCCCCAACTCTTGACTGTGCCCCTTGTGACTCCTCCTTCTTTTGTGTTTATACCTGTCCTGAGAGAGCATTGATTCAGCCTGTTAGCCCTGGGCAGGGGGCAGATTTCAGTCAGATGTGGAATTCATTGAGGGAGAGGGGGAGGAATGTGTGGGGAAAAATCACAGTAGCACAGTTGCATTCCTAGATTTTGCCATAGAACATTTGAATATCAGTAGGTGGTAATTCATATTCTCACTGGAAAAAAGTTGAATTTATTAAATTATCTCAGGTATAATCACTGATTTCTCATTACTGCTGGCATATTACACTCTCAGGGCTTGAAACACTAGTCCTTTATCTCTGTTCTGTGAAAAAATACATTGTTTTTAAGGAAAAAAGGCACATGTATCCCATATGAAGTGCTGGACATGTATTATAGTACTCTTATAATAGAACAGAATTTTATTTTAAACAGTTCCTTTCTTAAAACGATTTTGGAGATCTTGAATGAGTCAAATCCTGTAGTTCAGTGGCTGCACAAGCTCTCTGAGTCACTTTGTGCATTCTTGACAAGAGCCCAAGCAGAATGCTGATTGTCAGAACTGCACTGGCGAGGGGATGCTTTTCAGTGCTCAGTTTCATCTCCTGTTCCCAGTTAGAAGATGCTGAACTGTCTCTGAGCACACCTGAGGAGTCACCTTCTGAAGCTGGGATTGAAATTAGCTCAGCCTGGTTTTTATGACACAACGTGCGAGTGCTTTTTCTGGCAGTTCTCTCCCCCCACCACTGTCCCCCTCTGCATGTTTCTGTTTGATTTTGGCATTGATCCTGCAGCTCTACTCAGACACGCTCCTTCGAGCCCACACAATGTGAGGTAGGTGCAGCAAATTGCACAATCAAGTCCATTAAATAGAATTGCACTTCCATAACAAAATATGACAGCTGTCACTTAAAGCTGAGAATTCCCTTCCCCAGCAAGCATATTTTATTCTGAGGCAACAGCAAAGGAGATGTTCTCCCATCAAAAAAAAGACAGAAAAATAGAAACTATGATGGGGGTTATTTAAGTCTTGTTTAATCACCTGAGGAAATAAGTGGCTTGGATGTGAACTGATTTGTGTGTTTGGTGCCACAGAGGGAGGACAATTCCTACCAACTGATCCACACTTCTGTGGCATTGAAGTTGTAAAGTAAAATGGGCTTTAGAATTTTATTTTAATTATTCCATCTGGTTCATGCAGAAACTCTTCTAGACTGAAAACTCTGTGTAGCATAGGCTTAAATTTCTGCGTGACCATTTGTGCTGTGTTTGGATTATTGGGACATGTTCCAGCACTGAGCTGTGCCTGATTATCTGCCAGAAAATCCAGGATAATCATAGGTAGAACACAGAAAGTGAACTTTCCTCTGGATTTTGGACTTTTCATACAGTCTGTAAATAAAGAAATTCTGATGCTCCATACAGAAAAACTCATAAGGTGGACTTCTAAGAATAGTTTTCATTCCTTCCTGTGTCTTTTATGAATAACCGTTATGAAATGCAGATTATACAGGTAACTCTGCAGATATGTATATGATTTTGATGGATGGCAGCAGGCCAAAATTTGGCTAGCAAGATAAATTCTCAGTAGTTAGACAATGCAAAAGAAATTAATAAGTGTATTAAGTCTGGCAAGTTTGATAAGTTTGATAATACAGTAAGCCAAAAGGTGTGAATTGCTAAAAGTATAAGAAACCCCAAGTACAACTTGTTCAAATGGAAGCAGAAAATTTGCCAGGTGCTCTGTACACAGAAAAATATTTGTCTGACATTTCTTAGGTCTTCAGAGCTCTCCCTGGATTAAGTTTTGGGTTGTATTCTATAAAAAATGAGATTATTTCTTCCACTCTTCAAAATTTGCCTCAAAATCATCAAGTAAAACTGGTCTAATTTAATTGTATAACTTCTTGGGATCTTTTCTTGTGTGAGAACTGTGCTGCACAAAGATTGCTTCTGCTGATAGAAGGAAATTATTTATTCCTATGGATACTTTTAGAACCATAATGGGCTTCAATGTGTATTTGAACGTCTCTGAATGATAGAAAAGGTGTCTCTGCTACTGGTGCACCATAACCCATCTATTTAAGAGCTGTGTTTTACCCTGGTGCTCTGTGCTGGGGTAATTTTTGCCCGAGTAGAGGAAAAAAGAGTTTTTGATAGGTGATACATAGAACTTGCTCAAAATAGGAGTGTTCATGTGCTTGGAGGCCACACTCGGATATGGAAATTGGAATATGAATTGATGAGTATTAGGAGAGAAATACCCGAGTTACAGAATTTAAAGAACCTTGAGCTTTGTTAAATAATAATTTATTTAATAATAAAACATCAACTACCTGAGATTAGGGAGAACCATTTTGATGCAGTTTATTTTTTAAGGTATTCGCTTCATACAGCTGCGTATTTGTTCCTGTCGCTCTCTCCATTATTAAATTTCATGTCTCTAAATGGTATGAGGTCGTTTTATGTTCCTCAGTCAGAGACTTTAATGCTTCTTTTATTGATTCATGCTAAAAAAAGGAGACAATGAAGGGTTTCTTCAGGATACTTGAAATCTGATCAATTTTTTTTCTTTTAAATTGGAAATATAATACACCTGTTACTCCACGAGATGTGTCTCTCAGTGCAAGTGGTTGCAGCATACATATTAATTTCCTGTTGTATTTGAATGTACAGGCTCAGCATCCATATTTTATAAATGCTGACACCCTAAAGTTAAGTAGGCTAACATGGCAGTTTTGAAGTAGTAATTTATGTTGCAAGTAAGGCATTATTGAAGTCAAATAAGTGTTTCACAACTCGTGTTATCATATGCATATTTCAAATACTTGGTACGATATTTGTAAGTACAGCTCCAGCACATGACAGGAGTTTTTAGAGCAGGGGTTGAATTCCTGTCACTTTCTGTCCAATACTAATTTTAACCTTGTGCATAAGATTAATATACACATAATTAACAGATGAGTGACAAAACAAGGGGGAGAAGGCAAACAGAAATGGATTTCTTATACACTGTCTTAGGGCTGTTGCAACATATTTCTACCTTTGTTTTGTTTCGGTTTTAGTCGCTAAGAGAAAGAACATTTAAAAAAGAAGAGATCTTCGTTATGCGTCACGAGTAATAAACTAGGGAGGAATATTTAGTCAATACAGAAGGACTGAACTCTAAATTTCTGCTTTGTACACTCATTTTTGCAAGGTGAAATGAGATATGCTTGTTTTCTGTTCCAATCTGATTTCTATTTTTATACTGAAAGTATTAGCAGAAATCCATAAAGATTTTATGGGTGTAGAATAAGATGTTTAGATTTTGGTTAATTTTTTTGAATAACAGGCTGAATGCACACGCAGAACTAGGAGTTTCAAATGAGCAAGCAAAGAATCGAGGAGTTCATAAGCGCCAAAGTTCACAGTTTTTCCTGCCTTCCTGAATAAAGAAATTAGGTGGGATTTTCTCAGAATGACCTCCTATAAGCAGCTAAGAACTGAAAGCTGCTGCTGGCTTTGGAAGGGCCCTGGTTCCCCTCATTTTGTTGCAAGTTCTGGCTGGTGTTCCAGGAAGGGAGGGAGGGAGGTGTGCCTGTGAGGGGTCCAGTGCACCGCCACAGCAGGGAGGGTGGTCAGGCTGAGCATGGAAAACACTGGTTCTTGCTAAATTTAGGTGGCTCAATAGTAGGGTGAGAGGGTGTCAAGGCTGTGTCATAAAAAAGAATGGAGAATTCTGGAGAAAGAATCCATGGAAATTTCATATAATGGACTTCTAAGTGTCTACCATTGGGACTTTTGTACCAGGCAGATGGGATTATGTAATAGCACATATATCTATAATGTTGATTTTTGAGGACTATTATGCAAGAGTTCCTATTTCATGCTTTGTTTTTTTCTTCTCATAGTCTGCATCTTAGTTCTGAGAGTCCCACGTTTTGCAGATTGCTACTAAAGCTTCATTCCAAAAGGGTCAGAGTTTGAGAATGTTCAAAGTATAATGCAAATGAAATAAATAATGTGTATCTTTCATTGTATCACAAGGACAGGGTGCTTTTTATTGCATATTCCTACTCACTCTATAAATTCCTGCAGAAATCTTTTTTTTAACAGCTTCTTTTATGTGTTTCCACACAGCTGCCCACCTTCTTTCATGCTGTTCCCTGTGCTTGTTTCATACTCCTCCTCTCCTCTAGAACTCCCTTCAGACAGGTGCTCTAGGTCCTCTCAAGAAATGACACAATCCCTGCTGGTGAAATCTGCACTTGTTCCTGAGAGCTGGAAAGCCATGGTGATTCTCTTGTTAATAGGCTTATGGGGGTTTTATAACCACTTTAGTAATAAAGAGTAAGTTTAATTTTCTTTTAAAATACAACAGGCATAAATAATTAAAGGTTAAGTAGAGAAATTATTTTTAGGTTCTTCATCATGCAGGACCTAGAGTTCTTTCTTCATATCAATTAATGACAGTATTAGTACGTCAAAAAGAGTGTAAAGACTGTAGTGTCCTATTCTGTTTTGGGCTCTAAAATATCATCCAACTATTGCAAGATGAGCACAGAGATGAATGACTAAGAGTCACACTCTCAGAGCACTTCTCTTATTAAACTTTTAATAACAACATCAGTAATTTGCACTAATGACTTCTATTTGTATTAGAGAAGACCAAACTATAAATTAGGAAGTAAATGAATAAATGGAATAAATATCTCGGAGATACTGCATTATGTTGTGTACTTTATTCCTTAATTGAAAATGGTATTTTAATTTAATTAATAATGACGATCATGCAGCAGAATGTGTTTTGGAGAATGCCTTAGAAAAGAAAAGAAATTCAAACAATGGAATAGCAACTGTCCTTCAGCACAAAGGGGCAGGGCAAGGACCATTTTTTGACCTTTGTGACTTTCAGCACTTGATGTCATAAGTTTGTTTCTGTAAGAGAAGAGAATTATTTTCTTCAAACACAGCAGTCATTTCTTTCCTGGAATAAGTGCAATTTTGTCAAACTGTTGTACAAAATTCTATTTGCAATCCAGAGAACTACCCAAGGATTTTTTAAAGCAAATAATTTGTTCCCCTAGATTTTCTATTTTCACATTCTTTTGCATGATTATTTTATTCTACAACATTGTATTTTCATATTGTCAGAAGACAAAGTATAGTAATAGAATTACAGCTGTCAGGAATACATTTATTGGCAGGAACAGTAAACAGTTAATTTTTTTTCAAATTTTCCTTCTGAGGAATAACATTTCCAAGTCCCACGTCATTTCAGCTTCTTGCCATGTGGCTGATACAATGAGCCTTACTAAGATTAAGAAAAGCTATAAAAAACACTGGAGGGTTTTCTTTGTTTTGTGTTTGTATTTTGAATAATAGGTGGCAAGACATGTTTGACATAAGACTGCAGAATGATTAAACTAAGGATTTGGAGTGCAGCTGCGCTGATGATATTTGGCAGCTTTATTGACACATTGTATTGCCTCGGGCTAATGATTTTTGCAGTTTTTCTGTCATTTCTTGCAGTCTGTTTAGGGAGAAAGCACTTAGGCCTACTTAGGAGCTGGGTTTGTCTCCAGCTTGTGTCTCTCCAACTTGCTGTGATGAGGCAAAGCAAATGGCTCTGTTGGGGAGGAGGAACAAGAGTCCAAACTGGGCCTCTTTTCAATGCTTTGCATTAATATAAGCTCTTATTAGGTCAAATGTTTCTCTATGAGATGTCCAGATTTTAATTTCAATTAATCTGATTCTTTTCCTTCACAATTCTTCTCCAAATTTCATTGAAATTCAATTTAAATGAAACGTATTTGAGGTGTAATAACGGTGTTGTTCAAAGATATGGTTATTGGGATCATTGCCCTGAAGTTCTTGTAACATTTGCAGACCAGATTCTGGCGCAGTCCATCAGAGGTGTGACTTTTCTGGACAGTTGCAGGACAGTCTGTTCCCTACACTGCAATTCCATGGCTTTCCTTAGGTGTAACCTCACACAGTCTGTGCTGCTGCTTCTTGCTGTGCCTGTGGTCAGGCCTCCCTTCTGGGACACAGCAGAAATAATGTTGAAGTAATAAGAGTATTTGCTAATGAATAAATGGTTTGATGTGTTGCTAATTGTTTTTCTGTCTGTCTGATACACCTTGTCCACATTAAACTTGTGATCCAGGTGCTGTTCTTGCTACCTGAGATCTTCCCAGGGTGGGAAATAGGCCTGTGTTTGCATTTCTGACACCTGTGGCTGTGCTGCTCACGAGGCCATTGCCGAACCACGGAGAGCGCTTTTAAAAAGAGTTGTTTTATGCCATGAGGCACAGGCGTGTGACATGTTCAATAGAAACCACAAAAACTTGGAAAACTGCTGCTGCTGGAAGATATGCAACTGTTCCTGAGGTGAGATTGTGTCATTAGATATATAATTCATATTAAACATCACATCACTGCTGCTCTAGAAAATGGTTTTTACTCAGTGGTCACAAATAAAAATGTCAGCCTGGCGGGAGTTTGAAGCTTTTTTCATTCCCTTAACTTTGCACCACTTAAACTAAATGTTCATTCTGGTGTCCTGGCTTTATGAGTAATTTTGAGGCCATTTGCTCTAATCTGAATTTTAGAAAGGCAGCTGTACACTGGTGTGTGACAGCTCTCACTGTGCTTCCCTGTCTCCCTGAAATGTTCTGATCTTTAATGTCTGTGACTGTGCAGTCACCTGCGACTGAACCTTTACCTTTTCCTCTTCATTGACATGTGGGTTATCCCTTAGATGGGGAATAATTACACTTTGTGTTCCTGCATCTAAGTCTTGCTCTTTGAAGATTGTCTTAGGGAGTTTTTGCAGGCTCAGACCTTTTTGGTAACTTTGAAGTGAATCCAAGCACACTTAGATTGCTTAATCTCAAAACTTCTTTTTGTGCTATAATTGAAGTATCAAATTTTCTTTCAGAAACATTTCTAATCAAGAATTCAAGATGTGAATTAATGTGTAAAGTTTCCTTAGGGATTCTTTATTTTTTAAAATGAAATAATTTTCATTGTTATGAGTATCTTCCAGAGAGGAATGAAAAGAATAAAAATAGTGAGTTTTTTATGTCCACCTCTAGCATATTAAAAAAATTCACAAAATATGTTAAAACTGATCACAAAGGGAAGTGTGTTTGTCAATATTGATCAAGGTTTAAAATATTTTAAGTTTCCCATAATAAAGATTACATTAGACAGTTTAAACTTGCCTGACAACTTTTTAAAAAGATATCTCAGTATGTTTATACTTCAATCAGAAGGTTTCCATATTTTCCAGATTTTTCTGTGTTTTATATCCTTGCCCACAGTTAAATACCAAAGACTTGGAAGTATCTACTGCAGAGCATTTCGTCACTTTTATAGTTATACAGCTGATTTTAACATGCAAAGAAAAGCTAGGTGACTTTTTGGACATCATTTGTCCCTCAAACTGCAAATAAACTGTGCACACTCTTCAACTGCCTCATAAAAACCCCAAATAAACAAAAAACCCTAACCCAACAAAACCAAACAATCCCCCCTCCCCCCTAAACCAGAAAAAAAAAAGAGTTAAAATGGTATATAATAGATGCAAGCTAAAAATCCCTTTCCAAATCAAAAATCAACTTTTTGGTCAAATGACATTTCTTACATTCCATTATATTAAAGGATGAAAGCTCTGCCTCAGTTTCTTCCTCATCCAGTTGAAAACCAAGTTAATGGCAACACTGTCACCATGGACTTTCTCTGCAGTCAGTCTGCTTGGAGGAATTAGATGTAAGATTAATTAGATTTAAGATTAAGAAACCACCCAGTGTAAGATGTTCCCAGAGCAGAAACCTGCCACATTCTAGAACAGATTAATTTAACCAATTTTACTTTATTTGTTAGGAAAAAAAAAAAATCCCCTTCAAGACATTGTTTGGAATAAATTTATTTCAGCACTTAAAGAAATAAGAACTATTATTTGAAGAAATAATTATTAGTCAATCTCAGATCTTGAGAAGGTATAACTCAAATTTCTTATGTAACAGGATTACCCAGGAACTGAAATGTAATCCCTGTAATTATTTTCCTTTTCATTTCTAATATCCTTTCTTGTATTATTTAACATGTGAAGTGGCATATACATTTGGGCTTTTTTTCAGAACTACAAAAAACCACCCCAAAACCTTGATTTGCCCTAACTATAGGAAGTCATTTAATGAGTTTGGGATATTTGAACCTTTAGAAATCATTAAAATGATAGCTTCAAATAAGTAGCTAAATACTAAGTCCCACTAAACAGAGCAACATTAAATCCTTTTAATACAACACAAAATATTAGTTAACTTGAAAATAATGATCTGATCCAATCACAAGCTATTGACCAAACTGAGAAGATAGAAGGTATTTTCTCTACCATTGGAATGATGACTGTGCCACTGTAATTGTTGACTGTAACTAAAACTGTTCTGAGACTTGAAACTGTTTTTTGTTAAGATTGAGTGTGAAGAACTGTGGAAATAGTTTATACAAGCTCTAACATACTTTGACAGCAGTGGAAGCTTTGATAACTGTGTACTATGCTGGCAGGAGTGGAAACCCACATGTGTGTGTTTCACAACCACATCCTATGTTGCTGATGTTTTGACCAGTTAATTGTATTTTTAAAATTATTTTACATATTTAGTTAAATACTCTTAATTCAAAATCTTCAGTCAGTTCTGTGCTCTGATCCTTCAGAGCACTGTGTGGGGCGAACCTCACAAATCCTTTCCTGTGCTTCCACAGTGAAATTATTGATAATTTCTGGTTTCATATTTCTTTCATGGGACAAAATGAGCATTACAATCATGCTTTTTCAGAGATTAATGCTTTTACTCAATAATGTCCGTATCCTCATGAGTCCTCAGCAACTGAGACAGAAGAAAGGGAAAGGCTGAAGTTTGTTTGCTGTGTGGTTGCATAATTATTGTGTGACTAATGGGAAGAATTGTGCTCAGTAGGACTCATTTCACGAAATTTGGACTTTTATACAATTTGTTTACTCAGACTGAGTTAACTTCCCCTGACTTTAATGTTTGCCTGAAAAGCTATTATTTCTCCTCTTAGTACTGCCAGTTACTATATTACAGTTATTACAATGTGTGCTTTATGTATTTTTATGGTGTCAGTCAACATTATGGAAAGTTATCTGGAAAGATTTTTAAACCTAGAGCATTCTGCCTGAGGGACTGCAGGAAGACTGATGGCCATATCTTTGGAAGGTCATTAAGAGGATTTCAAGGATTAAACCCCTTCTTTTTGTCTGGGTGGAGATTAGTGGAGGAACCTGCACCAGTGGGCATTTGGTGTAATCAAACCTGACTGTGGAGCTCCCTTTGTGTTGTGGAGGCAGCCGGACAAAAGGGAGCTTAGTGCTGAGCCTGCCTTGGCTCTGCTGTGCCTGACCCAGCCAGAACAGCCTGTGCACAGGCAGGACTGACAAATTCTGAAAAAAAAGAGGGAGGGCAGGCCCCGGGGAGGAAAGTCTGTGGTCAAGCAAGAGACAAAAGAAGACATTGCTATCTGCAGATGTAGAGTCTGTGAGGACAGGCAGAGGATATATAGAGAGATTAGAAATAGCAGTGGTTTAATTCATTTTCCTCAAGTGAGATTCTCATCTGTAGCCTTCCCACTTTGCAAATCCGGATGTAATGTAAACAGGACAGTGTGGGTTGCAATTACACCGACACTGCAGGAGAAATCACAGAAGCAAATGAGACACCCTGGTTCTTCTGGTTATTGACTCAGTAAGGACTCAAGTGCAAAGGACATCTGTGATGGCTGGGGAGAGGGAGAACATTTGCCAGATCCGACTTTCATACAGGAAACTACTGAAAGAAATGCTAGAAGGTCATGGGAAGATCTTCAAAACCAGAATAATCTAGAAATAAAAAGGTCTAGAAATAATTTGGTACTGAACACAAATGACTGACCGTGGCTGTAGAATCACAGAGTGATTTAGATAGGAAAGGACCTTTAAAGATCACCTAATTCCAGGCCCTCCTGCCATGGAGATTCAACCTTCCAGCAGATTATGTTGCTCATCTCCAGTGGTGGTCTCCGGTGGTGGGGGTTAAACAGAGAGAGGGTCAGGCTGTTTGGGATGCTGTGCAGTGCTTGTACTCCCAGAGGTGTGTGGCTGGAGAGGATTTGTGGTTCTCCTTGTGACCTCTGCCTATTGGTGAACATATGTACAAGAGAAAAAAGGAAAAGCACCTCTCCTTTCCGAGGCAGCCATCCTAAACTGTAGCTGTGTACAGTTTTTGCAAAAAAAAAACATTTCAGAAAAAAAGGTTGAGTATCTCAAGTTTTTCTCTGGTACAAGCTAGCTTGAAATATCTTCCCCTTCAGTCCCTCACCCCTTTATAAACTGACCTGAAACAGTTGGAAAAGTTTTTGTTTAACATCCTGGTGAAATGTTTCTATTTGGAGTTACTAGATGAAACCTCTGTCATCTTGTTTTCAGATTTTTAAAACTTATGCTGTTCATTGTGAATTTAATACTAAAGGTCCTTCAGACTTCTGTTTCTGGGGAATTCTGGCACATCTGGATTACTGGGACAGAGGTATAACTCCCAACATATGTTGACTCCTTTGTCAGCATCTTTTGGGTGTCTGCTGCTGCTACACCTTTATCTAAAGCTTAAACACAGCTGGAAAAAAACAATATTTTAAATGGAGTGTGACTTCATTTCTTGCTGAAGCTGGACCAGGGGATTTGTGGTGCTGAACATTTGGCTGAAGGTCACAATGGAGAGTCTGCAGTATGGTTTGTAGGTTTGTCTTTCTAGGCTGTCCAGAGCAGATTAGCCTGGGCTTTGGTGTCGTATTCTGACATGGAATGAAAGCTTTAGAAAATGTGGTGTGGAATTCCACAGACTTCATGACTGTGAGGGAATTCTTAACTATCTTCTACCTGGAAATATTTATTTTTAAGCATATTGTGAAAATACCCCAAACCCCCTCACTTTGAGACAACTATTTTATGATAATACTGGTAACCTAACTGGTACTGGTAGTAGTGCTGTTAATACTTAACACCATTGCAAATAAATCCAACTGTCTTTAGAATAAAAGTGTTTTTTCACTGAGTATTGTCTCTAATAATGTGTGCAGTTTCAGTTCATAATGCAACAAAGTTCCAGTGAAAGGTTATCAAAGGTGACAGATCTATTCACACGATTTTCTAATTGAAATCAATATAATCTGTTTGTGTGCTCTCAGTAATGTTCAATGAAAAATATCCCCAGCCTTAGGTGGGACAAGTAAATAACGAAGATTCTCAAACATTCCTCATTTTAGAGTATGCATTTTTCCTTGTTTGCTTAAGACCAAAATCTATCAGCTAAATAATCATTCCAAACAGATGCTGTTTATTTATTCTCTCTTTTTCTACTGTTTTCTCATATTTATGTATAAGAAGCTTTACTACTATCTAAAAACTCATAATCTATGAAACCCATGAGAATGGAAAAATTCTCAGGGGGTAGAAAAAGCTACTGTAACAGAAATAATATTTCATTTAAGAATTTGCCATCTAAATTCACTGCCATCATATTTCAATACAAATTAAATTAGATATAAGATGTGAAATAAGTTAATTCATATTTTCACAGTCAGAAATTTGTGAACTATTCAGTGAACTTTTTGATCTTTCAGTTCAACTCTAATTTAAAATGGATGAAGATGTAAAGGGGGTGAAATCTTCACATATCAGATTTTTTTTATATTCTATATAAAAGAATATATGATTGTTTACTGAAAAGGCTTTCAGTAGAACATAGGAACAATGAAGATTAAAGTGTAAGGGAACTATTATTTCACCTGTGCCAGTCCTGCATTGCTGTGGGTGGCTGAAGAGGCAATAAATTTTTAAACTTTATCTTCAAACTGGTTAGTTTGCTTTGCCACCCATGCATTTACTGGAAAACTGTCCCAGAACTGGACTCATTTGAAAATTAGGACTTTTGAGAAGCTTATTATGAATGGTTTAAATTAATATTTTCTTAAATATTCTTGATAACAACCCCTGTGGTGTATGGATGAACAGAATCATAGAAAAAGGTGGGGTTCCTCACCAAAACAGGGCCAACTTAAAAGTTTGGTCAGATTGCTCAGGGCCTGGCCACATATGTTAGATCAGGCTTTAGTTTGATGGTTCCTCTGGCACTGTAAGTTGTTACACTTATTTCAGCTGGGTTAATACTTGTAGGATGCAATGTAAAACTCCCTGATTATGACACAGACTGGGTTTTCAAGAAATGTTTTCTCTCCATTATGCCTCTCTTAACCCAGCTTTATAGAATAGCAATTGGTTTGTATGTTTTGCTATTAAAAATCTTGAAGTGTGGGGTTTTTTTCTAATTAGTAAAGATGTGGATTTTTCTTATGCATTTCAAAGAATAGTTTGACTTTGAGCTAGTGCACCAAATAAAAATCTATGTCTGTTGCACAACCCATACTGAGGTTTGTGAAATGGAATGATTGTCTCATACATCCATAAACTTGGTGAGAGTTTCAGGCAGAATTGATGCAGGACTATTGTTTTAAAATAGCAATGATGCTTTGACAAGCAGCCTGGAAAACGTAATGGATTTTAGAACAACCGTTGTCTGGTGATGTATTGATTTTATTTATTTTTGTTTTCTGAGGCTTTTTAATGTATATATTGAGTGGAAATAAATTAGTCTCAGTGAAATTAGTATTACTTTATCCATTTTGGGTTGGCTTTTTCTTTTCCCATGCAACAGGTAAAAACATTTTAAAAGGAAATAAATACTAGAGAAACACAGGTCTTTCATACAGTAGGGTTACACCAAAGTGCATTCTAGAAGAATGATAGAATTTAAGATGTAATTGAAAAAGAAAATGAAAGCTACTTTCCATAGAATAGATAGGAAATAATGTACATGACTTTGGAGTATACAAAGCAATAAAAGGCTTTCATGGGTGATTAAATGCTGAAACGAAGCTAAGATGTTTGATCACCGTGCAAGTAATTTATTTCAACACTATGAAACATGATTCCTGTTATAAGACAAGATAAAAGAAGATACAACAATATTTTTCTTCTCTTGTGAAGGTCGGGTGGAACAATTAATAATGGGGGGACCAGATGGCTCAAGGGACAGGCAGTGGGCTTCAGACTGTTCTTTTAAATGTGGAACATATCAATAGTAAATAACCTTTGGTATCTTCTGTTTTCCTACCATATGCAAAGTCAGGCAGTTTTATCAGTCCCTTACTCTTGGAAAGTGTTTGCAGCCTCAAAAGTCACTCTCGTGGTTGGCACACTTGATCCTCTTTCAGCAAAAAGACTGAAGAATACATTGACAGCGTCAGCCGGGAGTGAAGGAGATGAGTTTATGAACTCAGATTTGTGGAATTAGGTGTGCACAGTTGCCCACATATATTTGCAGACTAACAGACCATGTGTAAACACAGATGTATTCCAGGCTTCGGTTCATCTCACTTAAAATTTTTTGGCTCATATCCTGTTTTCTTTTGGGGATTTAACTGTTTGAAAGTATTCTTTTGTACAATTGGCTATCCAAATACCTGAGTTGTGAAATACAATAACAGTGTGAAGCCACAACCATAAACCATGTAGTTTGATTGACAGAAAGATAAATATCTTTATAAGTAAATGTATTTGGGGCTTTGTAAATCAAAGGATAGAAAAGTTAAAATTCCAAAGCCTTTTATCATTATAGATGCTGGCAATCGTTTAAGAAATATTTTACTACTGTCTATTTTATACAATTTCTATTACTAAAGAACTCTCTTGTTGAACTTTCCAAGTCATAAGAATCTCTCCCATGTCAGTAATCAGGACTGTGTGTGGAATCTTAATGGGCAGTTTTGTACAGACTCATGTTACTACTCTGTACTGTTAATTATTCTGCTATATTTGCATGCATAAATATCTCCAGTCAGTAAAAATGTTCATTTACAAGAAAATGCATCAGAAGGCCTAACAGATTTCCTCCACCCAATACTTTAATGGGGCAAAGGAACAGTCTGCTTGATTTTGTGCAGTTTATCATATTTTAGTTTGCTTTTATATTAAACATGAAATTTCTTTATGCCACCCCTACTTGCACTTTCATTGCAGACATCTCCAGGTTATAAATATTGTGTGTTTCTGTGACTTTTCGTATCAGCTGAAGCACAAATTTTGTATGTCAAAACCAACCTTTTTTATTTTAAAAAGGGGGATTTTCTCCAATGCAACAAGCCTTGATACTGACAGTAAGAAGCATTTAACAAAAAAAAAGATTTCTTAGTCCAAAAAACCTTTCACTGCACAGGTTATAATGTCTTGTTCTAATGGGAAAGACAAGTTTTTCTTAACCCAGAGTTCTATGTTTGGAGTAGCTTCTCCTTTGTTCATCTGCCTTATCCTGGTAATTATCAGAGCCCAAACCATGTAGGAAACAATTCATGTTTCTTGTCTATTACAAACCTTGGAGTTGCTTAAAACCAATGCTGCTGCTGCTGCTGCACTGGTTGTTCTAGATGAGTCATGGAGTAAAAAACTTTGAGGTGGAATGAACATAATTTCTGTGCATGAGATCTCAATATTTATTCCCTTCTATAAAATTCCAAGTGCAAGAAAGTTCATGGTTCAGTCTTAACCTCAACAGGACAAAGTGATTTATTTTGTGCCTTTTCAAGACATTCTGTGCTTTTAGTTTTGTTTGTATATTCCTTAATTTTCTGTCACCTCTGACTTTGGCAAATTATCTGTACATTGTACAGCAGTGACAGGTCCTCTTGTTAGATGACTGATGTATTTTGCCTTATTGCATCTCGATGATTTAAGTTTTTTTTCTGTGTTGAATTGCTTTGAGTGAAGGATGGCAGAGTGAAATGTTGGAGTAGTGAATGTAGGCTTACCTCTATGGTATGCAGCAGAATTGCTAGATTCTACTGCCATTTTGTAAGTGTGCAGCTCTGGCATTCAGTACAAAGCACCACCTCTGTAATTTCTGTGAAATATTGAACAATCTTAACCATATGAAAATATTCAAAATGCCTGCAATAACTTTACGGAAAGGTTAAATCCCATCTTTACTGCAGTTCTCACTTTTCCTGAAGGCTGAGATGAAAGTAGAAAGGGCAGTTTTCTTGATTCAGTTCACATGGCAACATGTTTATAAACACACTTGTTTCTGAACAGAAACAATTATATTTGAAAAAAAAAAAAAAGACATTTTATTTTTGTGCGCCCTTTGGAAAAAAAAAAAGAATCTGTTGCTTAATAACCAGCACCATCATTTTCTTAGGCAAATGCAGGGAGAATGCATAGTGTCTAACAATAGATGGAGGTGAATAACCATACAGCTGATATAATTATACCTCAGAGGGAACCTGGATGATGGGATCCATGTTTCCTTACTGCAGGTTTTGCATGAAGGTGTTACTTGGTCATCTACCTAATGTATCTTTCAGTGCAGCAAGTTATGGTAGGGAAATTGCCATGTAGGCAGCTGGTCCTTGACTGGGAAGGTGGATTTGCATCCCCTGCACAGAGGTGTGGCATTGGCACAAAAACCTTAGAAAGAGCAGGGATTCACTCTTAGCCACTTGCATGAAACCCCTCAAGTCCAAACTTTCCTATGGTCCTGAAGCATCAGAGCAGAGATTGTAGGAGAAGGAAATCCTCACTGATAAAATATTTGGTGGGAAGGGGAAAAACTGAAGGATGTATGCGGCACTTGATGGTTTGGTTGTGTTGGGTTTGAAGTTGCCAGGTACTGATTTCACCTGGAATCTCAGCACAACAAGGGATCACCACACACAGCTTGTGGCTTTCAGGGAAGCAGCAAGTCCTGGAATGTTCTTTTGTGACAATTTTTAGCCAGTTTGAGGTCTAATGCCGTGCTCAGGTTCCTGTGGTAGATGAGTATCTCAGCTAATTTTAGCGCTCAAGGACATCTCTGCTTTCAATTCTTCCTTCCAGCCTCTAAACAAAGATGACATTCATACTCGGGGAGTTCTGACATTCAGATTTATTACGAAATTCTAATTGGAAATGACTATTTCTCAAGGAAAAGTAAAATCCACAAAAGAAATAAGTAGAGGGGATAATAGTGCGGTACTGTGAAGGTTTAATTAATGTTAGGCTAACCTTAGGATGTCGCAAATGTCATTTTCTATTGGCTGCACTGGGACTGAGCTGGGTTTTAGCCCACAGCAATGTGCGGGCGGTGGGTGGGCAGAGCACTCAGAGTGTTCTGCCTGAGGATCATGCTGCAGTTCTCCAGTGCCTCTTCTTCTTTTCCCAACACCCTGTGGCTCAATAGACATTTTATTTTCTTCCTTTTCTGCTCTTGCTGTTTCCCAGTAGTTGCCCACGGCTAGTCCAGAGGCTGACATTGGCATGGAAACAAGTTTGAGTACCTGGTAGAAGTAGGTGTGTTTAATTAGAATATCTGGGTTAACTGGTGTTAGTTTTTTGGTGTTTTTTTTCTGTCTTATAGAGTTCTTTGCATATATCTGGTACCTAATAATAATTCTTAGTACTGTTACAGCATTTCCAATTTTTACAATGCTGTACAAACATTGTTTAATTTATCCTACCTGTCTCCTGCAATGCACATATTGAAGTGGCAGCCCACATAAAAGCTTGGGTCCTCCAGGCCTTCCTTTATGCTTTGCCCCTTGCTCTCAGAGACCTATATTTACCCCAATCCCCCAAAAATCTTCTAATTCCTCTCTTAAAAAAAATTTCCAAGGAAGGAAACCGAGATCATGCACAAATATTGTCATTTTCCCACCTTTATCCTGTGGTTTTACAAGCTTTACAACATGCTTTTCCTCCAGTCTCTATTTCTGATGTATTTTCTTTCCATGTGAACCCAAACCTAAGCTCTGGTACTGCACCTCTTCAAACTTCCCTAACCTGGATTAGTCCTTGCATTAACTCTAAACTCTGAGTTAATGCAAAAACCTGCTCAATTTTTCTTCTGGTGCAGCGTTGCCTCTAAGACATGGGGAGGATGACAAGGCATTCTTTCCTATTTTTTTTTTCTGGGGGAAGGCAAGCTGCCACAAGAATCTCTGTGGATCAATAAAGCTCAATTTATGTAAATCGCAGCAGCTGTCTCCCTTAAATTAAACAAATGGAGCTGCTCCAGCACGCAGTACTTCAGTGGCCCTTTCCATTTTGGGCTTGCACAAAGTTTCCCTGAGCAACTGAGAACTCTACTCTTGCTTCACCTTGGGACTCTGGCAAGTTAAGAAGTGCAGTTGCCTTTTTTTTTTTCTCATTATCCGTGGTTTAGGTCGGAGAGTACCTTCTGCACTGTCATTTGGATTAATTAATTCACATTTTCCTGTGCTGTTTTGCCATTCTATCCATAAAACTTGGTCTCCAAACTACTGTAAAGATAAGATAATATAATATACATGTCATTTCACTTCCATTACTGTTAGGGTCCCTACTAGGCACTGGCAGTGTATTTGCAGCTCTTATTCATATGTTCAGTTTGAAGTCTCATATTTGATTTTAAGATAATCATATTTTCATGAAAGTGCGCACAACTTCAGTTCCATCTTAGCTCAGTAAAATTATTTATTATACTGTTATTGGAATAGAAATTATTGGAACAGCACTGGAAACTTGCCAGCTAACAAACATTGAAGCTTTGAGGTGTTCAGTCATTTTACATAATATGCTGAAGTAAATTTATGTAGACTTTTCTTGCAAATTGTAGTAGTTTTCCAATTATTTTCTCCCCAGCTAAAGATATTTGAGAAAAAGATTTAAATGTTTTTATGAAAGGCTAAAAAAGAATTCAATGTGGAAGGAGAATAAATTTAAAGACTCACTTTACTGTTCCTTAGATAAATGAGTGGAATACAAAGGAGAATGTCTGTGATATGACTGGAGAAAATAATTTTTCTGAGCCTTTCCAGGCTCCAAGTGACTGTCTTTGCTTTTCTGGATCCCAATCCCCTTCTCTCTCTTTTTTTTTTTTCCCCTCCCCCTCTGGAGATACCTTTCTGTGTCAGCCTGCATCTAAGGATGTTCTTTATAGATAAACTAAACACTGCTTGCAATATCTTATACATGAGGTTGTTCTTGGAGTCCCTTTGAACAGTAAATTTTTGGGTCTCAGTCACTAAAAGGGACTTGGAATATATGAGACTGACCTTACAATCTTCTAGAGCTGGCGACCCTCGACTCAACTTGCAAATCTCTGCGCTGTCTCCTGGTAACAGCTTGTTCTGAGCTCAGACTTGCCACATCCAGGACCTGAGATAAACCTTTCCACAAGCCCATCCTTTCCTGCCCCGTGTGGACAAGATCCCACGATCACAAACGCAGTGGGAAGCAGGAGCACGTTTGCTTGTCCCTCCTGGGGCAGATCATTGCTAAGAAGCAGCGTGGATGTTTTGTGTCTGTAGGTACCAATAAATGCATGGACAAGGAGGGATGGATGGCTCATGTCTAAGCCTAAGAGTGACCTTCAAAGTCAGCCTTAACTGACACTGTGGGCATAGATGAAAATAACTCAGGAATATGTTACAAAACATGTAAAACTTAATATGTCTTGAAAACAACATTTCTAAATGTTAGAATACGTAAGGAAAAAAGGAAGATGGGATACACAAATCTTAGAATCTAGGGCTCTTCTATAGCAGAAAACATAATAAAAGTCCTTTTAGTTTACATTCCATCTGAAAATAAACTCGTATTTTCCCAATAATTGCTTAGAGTGATTTTTTAAATTTTTTTTTTTTTTTGCTTTCAGAACAGATTCATGAATAACAAAGTAGAAATGTGTGGAAATATTATTAAAACTAACAGTAAAATTGCATTTCTGTTTAATATAAATGTATGTAGCCAACAAAGAGAAAAACATTGATTATTCTTATACAATCTTAAATAGTCATTAAGGTGCTGAACCTTTTAATAAAGAGCTCGATTATTTTTAGAGCGAACGCAAAGTAACAAAACCCCCTTAACAAATTATTCTTAGGAGATTGCTAGAGTTTTAATCGGTTTCTTGTACTTAAACTCATTTTCCCAGCATGACATACACTATCTGTGGGAGCTTTTCATAAGAAATTCACACTATGATTAAGGCACCAGCTATTTCAAGTGAAAACATTGTGAAATGTTACTATTGTTTGGGCAGTTGGAACTGCAATGATTGAGTGAAGGATGATAGTTATGCTGCAGGCTAATTACATGGCTAATGTCTTTGCTTTACATATCAATAGATGCTTCTAGAGATGAGCAATAACTGAGACTCCATTATCAGTCCAATACAATGCACTTAAATTAGCCACCATTTATGAATACTATTACAATAAGAGCTGGCTAGTGCTTAGTGATGTTGCACTTGACATGTTTTTTGTTATCAGTCTGTAGATGCTGGATATGGTATACAGGGGAGTTTTGACATAGCCAGAGAAGATGTTTTTACAACATTTTGCTGTTAACTACGTATTGATTAAAATCACAGGATTTTTCAATAAGGTAAGAGATCAAAAAAGACCATCAGAACAAAGGAAAAATGGCATTAGAGGTAATTGTTGCCTTTGCAAATGCAGTATAAATTAAGTTTCATTGGTGAGAGGTTTCACAGCCAAACAATGAAGTTCAGTGGAGCAATGCTAGTGGATGCTCTGCCTCAACTTTTGATACAGAGTATCTCAAGCTGACCAAATTTTCAGCCTTAAAGACAAAATGAAAGACATCAGCCCATGTCTGAGAGTGCTTGCTGTAGGTTTTCGTGGATGCTTAAGGAGTTATTGTACTTGTGTGAAAGGCTTAACACAGACTTTGTGTTAAGCAAGATATTGTCTCTTTGGCATTGCCTCCGAGTTCAGTGTGTGTGGGAAAAACCACAGGAATGTCATGCAGGCAGCACATGGATTAAAAAGCATTAGGTTTTGCTGACAATATGCCTCTTCTAAGTGGCAGCTTAACTGTTTAAAAGCAAAGATTAAAAAGGTGGGATTAATTATTAATTCCTACTAATCACAGATTTCTTATTAGGCAGTTGTCCTTTTCTCTGCATTTGGGCAGCACAGTGCTCCTCACATGGGACACTTCCCATCTTTTGACAGTAATGCTGGAGTCTGGTGATATCCAGAACTGATTGATGTCTGGTGACAGCAGGCTTTTGTCACCTATTTACACAGCATCTCTTCTCCAATAATACACAATTTATAGATAAAGCTATCAATCTTCAATACAGATATAATTTATGCAGTGCTGTATAGCTGTGTAAGCTAGAAAGAACATGAAGCATACAGTCAAACTTCAAAATGCTTTCTAAAGCAAATGCTCAGAAAAATATTATTCTAATTAGATGGAATCAATTTATAGAAAATGCTGAAATTCATTAGACTTCAAATTCTTGCCTTAAAAGTTAAAAAAAATAAAAATGGAAGCATCTCAAATGTATTTGAAGAATGAGGACTGGGTGTTTTCCTTGCTACTCATGGCACTGGGCAGAAAAAAGTTCACATAAGAAAAACCAATCAAAATAATTGCTCTATGAAATGGCACAAAGCAGGGACAGGTGCATTGGGGGGATACACAAATGAGAGACAAGTACAGTGAACCTTTCCTTGAGAAAAGAACTGCTGTACGTGTAGTTTATACATCATTGTTTAACTGAAATCTTCATTTAAGACTGCTGGAGCAGAATGGTGATTAAATTATCTTTTTAATATATATTTTGATTAATTGTAGCATTGTGTTTTTGCTTTTTACAGCAAGGCTTGGGAATGTTAAACTCTCGCTGTTACAATCATCTTGTTTCACTTATGGGAGTTGATATTAATATCAACTGATTTCATTCTGCTTTTTTTTCCCATCAGTTGTTTTGTTTCTAATCAGTTTTGTGTCATACTTATAGATAAATATGGCTTGTGAATGTAAGCTTGCTGTCTAGCATGCCTAGACCACAGCAACTCCTCTTGAATACAAAATTGCAAGTACAAGATGCATCCTTTGCATCATACCCGAGTTTCAAGTAGCAGGCAAATGTGAATAACCTGTGGTATTAATGTCGAGGTAGGAGTAAACACAGAAATGTTCCTTAACCACCTGCATTTTATAGGCACACAACTGCATGCACAAGTCTCAGTTGAGTCACTTTTCTGTTTTGCCTAAAAATCTATGCAAAGGAAAACCTTTCTATTTTTATTTGACTTGTTAGGAAGGGTAGAGCAAATTTTGGAACTCCTATGATTGCATTCCTAGGAAAAACTATCCATACATTTTTTCCAATAGTTCCAGTAGAAGACAAACATTCCAGCATACTTCAAAGCCTTTCATTTCCATATAGCATAGTTTAAAGCAAATATTAAGATTTTATTTCAGTCACAGATAAGTCTCACCTCCCCTGAGACAATACTGAAAGATATTCCCTCTTTAATGCATGTCAAACTTGTTTTTATTTAATTTCTTTCCTTTTCACAAATGGCAATACAGCCTGTAGCGATCATCTCTAAAACTTCTACAGATTTTCTTTGCTCACAAAATTAGAATATATAGGAGTATATGACCTCTGCAGTCCCCTGGATGTGGAGGTGCCTAGTGCTAGTTAAATGTGATTATTGCCTCTCTTTGTTTATCTGGTAACAGTACAATCACCAACTTCTGTTAAATCAGCATCAAAAATGTTTGTGGCCACTGTTTTGTTGTGTGCTTCACAACCTTTGTTATCTCCATTCAGTTCCTTCTAAAGAATTTTCCTGGTAAAATTAATAACTGGGTGGCCTCCAGGATCCCTTCTTGGATGGAAGGGCCAAGTGTCTTTACTTCATCGTGGATACAGCAGTGAGCGTTACAGTGAAACACATAATAAAGTTCCAAATAATTTCAAAACTGGTTGCATTGTGGACATAACGAGCAGAAATATATCTGTGTGGCTTTCCACGTAGATGTGGCAACTCCACATACATAGATTTTCTTTTCCTGTGCCCATTACATTTACAAATGCATTTCTTTCCATTCTTTCCTGCACTTAAGGAAATTGTTCCCAGCAACATGCTCTATACCTGTGAGTAAACTCGTGTCATGGATAAGCATTTTGGATTATCTGCAATATTTTTGAAAAGGAACGAATTCAATATGGGGCTTAAATTTGTCTGAATTGATTTTCTGACAACATTACCAGTTATGTGCATTATATAGGTTTTTAGTTATTTTTGTTACTGTCATTTCTGTATGACCCATATGTGGACAGCATTTTTGTTGCTACTCTGGTAAGCAATTGTTGGTGCTCATTTTCCTTTAGTTCTCATCTCTTTTATAGGGCATGATACTTTAAATGCAAGAACACATTAAATTTTGCACTGACAAAAATTTCACGTGCTATATTATAGTTTTCAGATAAACCCATGCAATCTACGAAGAACAAACATGGAAAATGATGTCTATCCTCATTCCATGTGTGCAGCAAAACTCATGGAAGAAGAAGTCATGGTGTTCCAGCTCAGAGGTGACTGTACTTAGATCAGTTTACCTCTGCCTGTTCAGTAGATAATTTGCTGTTTTTGTTAAGAGCTGTCCAGATATCAAAATTCTACTTTGTCTACCAGCTTTGAGAATCACTTCTATTTTTTCCCTATTTTTTCTTTTTTTTTTATATTGACACTGGACAACATAAGATTACCTTAGCCAGTAGCAGAATATCCATCCCAACACACCAACTCAAGGGATGTTCTCAGAATGGTTTCCTGTGAGGAGAGGTTCAATCTTTGCTGTGTGATCCATTTAATGACAAACACCAGCACAGCAGTGCTTTGCATGCTTTGCATGAACAAGGAAGGAAGTGTCACATCGGCTCCTTACTGCAAAGGGGTGATTTGTCTGGGGAACTGGTGTGTTTTCCCACAGAATAACAATATGTGTGATTCATCTCCTCTGCTTTAGAAATACATTGACAAGTCCTACTGGCAAACATTTCTCACAAAATCTAGAGTGGACAGTCAAGGGTTTGATCTCTGTGCCTGCACTGGATCAATGGAATTGGCTATTCAAATGCCAAAAGGTCTTTCTTGAACTTCTTACATTTATAATGCTCCAGAGCAAGACAAACTATGTAGGCTTTTAGGGGAATACTTTTCAGCAGAATTGAGATGTGTCAAGGCATTGCTCTGGCCAGTGTTAGCTGCAATTTTGGAGTGCCATTGTTTGTACTCACTGCTCTCAGCCCTCTAAGCTGAACAAACCCAAGTCCCTCAATATTTCTTTGTATTTTAAGTTCTCCAACACCTTAACCATCCTGGTGGTCTCCTACTGGCTCTTTGACAGGTTTCCAGTGTCTCTCATGACCTGGGGAGGACCAAAACTAGCTATCTTATTGCTGGTGGGTCTGAACAAGTGCTGAGCAGACCGGGGTGTTTATTTCTCGTTTAATTACACATTTTTAAGAATCTTGTTTGTTGCCTAAAGCTATGTACGGTTGCTCTTGCCTAGGTATACACTGATGTGTGCTAATGTGAACGCTTGTGAGTAGATCTGGAAGGTGCTCACATATGTAATAAGAAATATTATTGCTGCCCTATGGATGGGGAGCTGAGCCATTCCATTGCGAAGTGATTTTAGAAAAAGTCATCTCACACACTGAGTCTAGAAGCATTGGCTCTCCCCTAAGTGTTGTACAGAAAAGGTGCTAAATCACGTGAGAAATCAACCAGTCTTCTGACTCTTTATTAAAAAAATATTTTAAAAACTATCTGACACATAGCAATGGCAGAAAAGCCATTATCACAAGTTGATCTTTTTGCTTCTGGTACAGTTGACTACATGAGATTCTATCATACCAGATTGACTTTGTCTTGTTCCTTAAAAACTTATAAACCAAATATTTAAAAAATTGTAGCGTAAAAGTATCATTCTTCTCAAAACACCTTCTTCTAATATCTAAGAAATCAGCTGTGACAATTTAACAGTTGCTGCCAGCCTATCCTGTCTCTTAAGGGTATATACAGTGTATTCAAAAAACTGCATTTGTTCAAGATTAACTCCTATTTTTATAACATACAGAGATAGACACAAAAAACCAAAGAGAAAGAAAGAAAGAAATCTCCCCACACAGTACTTCCTGTGATTGACTGTAAAACTTTAGTTGGAATTATCAGTGTCAGTTTGGTGAATTACTCCACTTGAAATAGAAACAAGTCACACGGGTTATAATAAGATTCTAAATGCTTTGGAGGCAAGTGCTGAATGGAGCTTCACCCTACAGAAATACACTTGTCTACCAAGAAATAATTAGTTTCGGATTGACCAGAACTCCTGGACTGCAGTGCTGTGCAAATGAGCGTGGAACAGGCCAAACACCTTGGGTATAGCTCTACAGCACATTTAATTCTTTGTAGCCTGATTCTGTCAGTTGTAGCCCAAATTCTATTGCTCTCTGAACTGATAAAATATAAGCACCAAGCCCAGTGTTAGATCTGCCTTGCCCTTCTTGTCCCCACTGTTCAGTTCCCAGTGCAGCATAAATGATTTACGTTGGTAATTTGGGTGAGTGGCTGTAGTGTCACAAGACTCTTTCAGAAGTCTTTCCTTAGGTCTTCTCTCTGTAATTTTTGTCTCCCCTCCAAGCTCTGATGGGCAAGAGGCATAAAATGTCCACTCAGCTCCGTTTTTAATCTGAGCCATGTTTTCTGATACACACGTAATTTAGTCATCATCATCAAGAGCAGCTCTTCTTCTCACAAAAGAAGTTGCCGTTATAGTGGAAAAACTATTGTGTGATGAGAGACCACGACCATCATGCACAGAAGGACAAATTACTACTTACTTAAGCAAGTTGAACAGAATTTAGATTAAGGAGAGGAGAATAACAACAGGAAATTACTATTGAGAGTGATCATATGAGGAAAAATACTTGACTTGGTGAAAATTATTTTCATTAAATATAAATGTGTTAGACTCAGCAAGATGTATATAACACTTCCCAAATAGAGTCAGCTTGCAATGATTGAACCAAATAAATTTACATTAGTATGCCTTTCTGACTAATCTAATTTAAATGCAAACTAAATAGCCATAAAAATGAATATTTTTCAGAAATCTCCACTCTAAAAGAAAGTTTTGTCTGACCAGACTACAGACTTAGGAAGTATGTGTTCAAAATCTGATAATATTTTTTATATTTCAAGTTTATTGAAACTGATTCCTTGAGGAAAACGTTTTTGGTTATATTTTGTTACCTCACTCCAAACCAATCAATTTGTTTTCAGCACATGAAGGTCAGAGGAAACATTGAGGGGAGGATTTGAGATGTCCCTTATTCGGCTGTGTTAGAGTCCTGTTAAAGTCTCATTTGATGTGGAGAATCCATCTTCTAAGCAGGTTAGGGATTGTGAGCAGTAATTTTTCTTTTTTCTTTTTTATTTTAACAGATGTACTGATAAAATTGGTGTAGGAGGGAACAAACAAACTATTCAGCATGGAAGGGTTTCGGAGGTGCCAGTATCCCACCCAGGTACCCCACTTGGCTGAATAATAGATGCCAACTCTTTCTTCAGCATCTGTCTTACACCACCACCACCAGAGCAGCCCCAGGGATGTGCTCTTTGTGCCTTCTCCCCTAGCTGGAATCATAGAATCATTTCAAATCATTAAGTGGGTTAATTTAGTTATGTGAAATACGGAATTCCTGTGGTAAACCCCGACTGCCCCACTGCCGTCCCAGGGCAAAGGCTGAAGCAGCCACCTCTTATTCACATGTAATAACATTACTTCTATTTTGACAGCATTACCTCAAATCTCCACGTTCTCTTTAGAATTATTTAAAAATATTCTCAGCACAAGCACCACGTGTATGTCCAGTGCCAGCTATTATTAGGAATCTATTATAAAAACAATCATATCCATAAATAATGACTTTCTTTATTCACAGTCATAAGATCTGAGTATGGTAGTGCTGCTTACTAGATCTGGGGAAGGAAACCATCTTCTCAGGACTTAAGGGGAGTCCCAACCCTCTGATTTACCATCTTTTGGCTGCCAGAGGCAGCCCCGAGGGCAACATCACCTCCCCAGACAGATCATATTTACCTGCAATCTGACTTTAGCCCAAGATTGGGGTGTTGGTACAGCTACAAGTGCAGTTGCTCCTTCTGAAGAAGTGATGCTAAATAGATGAAAGAAGGACTATGGAGACAGGTTTTCTGTGGGCAGGTTGCAAAATGACAGAATCATTGACAGAATGTGCCAAAGGTATTATTTTCTTCATTTAGGAAAAAAAAAAAGAAACAAAAACCAGTCCAATGTTATCTTCAAAAAGAAGTACAAAGATTAAAGGAGAAAGAGTCAGTGTTTTCATTTTGCCATTACAGAGACACATGCAACAAAGTGTTTATCAGGAAGCCTGTATTATATTTTGTGTTTTGTTACATGTGTCTACGTGTTAGAAGCAGAGGAAAGTTGTGTGGCTCTGTCATACTCAAAGCAGGAATATAATCATTGGTCCGTAGTCATATTTCTACATTCTAAAAACTTACTAAAAATCTCTACTTTATGAATATTTTTACACTGGGCGAACTGTAATATAATTATTGAATTGTCTCTTTGCAGCTATTTATAATATCCTGTCTTTCAGCCTGAAAAATCCATATGTTTGAAGGGATTTAGGTCTTCAGGGATGTCAACTGTGACTGGAGCTTAAGGAGATATCTATCTGTGCTTAATTGCTCTACTTCTAGACTTGAATATATGAGTACTGTGGGACAGGACACTGAGTAGAGACTGACTTATTTCTTTCCATAAGTAGGAAGTGTAAGAATTTTTGATATTTTTGGTTTTGCTTTGCCCAAGAATAGATAAAAGATAAACATTTTAACAAAACAGCACAGAAGAGAGGCAGGAGGAAGGATGTAACACTGAATATGGTACTTGGTAGCAGTATTTGTTGTTAGTGCCACACTGAGTGTTCATATCAATTATACTGTTTTCTACTTGCTTTAGGGCTGATAAATTTTCTATTTGGTAAATATTGTATTCATCCAGCATTTCATAGTGCTTTGCAAAGTTGGGAAACATACTTTCTTTCCATAGATGTTGTATTTAAAGCTGAGGGTTCTGTTCACTCAAAGTTACACAGATAATGGGTATTAAATTAAGAAGAGTCTCACTTGATTGCTGCTTATCTACTCTTTTTAGAGAGAGATACTTTTAAAAAAAATTGTGTAGAATAACATGCAATAAACCTACTTTTAAGGCATAGTGTAACTTCAAAGCCTGCACAAACTGATGAGAGCACGTGAAAAGCATTTCTATGGTGCTTTTTTTGTGTGGCTTTGCTAAATCTTTCCAGGAAAGTCATGTCTTTTTGTGCTCAGAGAGGGCTTTAGGGCAGAATGTTACAAAAGCTTTTCCTGACTAAAATATTTCTGCCCACTGTTATAGTAAACTGTGAAATAAACTGTGTTCAAATTCAATGTCTTCAACTGCAAAGTTCATTTCTTAGTTGCTTTTTTCCAGTTTTCATCTATGTGTTCAGTGATGTTTAAAAACAAAGAGGTTACATTTATGGTACTCTGTAAGGCATGACAGGCTTTCCTAAGAGGAAAGGCAGCTCTGTAATGAAGAGCATAACTCCCAAACGCTTAAAATGTTCCCGTGTTTAATGTCTGAACTGACGCGCGTGTATAAAATTAATAATTGCTTGGATTTTGAACAATGAAAATACAGGGGAAATTACAACATAACAAAGGCAAACTATGCAAGTGAAAGTATCAGCTGGAAGAATAATAGCTTTATTTGACAGTGTTTTGACATCATTGATGTACTGTTGTCACTGGAGGCTTTCCTTTCTGTGTTTGTGATATACTATTTCAATCCATATTATCCCAATAGATTCACAAACTTTGAAAAGATCTGATGTGTGATAGTGTCTTACTAATATGTGAGTTGACATGTTGATTGTTCTTTCATATCTGGGACTTGTGAGAATTCTGTTTAAATACTATTCGCCAATACTAATAAAAGATGCACAGTTGACAAAGGGGATACAGGTGTTTTGAAAGTGATTAGCATGTAAAAAAGCAAAGTGGCTTCTCGACTCCATTTTGTAGAAAGTAAAAGTAAAAAGTAAAAGTAAACCAAGTGCAGGATTAATGGTATCTGCAGCAGTTCCTGTGTTAAGCTAATGACAAGTTTATTATCCTCACTGAATAGACCAATAATGCAAATCTGGATGCAAGAGACCTCTTGAAATCTAAAACTTTAAGGTTTCTATTTTTGGGAAAGGCACATAATGGTTATAATTATTCCTAATCTTTATAGAGCTCTATCAATGGGTGTTTTGTCCCCAAAAGGCAGACACTCATCAGAACAAGCAGGTCTGGGGGAAAAGGAAAACACAAAAGCAGTGGGAAAATATTCCTTAGGAAACTGTAAAAAATTAACAGTTACTGCAACTGTTGGTCAAATGCACTGACCTGTCCAGGAAATCTCTGTGCAAGCCCACAGGTTCAGCCTGGGAGTGTTTGGAGGTCTGCAGCACAGGTCTGCTCACAAGTGAGGAAGGAATCCTCCTCTACTGTTTTCCTGTGGCACTTCCATTTTCATCTCCTTGTTGATCGTGTGAAGCACAATTCCCTCACCACAGAAGGCAGACTGGGGCGTGGTATAGCAGCTACATCAGGCTTGTTAAGGTTTCTCTTATCATCCAGTCTCTAGGTTTGCATGTTTAGGCCTGGGTTATGGAGCAAGTCTCTTGGAGAAACATGGAATGACCAGAACTTCCAAAACCAGGCCTGCTTCCACTCAGGTGCCATTTAAGAAAGCAGTGAGAAGCAGGAGATATTTGTGCAAGAATTCAGTGTAGAACAGCCACCTGAAGACATCCTGTTATTCTTTTGCTAATCTGTCCTGCTGTCACCTGTAATCTCATCTCAGGAGCACAAAAGTGCTGTGATGTGCTAAAGCAGGAAGGAAAGATGAACGGTTCTTCCTTTCCCACAAAGCCTGGCAAGTAGGGAGTCTCCAAGTTTTTTATACAACAGTGGTTGAATGTGAGAAAACATGGGTTTGAGTTTGAGAAGAACACACTGACAGGAATTTCCATATGCAGTGATAAAATTTGCGGGGTTTTCTTTCTTGCAGCAAATGTGTATCTCTAGGTCAGAAAGAAAGAGGCTTCGTAAAGCTGATGTGCCTTGGCCTTCACTTTAGACACTTGTTCATCCCTGCCAAAAGCTGCTTCTTTGTCTTCCCAGTATGGATTAGAGGTATCAGTGTATCTATCTGAAGATGAACAAGATGATTTGGTTTGCTCTCTACATATTGTCTCTGGAAAATGGGCTCCATTTCTTCATTTAGTTCACTAGTTACTATGTTTCTGGTAAATATTTCAATCCTAGGCATAAAGCAGCAGATGGGAATAAAAATTGTGGGTGCCAGGATGTGTGGGAGAGGAAAGGACTGTTAAATTATGAAAGGGAATGCAGTGTTCAAAGGGAATAGTCTTTGTGGGAAAAGAGGTGGCCTGGACAAACTCGAGGGCAGGACTTAGAATGTGTAGCGAGAGTGAAGAAAGAGATAAAATACGTGTGAAGAAAGAGGGACCAACAGATTCCAAAAGTCATTTATATAAAGTTCTCTGTGACGCTGTGGAGGAAAGAGGAAGCACAGTGCAGACGAGAAAGCAAACAGTGGGTGGAGAACTGTGCTAATGCTCCTAATCTGCTTCTCGTGTCCTTGGTTGTTCCCACTGAGTTTATATCTCTGACACTCTTCCATGGAGATGTGCAGAAGATGATTTTTTCAGAGACTGAGCCTCACAGATTAGGATGGGTTAGGTTATTAACCCAGCACTCATAGTAAGACAGGTTTCCACAACTTTACTTCTCAGATGGTTAGAAATACTCAACTAATTCTCAGTCTAAATTTAATCATGGGTGTTTTCTTCTTATTCTTGCTTGGGGTTTTCTTTAGTGTAAATGCTTTTTCCCCCCTTCCTTAATTGACAGTTTCCCTGATGTATTTTATATGTACAGTTTTTAATTCTGCATTTTTCTTGTCTCAGCAATCCCCAGTGCACCCTGAGTGGAGGGGGTTGTGCTCAGGCCGACCCTCGGGCTGTGGTGCCCCACAATCTCGTGGTTGCCCTGTCAGAGCTCCCTGATGGCCAGCAGTGCCTGTTCACTGCAGCATCCACCCCATCCACTGCCTTTCCATGGCCTGTCCCTGGGAAAAGCTCTTCCCCTTGACAGTTCCTGACATCCTGTATATAATGGAAATAAAACAGGAGCTGACAGTTTGCAACATTATAAATAAATACCTCACACTGTGAGTGATACACAAATGTTGTATTCCTTTCAATTGTAGAAGATGAGGCTTTTAGAGTATGTTACCACTGGCATTTTTGCCTGTAACAAGGGGCTTAGACTGCAGGCTAGGGAATGTTAAATAAATTTCACAAGCTCTAATGCCATCTATTTTTTTAAACAATGTTGAATTGGAACCGGTGACCTTGTCATTGCAGAAATAGAAAATTTTATTTTACAGTTTCCTCTACCTGTGTGAGCAAAAAGTATGTTGTGAAAACAGGCAAAAAAATGCACCCATGTTAAATACATGGTTTTAAGACCAGTCTGATGAAGATACCTCCAGCAATCAGGAGCCACTTAAGTGACAATAAACAAAACAATATCTGATAATAAGCCTTTCTGTTCATTCACATCAGCAAAGTTATATCATATTAAAGAAGTAACAAGTAGAACTACCTATGCAGGATAATTCTAGTTTGCAATCCCAAAATTTTCCTCTGCCTTTTTTTTTTAATGACAACCTCTTATTCTTCTCAGAGTATTATTGCAAGCTACTTTAAGCACCCTATCATTAATCCTGAAATATGTATATATCTTCCTGCATTGTTAGTCAGATGAATGTGCTGTAGCTCTCATGATTACCTGAAGAAAATTACAACTCTGTGAGAAATATTTATATTATAAATTTTCAAAATATTACATGATCTCAAGTCCACATACATAATTGCCTTTATTACAGATAGAAAGGATGTGATTTAAAAAGAAAAATACTTGCAGAATCTGGCAAGCAAATGGTGTCTAAATTTCACCTAATTTGTGTGATCTTTTAAATCCTTCAAGCCATCAGGTGTCTGAAGTCTGGTAGACAGCTGAGATTTTGCCACTGAAGTTCTTTCTGTGTCTTCAGTCCATTGCTTGCCAGAGCTGCCAAAGTCATTCCTGGCCACCCTAAGCACAACCCAGGCTCTGAAAATAAGTGCTCAGTCAATGATTCTTTAATTCAATTTTTAATGGAGGGTGTATCTTCTCTGGGCTCTTCCCTAGAGTGATCCTAGAGGAAGGAGTGCCCTTTCCATGCTGCTGCTGTTTAAGGTCTGCCCTTGTTCTAAGCTCCCCTGGTTTCTCTGGCCTCTCCAAGGGTTCTGTCCCTGCTGGAAAATGCTAAAGCACATGGGCTTTTGCAAGAGCCTTTTAGGGAATTTTTTTTTTCTACCTGAGGTTCATATCCCTTCTCCTTAGCTGTGACAAGCTTTGTCACAGGGCCAAAACCTCTTGGTGGTCCCTCACATTGGTTGCCTGTTAAATTCCAGGGGAAATAGTGTGCCCAGCTTTTCTAGGTGTCTTCCAGTATCCAGAACAGCAGGGACTCCTGGACAGTGATTGCATCTAGCAGTGCTTTATGTTTGTAGTTGCTGAACTGAACCAGTAAAGACCATTGCAATTGTACTCAATACTCTCCAAGAATCCTTTTTCCACATGGACAGATGGTTAAATGGTTTTGTTGCTCTCTTGTAAAGTGCCCTTATTCTCAATCTCTTCTGTAAATGATATATAAAAATCCTATCTGAAAATTTGCCATGAAGAAGTTCCCAAACATGTAACCATGAATTAAATAAGTAAATGTTCTGATACTAGTCTACAATGTATTTCAGTATTATAAAATGTAGTGATGCTATTTTTATTAATTTGATAAAGAAAACTTAGTGGGAAAAAAAGGAAATATTACAGTTTTAGCTTTTCTCTGTGATATATTAGATCTGTTCAACTCTAGCAGATTTTTTATACCTTTTATTGAGACAAATCCAGAAATCCTTATTCTTTCCTTCCTCAGGACAATCTCCTTTTAACTTCAGTGAGATAATAAGGCTTATGCTGCTTTGTAAAGTACTTTGAGATCTATGGTGAACAAGATTTAAGTATTATTGAAAGGGAGATTTGATTGAGTTTAAATTAAATAAGAAACTTCAGGATTCAGTTTATGGAGATTGCTCTTTTTTTTTTTTTTTTTTTTTTTTTTTTTTTTTTTTTTTGCCACATGGTTTTTTATGCCTTCATAAACTTCAGACTTTGGTTGCAGTAGTGAACTGCTCTGCCTTCTTGTAAGAGAATGTAGGAGGGACACTTGTGGCTGGCCTTGGAGCAGGGCTGTCGTCCTGCTCTTGTACACAATCTGGCACTTCATGGATACATTTGCTAGCAGAAAAACTTGTTTAAATAATTTACTCTGACATGTGGCTGCAGCATTACAAGGAAAATACAGATTTTTTATTTCAACTTAAGTAAAACCTGCCTCATACCAGAGTTTGTTCTATCAGCTGTGGCCAGCTGGGTCAGAACTTTAATGCAGGAGCCCACTAAGGAAGATTACAAGCAATTTTCAGTTTCTGAACTTGGTCAAATTCATGAAACATGAATAACGTTGCTTATACAAATGAAATGTCATAAACATACAGGCATGGGTTTTGAGAGAAAATGATAAATGAAGCGGAAGTAAAAATGGAAAAGTGTAATCATATCAGTTTTCTATTGACTTTTATTGAATTAGTCATATCCGCTACTTAAGTGTTTTGTAATCTACTAAAAATGCTTTTATAGTGTAGAAATTTCATTTTATGAGTTGCACATAATGCAATCAAAACATTTAGACTAACATCTTCATGGTAAGAAATTTCATCCACATATTATTTTGCAATTCTTTTTGATGGAAAGTAATACTCCTAATGTTATACGGAAATATCTTGACAGAAAATACCAGAGTTACATAATAGAGTAGAATTCATTGTTTGCCAGCATTCTGGGATGAGAAAATAAACTTGTGAAAGAAATACTAAGTTTAATCTAGCATTGGAATATGCCTTGACACCAAGAGAATCTACTGCCATGTCCTTTGAAGCTCATGGAAATCCTGTCATTGACTTAAAGTAAAATCAGTTTGACGCTGAAACAAATTATGTGAGTTTTTCATGCTCCTCTCACTCACTTCTCACCCAAAACAAAAGGGAAGAGGGAACTGGAGGAGTGAGGCCATCCAGATCTGGATCAGACACTACAGAAATGTTGATGGTGCCAGTCATTGGGGGAGAAGGAGGAAAAGGAAGAGGAGGAGGAGAAGGAGGAGGAGGAGGAGAAGGAGGAGGAGGAGTGTGTTGCAGTTCAAGTGGAGTAGCCAAAGAGCTCTGCTGTAGCTGGGGAGCTGAAGGGTGCACTGGTAACACAGGGATGTGGAGCTTCTGTCCAAACCCATCTTTTCTCTCATTGGTGAGGGATTTCCTCATGTAGGCTAAGTCAATATAATTTGTTTTATGTCCTTGCCAGACCGGTACTGCACTGTCAGCTGCTTGTTGTATTGCCATGTCAGACTGAATGAGGGGGACTGACTTAAAAGGAAAAAAATTGAATTCACTTGAAAATGGTTATCTTCAGTGTTGCCCTAATGTAAAAAAAGTTAAATTTCATAAGCAATGAGACTAGATTTCATTGGGTTACACAGACCCAAGCTGGGGGCACTTGAAAATCAGTTTGCATCTGCCCACCTGTTGGTAGAATCCTTCCATTTCTCCTCTCTAGCACAGCCCTTTTGGAGAGTGCTGGTCTGAAGACCTGGTTGTTGAGGTCCAATAATTCTTGCAAACGAATATTTGAAAATATCCAGGCACTTAATGTGCTTGAACATTTCAAACTGTACCTTTGCAATCTTTGTGGAGGCTGCAGCTCAAACTATGCTGGGTTCCTGTGTGCTCCTTTGCCAGGATTTGGTCAAGGATTGCTGCAAAGCCTGAATTGCAGGCGGGCAAATTATATAAGACACTTTATTTCTGTCTGTCACTGTATCCATCACAAACACGGTTGACTGGGTCAGAATTGCCTCCTCTAGGCACTGACAGAGGAGTCTGCTGTGTTTTGGCTACTACAGCAGATCTCTGTGGACTGACTTCCTAAGCTATCACGTCCCAGTTGTGGCTTCCATGTAGGGAAAAACATCTGGTTTCTTAAAATGTTCTGGGCCCAGTAGCTGTGTAATGACTCTTTGGAGGTCAGGGACAAGTATCAAAGAGATCTTTCCTCTTGTTTTTGTGGTGTTGTTGTGGTTTTGTTTTTTTTTTTTTTAATATGTGCTTTGAATAAAACAAAAGGTGTAGGCTGTCAATTATTAAAGGAAAGAAGAGGAACTTACAGTTAGTGTTGTCAAAGAACAACATTTTGTAAAAGGAAAAAAATATGGTTTCATGGGGTAAATATCACCTTTTTTCAGTTTGCAGGAGATGGTGACAGTGGGAACTTTGCAAATGTACTTAATATTTGCATGAGGGAAAGCTTGGTTTGTGAAGTCTCTGTGCATGACTTTAGCCGCTTGAGATCAAAATAGGAAACAGATCATAGGAAGCAGATATAATTAGAGTGATCCTCCATCTTTTTGTGAGGAGGAACAGAAGCAAAGATATTGTTCCAGAACTAAGGCTAATATAACTTCTTGAGGGCTGTTCTACATTGTATTCCAAAGTAATGCTTCCCCCTATCTTTAATTAATATCTATTTAAACACTATATTTAAATATTTAAATACTGTATTTAAATTCAAATAATTAAGATATTGGAATAAACTGAAATCCAAATATTTAATGTACTTAAATAATACCTTTATTTGCTGAAACCAGGTTTTATCTCAAATTTTAGGAATCTATTTAGCCCACAAGAAACTAATTTCTTATTTCTCAAAGTCTTCCATCTGGAATGAACGCAAAAAGGAAGACATCTTGAAATGGGAAGAGGTTTACCTTTGTGTACCCAAAGCAATGGGTATTTTATGCTCAAATGGAATTTTTTCATCAACAAAGCAGAGAGCTGAGTGTACCCATGAGCACTTACTTAAACTTGTGAAGAGAGTTTAAGAAACCAGCTGCTGTGTTGACTTCCTGGAGCCCAAATTTTAACACGTCAACACACACTAACTAAACACAACTTTAAAAGTTTTGTTTAGTGTTTCAACTGAGGAAGTTTGGGACAGTTGTAGTTCTAATATACAATAAATGTTCCACATGTAAAACTACATAAACTTTCTTCTAGGACGTGTTCAAAACAGTAAGAGTCTTTCCATTGACTGGGGTGGACACTGGATTGAACACAGAATGGATATTTTTGTTTAAAAAAACAAGAAACATGTGGCAGACAGCTGATTCTCTTTCTGTTGTTTGTTCAGTTAACAGCTTCTTGAGAATCACTACATTTGTTATTCGTATATAGATTAGGGATGAGATTAAATAGTCTTCAAATTGCCCACCCAAGTCTGTTCAATTGTTGGAGGCAAACTGAGTAAATTAAACCCTGAGATTGGCGACCACGATGTCTTAATTCAGAATATTTGTCCTTCCATGTCTAGACCACTTTCCAGAGACTGGGGCTTTTTTCCTCCCTCGGTTGGTTAATTCAGCTACTGAATCATTAGAAGCATATGAAAAGAACGGCTGAAAACTCAAAAATAAAAATGCATATTATGTATTATTTAGCAAATATTTATTTAGCTCCTACTAATACAATTCCTTTTATTCATGTTGTTTGCTGCAGGTGCAATACATCTCTTTTCCTTGTATCTGCAAAACATTAAAGACTTCTCCCTGTGAAGAATACTTATTTCTTTTATTCTTTTCTTGCCTTTGGCTGCTATTACAATATGGCATTCGTGGCTGATTGTCTTCTGCTGGAATCCATTGTCGTTTGCTCCCATATTTTGCTGTCTCCTGGAGTCTGTAATCCCCTGGCCGTGCAGTGGTGGTGGCTGCAGGCGAGCGCACACTGCGGGGTGACCGAGTGCTGTTCGAGGTGGGTGTTTCAGCAGAGCAGCAGCAGCTGTTATCTCCCTCCAACCTGGTGCAGCATATTAACTACACCAGCAGTAAACTGAGGCCTGCCTTTAACCATCTTTATTCACAGTTTGTCCCCATTTTGCATTTGTGCTGTTGGGAGATTTTTGTTTTGTTTCTAGAACCCCTTCATATCTCAGTTGCCTTTACTTTCTTTTCTCTTGTGTTCTCCTCTGTTGATGTCTTTCATGTTTTGTTCGGGTTTTTTTCCCCTCAATCATTTCTTTTTATTCTCCATTTCATTCCTGCAGCTCAGTGCTGTTGAGGAAGAGGCTGTACCTTTTGTCTGGCTGTATGTGTCATGCCAGCTTAACCTACTGCTTGTTTAATTCTGCATCTTCAATCTCCATCACACTCCACTCTCCCTTCTCCAAACTTCTGTCTTCCTTCTCCTCCTGAGCAGCCTCAGGTACATTAAACTCTCTTTGATGTAACAGAGGGGAGGGGGGAAGTTTTACACAAGTTTTACACACAGGCCTCCTCTCTGCCTTCCATCACTGCTATTTATCATATTGCTGACACGTGGATGGAAGCATTTCCCTTTTATGTTAAGCCTGGGCTAAGCAAAGGCACTGGAAGGCAATTTATACACTGCTGTAGCTTGTGGCAACAGCAAGGTATTTTTACAAGTTTGAGCTATTACCACAGTTAAATAAACCAGGGTAGTGATGAGGAGGAATAAAGTGAAAGTGGCTGTAGCAGCTGCACGTTTCTGGTAGGGAAAAGATAACATGGAAATTATGTCTTACAGCTTACTGGGGGAAAGTGTGTGTAGCTGTGATACCTGAGGCCACAGCTGGGCTTGGACACAATGGTGCATTGTTTTGGAATGTATACATTTACTGACCTGTGGAGGGTCTTTGCTTTGTGCCTTGTCCAGCTCATCTGTGACACGTGGCTGCATAGAGAAGTTTTAGATTGGAGTAATGTACAGGAAGTTGGGGAAGACTGCACCAAATAGTAAAGTTAAATTGTTTCTCTACTTATAGTTTGCTTCTGTCCTTCAGCACGGCTTCAGCGATGATATTTATGTCAGTAGGATTATGGTGTTGATGTCACGTCAGTCCGAGACAAGATGGGGAGCGTGGTCTGATAGGAGAAACATAAATGTATATAATTTGGTTTGTGGTTTTTAGTTGGTTTGTAAATATATTAATCATTCAGCAAATCCATTGTGACTAAAAAGGAAGATGTGTACACAGACTCCTCCCTGCAGCCACAGTTTATGTTTGCATCTGTGAAGTGTACACCCCTGGCTTGGACCTGTGCTAATTTTTTTTTAAATGCTTCTCTGAGTGGAAACGTAAGTGCTAATTGAAATACTTATTCTGCTTTGTTTTCATCTTAAAATAGCATCCACTTAAAGAGGAGTTAGACATTAATTGTTTAAAATCTGCTTTATCAGGCAGTGTAAATTTTTAAATGATGTATGTTTTGCTTTTCACCATGAAAGGCAAGTTATTAAATTTACCAGATTGTAGATAATCTGAAGAGATGGGGGGAGTGTATTTCTCCTCCTCCTATCCATATCTATTTATTGGAGCTATAATCACTCTTTTTTCTTTGGTAAAAGTTATAAACTCCATTTTGTCTGTATGTAGTGTCCCCGTTACTGCTATGCTCAGTGTCTCCAGCAGGATTTCTGTGCAGACTGGGGTGAAATTTAGCCTGATGAGTTGGCATATATTACAGTAGATTAAATCTTATTGCTTACATCATCATCATCATGATGAATTTTATTTGGTCATTTCAGCAATTTTTTCCTTTGACAGAGTGGTTTAGGTCTGAATTTCAAGCCATGCCATTGTTAACAACAGTAAAATAGGTATAAAACTTGCATTCAAGTAAGTGAATACTCTTGCATACGTTATAAAATATGCTAACAATTTTATAAAACTTCAAGAGGGTATTTAAATGACATTATGTGAATTTACCCTCAAATGGAGCTCCTCCAAGTGAAGGTGGTGGTTATACTGCTTTTGATGTTTATTACAAGTTTTTATTCAGAGAGAACCTGAAGGTCTGGAGAGACGAAAAGGAGAGTTTGAATTAAAAAGTGGAAATAAATGGCAAATCACTGATCTGTTCCAGTGGCTTAGGAGTGTTGCATCTCCCTAAACCCTTCTTTTCTGTGATGCCTGTTTAAAACTGGACAACAGTGTTCTTCTGCTCTGACTACTGCCTACAGCAGTGATCATCTTGTCACCTTCCATCCCTCTCCATCTGTCCATATTCCCCTTGTCTTGCAGATGGTGAGCTGTCTGGGGCAGGAGCTGTGGTTTTGTTCTCTGCTTACACAGCATTTAGTGAACAGCACTTGGCACAATGGAGTCCTGGTCAATGACAAAAACTGTGAAGTTTTATGATGATGAAGCAAGTAAAATCGTCAACTTCATATCCGTTAGAGACTTTAGCTATGTAAATAACTAGTTTCCCCCTGAGTTTTTTCAAATATTTTACATTGCTAAATTATTTACGATAAACACATTGTCTTACTACTCAGCATAAATTTAAAAGATAATTTTAGCACGGAAAGAAAATATTCATGAAGAGATACCAGAGGCAGAAATAAAAGTGATAAATTAATGAAAATACACTGATAATGGCAATGGTCCAGATGAGAAATATCTCTCATCTGAGAGTTCATTTGGTATTGTAAGGATGATGTTGCGCCTGTATATATTATGTGCTGCATTTGCCCACCTTTGTGATCCATGTATAGCTTGGGAATAGTAGAGGACAAGGGCGTTCTGAAAAGAATTTGAGGAAAAAAAATTACCTTGAAGTATAATAGGCAGTGAGGAGCAGAAATACAATAGAGCTGCTGGGAGGTGTTAATACCATTTGAAGTTTCACTGGGAGCTGTGAGAGCAAGGGGGAAAAAATGAGGGGCGTTTGGAGTGTAATAACAATGAATAACCTTTAAAGAATTGCTGCAAGGTAGAGGTAGCAGGAGCAGACAGGAGAGTCCATGGCCCTGAAGCAAGAGGCCGTTCATAGCAAGGTGTGCCATTTTTGACTGCAGAAAACTATAGGCTTGCCTCAGGGAGAGGTCCCTCATGGAACAGGGAAAGGTTGTAACAAGATCTTTCTATACTGTAAATATCATATGTCACCTCCATATTGGGTCTTTTCCCTGCTAGTTGATGTAGACTGAAATGTCAACAACACACTTCTACTCAGTTTTATGTCACTTGCACAAAATCAACTGTTGGAAGGGAAAACTGGATTATGAATGTTTGGCTAAAAATAATCTAGAGGATGATGGCTCTGGCCATGGCCCCAGAATCGAGTTTTTAATGCAAATATAGTTTTATTTCAGCATTTTAGAAAGACAAGAAACTTGCATTTTGCAAAAAAAATTGATGACATAAATTGTATATTCATTATATGTTCATTATATACTCATATACATATAGAATACAAAATTATTGTATATATATTCATATAGACTCATTATATATTATATACTCATTTATATTGCAATAATTTAGGAATTAATATTTATGCTTATAGGAATGGAGACAAAGAAAGATGTATTGATCAAGTAGAAAACATGGATAATGTGTTTGTACAAATCATGAGGAGTTTTCAATAAGCAGAGCTACCTGGAAAATGCTGTTGATGTAGACACACAACTAAGCTTTGCTGTTTTGTTCTATACAGCACCAAAGTCCAGTTATCCTCCTGGACTCTGACAAGTGTTCTTGCTTTTATATCATTATCCTGGGTTCTTGCATGAGTATTCTGTTTGTAACAAAGTACGGGGTGGCAGCACTGATTGTGGTGATGAAGGCTTTCTGTTCAGAAGGATGCTTTCCAAGAGGCAGGATTATCCTTAGTCTCTGTAGGAATACAGCAGTTGTTTCAGATAGTCTTTGCTCCTGGGGCACGGAAGACTTCAGAGAATACACACCCTCATGGCACCATTCCCCCCTGCTCTGCAAATCTGGCTGGAGCTGAGTGTATTCATATTTGGGTGTGTTTGTGATTCTGTCCTCCACCACAATTCTAAAGAGTTCAAATACCCAGAGACAACATCTGCCTCTGGAAACAAATGGAAAAGATCATCTGTGCTGTGTTAGTCATAGAAATATCTTTTTCTTTAGTTGCTGGACAAAATTCTTTCCTGTGAAATGTCAGGCATATTATTGAGTTTGCTGAATTTCCAATCAAATCAGCTTTTGATCTTGGTGAGGTACAGCCCAGAGTACTCTTTTTCAATCAAATATAGCTTAAAGTGAGTGCAATGGATGCATTTGAACTTCATAAAATTAATTCCAGGAGGTTTCTGCACAATTGCACTATCAAGATAGACACATGAATGCTAGTTGTTTTTTTGTTTGCTTGTTTGTTTGTTTCCTTATTTCTCAGTGGACTGGTAGCAAAATTTTGGCCAAGATGGAATGTCAGGAGTTTTGACTGTCCGAATACTGTCCAGATTTTGACTGTGGCAAACACCACATCTTTTTATCACTCCCATGTACCACCCTCTGTGCTGTAAGTGCTGCATGACGCCTTTAGAGTCTGCAGAGAGCAGTTTCACCTCTGCACACTTGCAGGCCAGGAATTTTCCTGTCCTGCAGTCCTTTCATCACCAATGACTTCAAATCCTCGGTGTGCATGGATTGTCAGTGTCATCCACGCCTGGGAACGTGGAATATGTGACTGGTTGTGTTGTGTTGTCAGGTTTCTTGGTCTGCCATCAGCTCAGTGAGGCTGAGTTCTGTTCTAGCCTTGCTCTCCAGGAAAACAGCTGAAGATAAAACAGGGAGCTGACGATGCAACATTGAAACCTCCTAGCAAGTTCTGCTGCTCTGGCAATATGTTGTCTTACACTGTACCTTTCCAATCTTCTTACACATCCAGGATATTTTGGGCATGCTTTGGAGAAACCTGACAAAAGCCTTCGCATGTACAGAAAGAGAGAGCAGTGAACCTTGATAAAGGTGTGTAGAAGGGAAATTTTTGATTTGTAGAGTTGCTGTCCTCCGTGTTGGGAACTACAGCCAATGAGAATCTCTTCAGACCCGCCAAACCTGAAAGCAGAAATGACACTGCACTACAGAAGTGGCAGATCAAAGCCACTGCCATGAGTACAAGGGGCACATGTGTGACATATGGAGCTACCAGCGTACTGTGAACATTTCCCTGATTTCTCAGGGAGTCCTTTATGCTGTCCCTTCATGTACAGAAACAAAGAAATCTCCATGAGGAGATTTAAACTACAAGGAATGACTGGACCTCAACAATTTGCACTAATAAGAGAGCAGAGGGGATTTTTAATATTAGTCTATGGAGGTATTTAGGTTTTAGGTATCACTGCAGACTGCTCTGGATATTGTTGGTTCATGGGAATCTCAGTTGTCACAAGAGGCTGCTGAAGAATTCATAGGCTACTGTTTTTTTCTTGTACAGCTTATATTTTTGCCCTTTAAATTAAAAGATTAGAAAAGGCATTACACTCATGCCTTACTTTTTCCTTCAGTAAACTCTGGAAGTTCCAAGATGGAAGTGTGACTATTTTGTTTCTGGGAAGATTTGTTTGGAAGCTGTGCTATGGTTAATATAAATGATCTAAACCGTTTCTCTCTTGGTTACAAACTGTTCACAAATTTTCAGAGTCAAAGAAACTGGAAACGATGGATCAATCTGATTATTACTTTTATTTCTATGCTATAGTTACCTATCAGTATTTTTCAGAACCTTTCGCAAAGTGTCTCTGTGGTTGGAGACAGGGATCTGGAGAAGACAAAGTTCTTTGGAACTAAAAGAGTAGGTTCTGTCCAAGATGACCAATGATCTGGAGTTCTTGGGGTCCTTCTGCTTTTATCTGTTCTTCAAAACAAGGAGGTTAACTTTTGTTAGATTTATGGGAAGACCTCAGCTACATATGGGGATATCTCTTTGCCTCTAATCCTCTGCCAAGCAATGCCAAAGGGATACATCCATCATTAAGCACTAAGAAATGTTTTTGGATCATCATCAGGTAAAAGACTCAGAGAAACCTGGGAATACACAGAAGGTCAAAGCTCAAATATTTGTGAAACTTTACTGTTGACTTGAAGATAGATTAATCAAGTGGTAACAAGCAGCACTATATGCCAGATTTATAAAGGAAAGAAAGAATATGCAGAGTCACTCTCCCTGTTGTGAAGAAGCAGCCCAGCTATGAAAGCAGCAGATTTAGCAATGTATATCTCATATTTCAACTCTCTGGAAGATGCAATGCTATTTTGGGATCCTTATGAGGAAGCAGTATTTTCATCAGTTCCCAAATTGATGGTGAAAGGAATTAAGTTCAAGTGAATATTCAAGTAGTTGTATGAAGCATCCAAATGGACATTAAAGGAATGGGGTCATCCATCATTAAACCATTTGCATTAGAGAAACAGAAAAATTGTCGTTGTTTGGGGCCTCTTTGAGCACTCACATACCCAGAATTCGGGGTCTTTATCTACATAGGCTGATTAATTCTCCAGCTCAATTCACAGCCAGTTGCTGGCTGTGAGCCACTAATAATGGATTGCCTATGCAGTAGCCTTCAAAGAGAAAAAGAAAATAAATTTTTATTACCACAGCAATTGTGGCTCTGCTATGAAAATGTATTTTACGATCTTTTGTTCCGTGCTCGAGCAGAATGCTTTGTCATCAGGAGGTTGTAGAAATGAAGAAGTGGTAGGAAAGGAGGACCTGCTGTGGGGTTTTAGCTGCTCTGGGGTTTACTCCCCTGCATCTCTGTGGATGTTGAGGGCCAAAAGACTCTGAAGGAAAAACCTGAAGCACTCATTCTGCTTTATGGGAGGTAATTAACTTCTGACAAAAAAGGGGTGAAATTGTCCCCAAAGACACATGGATACCTTGAATAAATCTATTCATACCCTTTCCTCCTTCTTCTCTGCCTCGGATGAATATTCAATATAAAAGCTACTGAGAACAGCCTATTCACATGGCATCAAACTAACAAATCAGGAAATCAGAAAATATCTATGCTACTTCTAAGTTACTAGTCCTCAGTGGTTTCTTTTTTTTTCCAAACCGTATATACAAAGCAAAATAATTTGTAGTTTTTCATATGTAATTACTTAGGAGTTGTCCTGAAAGTAATGGTGTGATTAAATTTCCAAAATATTTTTTTTGTGTTCCTGACAATTGTTAATAAGAAACACCTATTAATGGGAAATATGAGTCCAAACTGGGACCACAGGTGACTATTCTCCCTCACTTGTAGCACTCTGCTCACTAAGGCAAAGCTATTTAATTGGTTCCTAAGCACCTAATTTTTATGAGTGGGGCTTAAGTGCTGAAATATAGGAAAGCATATTTCCTTCCTATCAGCACAGAAGAATATAAATGCAGTTCAAAGAAAATCCTAGAAAGCTTCCTAAATTATTTGTTCTTTGGAAAATGGAAAACATGATCCTGTAATCTTTATTTTTATCAGAGAACAAAGGTTTTTTTTTTGGGAAAAGCACGGTACTCATTTCTGATTACTTCTAGTGGGAACTTCACAGAGGTGTGAAGGAAGAAGATGTCTTTTTTTTTTTTTTTTTTG
>VZTJ01001265.1:2497338-2577635 GCA_013397795.1 Orthonyx spaldingii
TTTTTGTGGGTGGGAGGGGGAGTTTTGACAATAGATCTCAGAGAGATGAGTGCTATGGTATAAAACATAGTGATACTTCTTACTGGTGTGGCAGACTGCACTGATACTGTGTCCCTGTCATCTTCATCCTGTTGATTGTAATCCTTGCAATTGGAGATTCTGATTGATTTCGTACACAAAGCTGTGAAATATTTCTGTGAAGCCAAGCAAAGCAGAGTTTTCTATTTTCCAAACACCTGACAACAAACAAGAATATTAAACAATAACACTGTACTTTTGTTCCCCAGGCAAGATTTATGATCTTTACAGGTTTATTCTGATGAGTCTTTTTTCCCTTCTCTTTGAATGAACATTAAAATAAAAGGAGTATTTTTCTAGTTAGTTCATTTGCTTTAGGAAGAACATAATATAAACTAAAATGATGTCTCTGATTGCTTTCTCTTGAAATGCAATACACTGCTATGAAGTCTTTATACTGGCCTCTCTTGTTTGTGTCTTATTTTCATAAAAACAATTACTTGCAGAATTCTGATGATGGTAGGTGTTAATAAAAGTCAAATTGCAGCACACTGATATGGATAAACTCTACAAAAGATCATTAAGTATGGAAGATATCAGTTTAATGAACAGTGTCATTATAGGTTTTATTTCTGAAAAGGAAAAAATGGTAAATTGGAATACCTAGATAAAAAAGTATTTTAGCTCTTGTATTTATTTATTATAACTATTATATAAAAAAAAAATCTATCCATGAAGACTTTATTTAATGATGGCAATGGTTTAGCATAATATCCTGACCTGTGGTCCAGGGTTGGTGGCACGACTGTAGCACAGATACTTGTAGTAAAAATAATCAGAATTGTAGAAGGCATGGTTTAAAAAACAAAAATTCCTCTTCATAAATGAGATGGAATAAGTCATAAAATATTTAACTTATATTTCTCTTTTGTTTCTGTGTTTTGATATTTTAGGGTTCTTTTTTTTTAATGTATTTGACATGACTTTTACATGCTGCTTTGTTAATGGGAGCCTTTAAAATATGAGGATTCTTGCACTTGAGGTTCAAATGTGTGCTTTGGATATTGAAATCAAATGGGAGATGTTTCCATCTACCACTTATGGGAGATGGTACCTCGATGTCCTCAACCCTGGCAGTTGAGATAAAGAAGAGATTGTGGCTTATAATAAAATCTTATGCTAATGAATGAACTTCAGTACTCGAAGGTGCTAAATCCACTTGCCAAAAAAGGTGTCATAAAACTCTTCTTTTTCCAGCCAAAGAGAAATGGTAGAACAACTGAAAAATTAACCATCGTTTTGTAAAAGCACTTTATCCACACACGCTACACATAGAAGTTACAGCACAAATCATTTAAATGTTTTATCTATTAAATGGTTATGTATGTATGGCACAATTTTTTTTCTAAAATGCTTGAAAAGCCCACAGCCTTTGGCAAGGTATTTTAGCTCTCAAAGTATTTTCTCTCTCTTATGTGTTTGAGTTTAATCTGCCTCAAATGTCTTGTTCATTTAAGTGTGTGCTATGAATTATTCTCTTCCTATGTGCTGTGTACATGCCATGTTTGACACCCCCAATGGAAGGAAAAAACCATCCAGCAGCACTATTGTCTTAAAAATGGTCATTTTCATGTTTTATGCACCAAAAAGTGCTATAACACCTTCTTATGAATGAGGTGATTTTTTTGTTTTTTTAGTAATTTTAAAAGAGAACGCAAAGTAAACGCTGGGTGCCACCTGGTAGGATATAGGAGCTGCAGGTAAGCACACCAGTAATACTCAATGCTGCTGCAACATGCTGTGTTTTCAGCACCGTAGGCATCAAGTGATGAATTCTCAGAGCATTTCCTGTGCTCAAGGTAAATGTTACTAATCTCTTCAAGGAATCTTCTTGGTCTTGCTGAGAATAATACCTGTGTGCTTGCCAGCCCTGGAATGCCTAAAATTGGCTTAATATTGCATTTGCTGAAGGTTGTTATTCCTCTGCCCAGCCCTTCTTTTTCCTGCCCTTTTCACCAGCTCACACTCTGCTTCTTCAGAGAACCTTCAGTGAAAAAAAAAGCAGTCAAAATTAGTGATTAATTTTTTTCTGAGAGATCTCAGTGACCAGAAGAAAGGGTTGACCTCCTGTCATGGTGTAAAGAAAGGCAGATTTCCTTACTACTGTGCAGACATTGCCCCATAGGAACAATAAATACTGTTCAGTGCAGTATTTTGTTACATTGAATCTACAGACATATTTGCCAGGCTGGAATTCCTGCATGTTGCTAAGTTCATATTAGCTAAAAGAGACAGGCAGCAGTAAGTGTAATATATTGTCACAATTAATGTCCTAGCCTGTGACCATGTTTAATTAATTATTTGTATCACACTAGCAGTGTGTTTAGTGTATAATTAATTAGCCCAGAAGCAGAAGAGTAAGGAAGAACAACTTGAAAACTAGTGGTGAAAAGGTCCCTGGCATATCACACTTAGGTTTGTAATTCTGTCTTCAGTGTGGAAGCCCTTGCAGTGTTTTTGCTTTAAAGTAAACAAAATGGATTTATTAGAGAAATTAATGTATCATTTGCTCTGTGTGGGACATGGCATTAATCTCAAGTTAGTGCAAGATGTGCAAGACAAGTGCATGATTTTTTTTGATCTCTGTGTTACCTCTTAGGCAGGAAAAGCATCAGCTCCTATTCAGTATCTGTCAATGCTCCAAGTGGATGTGTTACATTTTTCTCACTTCCCAACATGACAGACACTGGGACTGTGGCTGTGTCTTGGTCTTTCTAGTTCTGGCAGCTGAATTCTAATACTTGCTCGGGGCTCTCTGTGACAAGCACACTCTTTGGTAAGGATGCAAGGAGCTTCCTCTGCCTTGGCACTTAAAAGCACTGCAGAGGCAGCTCTGTTGCTGCTCCCTGGGGCAAGTGGACAGCGGAGCAGGCCATGCCCTTGCCTCTGTCTCTATCCCTTGACCTTTGTGTCAGTTTGCTGGAGTTGGTGGAATTAGGGGAGCAGGCTGCACCCTTTCCAGAGACAGGAGGCAGGGCACAGTTGGAAAGACCTGTGGGGGGAATCAGCACGGCACTGACGGCTCCCCCAGGAATGCTGCACACAGACCTGGCACCTGACACAGGTGCCTGCTGAGCTTTAGGAGTGTAATTTGGGAAAACAGACTCTTGTGGAAAGATATGAATTGCAAAATATATCTGAGTTGAAAACTTAAATACGAAGACTGGAACATCCATGCGCAGTCTAGCACACCAGGAACACCGGAATCAAGGAAAATTACCACTTTACAATGTGCTGTGAAAGTTTTTGCTCTATTAACAATTGGATCCAAGTAAATGAAATGCTGATTTCACTCTTTCCATTGCGTTTCATTGGGTTTAATTTGCTTTCAATTCGGAGTCACCACTGGATGAGCGAGCCTGTGGTGATGCCAAAGAGCTGCACACCCATAAAATGTGACATCAGAACAATGTAGTGCATAAGATTCCCACTGGAAATGCCACCTGGATTTGTAACTTCCTCGCTGCTACTGAAATCACAACAATAGCATTAACAATTCAAGTCAGGCTTAAGTTTTTCTGTCTCTGAATAGAGATCACTACAATGCTTATACTCTCTAAATACAGATAATTAGAGGCTGTGGCATAATTCTCTTCTCCCTCGACCTAAAAGCAGTCACGAGTAAAGTCACTGCAGCAATTGGTTACTGTCTCAGAGAGCTAAGAGAATGCATTGTGCCTACAGTGAGATTCTTGACTTGCATTAATTTGTTTGGCAGGATCTTTACATTACTTCTTAGGGGCTTGGTTGTTTTTTTTTTTTTTTTTACTTAAATTGCACAGTCTCATGGCAACTGCTGTTTGGAGGTGAACATCAGCAGATGCAGGGAACAGTTGTGATAATGTCTAAACAGTAGGCAGGAGTGCAACAGGAATGCCAAATTTCAAGAATTTTCTCTTTTTTTGTAGTGTTTGGGGAATAAAGGAATCTATGCTTTCTACTTTGCTTATAATTCGCTAAAATGGGTCAATGCTTGAGCTAGCAGTTGCTCAGAAATTACAATGACTGACTGTAATTAAGAACTAATTTGTAGTCATAAAAAAGCCAGATAAGGGGCTATCCACTTCATGAGAAATGAATATAATCAGGATAACTGGCACAGCTGGTGGCCATAGTCTGTCCTCAGTGAGCACACACAATTCCCATAATTCATAATAGGACTTACGTATGTGACTCAGAAGGTGGATACTTAAGAAAATTTCCTTTAGATTTGAAAGGTAAAAACTTAGAGAGTGTGGGGAGGGGGCTTGGGAAACACAGTGCAACCATTTATTAACTATACAACATTAGCATTTTGATGGTTATCATGTAAATGAATTGAGCAATTTGTTTTGGTTTGCTAGAAAAAGTCAGGTTTGTTTCAGAGGAGTTATATCAACGCTGAATGTGCCATTTTATAAATGTGAGCAGGAATTGACTCCAACTGAAGCTGTATTTGAGTTGTGGACTTCTTTTCCTTGATATCACAGGCAGAGCTAGCAGCACTACCCTGAAACCTTTTCATTTGTGATATTCAACTAACTTCTGTATGAAAACAATCAGCTTTAGCTTTACTGCAGAAAATATATCTATAAAACCCTGTTAACTGTTTTCCATATGCAAACCAGCAATTATGACCTCTTTGACTTAGCACTTATTCTACAGAAATAAGCAATTGCCATTTGGCTCTATTCGTTTTGTACTTTGTTTCACACTTTCTTAAGATGTATCAGCAGACTTTTAATTATCCTGCAAACGATTCTATTAAGCATTCTCCTTGCATATTAAATGCAGAAGACATTGTTTTGAGCTCCCTTTTCCTCCTGTGAATAGAATGTGGGCAGACATAGAAAAATCAAATTATTTTACTAAATGAAAACAACCTGAGCAGAAGAAATCATTTTGAATAATGACAGCTTGGGTGAGAGTGTCACCATTTTCTATCAGTTTGCTCTGCATCACATAGGAGCTCACTTGATGGAATGTTAAAAAAAATGTGTCTAGTAAAAATAAGCTGTGACAGTCTCTAAGTAAATGTAATAAATCAGGAGGATTTTCAAAGGGAATAAAAAGTGTCATTTATGATGGTTACAGCTTATACGCCCACTATGATTCCTGTACTGGTACAGTTTATACTCTCCCATGGTAGATAAAATTATTACTTGATCTGTCAAAGTGGAGTGACAAAATTTTTGTGGGTAGACAGCTTATTTAAGAATAGTAAAGTTCTATTGTGTGTTTGCTATCCTAACTCAAAGTACTGTAGAAAACAAGAAATGAGGGAAAGCAGTCATTGTTCAGAAAGTTGAAATAAAATTGGGAAAAAAAAGGTTAACAGAAAAACCTTAATGTTTTGCCCATAGGAATCTGGAAGAATAGTAAACATACTGTCATCTGAGAAGTGATTATTTCAGTACCCTGTGAGACCTAAATTCGTGCAGATTTCCTGTACTATGGTGAATTGATAATTCTCAGAAAAAGTTTTCGCTCTGCTGGAAGTGGACTGGATTAATCACTCAGTTCTAGGTGCTCCCTGGAACAGGATTAATTCTAAGAACTGACTGTGGTTCCATAGTGCTGGCTCAGATTTGCCAGACACCCATATGTGACCAGGAAATTCAGAGACATGGGATATTTATGCTGCCGCAAGCACTGAATCAGTGTCATTTACAGAAGTTCTGTTTCTCTACTTTTTGAGCACATAATCATGAAGAAGCCAAGTCATGGTGTGTAACTGTTCGTGTAGGTAAAGGCATCTAATACTGGAAAGCTTTTAAAACTAGCTGAAAATGTCTTATGGCCAGAATTAAAGTCAGCAAGGTACCAGAAGTAAATACAGTGCGTGTGTTTTGACAGTAGGAAGCAATACTTAGCCTTTGGGATGGGTTGTGAAGAAAGGTATTGAATCTGTCATTACTTAAAGCCTTTACATTTTCATTCAGAATCCTTCTAGCTCCCTAAACTCACCACGAGCTACTGCTGAAACCTGAATAAAGGCCAGGCATACTCTTCTGTACCCTTTTTTCTCTGCTTGCACATTTTGAAAGAAATGTTGTGGAGTTACACTTGCAGTGCTAAATGTGGAGTTGGAGTTCTGTGCTCTGTTAGAAATGGCATTTAGAAGATGAATGCATTTGCATATTTTCTGAAGAAGTGATCACAGTTGAAAGCAAAGGATGATTCCAACATGAGGAATAAGCCCCATATTTCAAAATTGTTACAAATTCCCAGTAACCAGATTGTACCAGTTCCCGCTGGACAGCTGGAAGCCCAAGTACTCTGGAAGGAGCATGGCTCTAAAAATTTTGTAGTGACTGATCTGTAGTGACTGGAACTGTCCCTTCAGAGACAGAACAAGTCCTTCCTCTCTGATATGGCTTTTTATTGTAGAATTTCCATTCACCCAGCTTCATACAGCATCCACTTAGCTTTGGCAAAGGAAAAGGGGAGTTGGGGGAGAGGCAGCAATCTGAATTGTGAAACCATTCCCTCCACTTCCGATGAAGGATAAACTGTAAAGTGAGTATCTGGATTTTCCAAGATGCTTAGTGAGATACTGCTTTAGGTCTGACCTTAGTGAAGATAAGCTGGTTTTCATAGATGCCAGCTTGCTCCTATTGCTTGTATAGATGAAAGCATGTTTGTGGCAAGTAGTCAAACTGGACTTCTGCCCCTTAAAAAAAAAAAAAAGGCATTCTAGGAGAAAGAAAACATTCCCTTGTACCAACAGAAAAGTCAGCATAGTGTAGCCTCACTGGGTGAACAGCAAAATTCATGACAAAAATATGCAGGGGACATCAAACACAGCATAGATTTTTTTTTTTTTTTTCCCAAGAGCAGAGTCTTCTAAATATAGATTGTAGTAATTTACTTTCAAACAACTCATTTTCAGCATCTGACATGTTCATTAACCCCAGGTAGAAAAATTATTGTGGTGCATTAATTTTTCACCAATGAAGACATTAGTCATATTTGCAAGTATCATTAGTGTCTGCCACCGAGGTGGAAAAGTCTTACTGTCTCTCTCCAAATGGAGGATGCATTAGAATGTTAACTAGGGTCTGCTGAGTTCTGTGGGTTATCAACCCTTGCACGCTTTTATGCATTGAATTTTAATTAGACTTTTCTAAAAGTACATCATTAAAAGACATGTTTTATATGTGAATAGGAGAGATACGTAATCCTTTGGTAAAATAAGGCAAAATGTACAAGGATTTAGTGTAAGTATTCTGATAGTTCTTCTGACAATATGAAAGGTACAAGTTCGTATATTAAACTGTGTGTGTGCTCAGCAATTATAAGAAGGAAACGAGATCAGAGGTATTAGAGTCCACTGGGGGGGAAGGGAAGTTTCAAAGGTGCCAACAACAGCAGGTAAGTGAGGTCAGAGAGACTTGGGTGTTTTTCTTCCCACTGTGTTACGATAAATCCCTTACATGGTACATTCCTAAAATAAAGGCTAAGCATGGGAAAATGTCTCTGAACGATCGGCTCCTATCTTTCTTAAATGCTTTTCTATACATTATTTCTACTAGATGCTCACAAAGTCTTTTATTTTATCAAATCTTTATTTAAATGGTTTTGCTTTGGATTTATCTATGACCTATTTTTTTAATCCTTCAGGGAATAGTGCTTCTTCTAGCTTTTGTTAAAGACATGATGAAAAGGAGAGCAAGTTGAAGCAATGTTGCTCTAGTTAAATTTTTTCCTGTTAAAACAATGCTCAGATTTTATTCCCTGAAGTATAAGGCTGTATATCTGTACAGTGGCTAATATTTTGGAACATTGTTTTTGTAGGTAGAAGGATGAACATGTGTCTTACTGATGAATATGACTAAATCTTGGTCAGGAGCCAAGGGGAACTGACATTCCCGTTAGTAGTGCTTGTAAAACTTGTAATCAATTATTCCCTATTTCCCCAGTTCCATCCCCTTTTACTCTCAATGTCCAATTTCCACTTAAATGAAAGAGTGCATGAAGGAGCTCGATGCAGAACCTGCTGAGGACAGTCAGACTCCCATTAAGTTCACTAATGGGAATAACATAATGTGGTGGAAACCATACCTGATTCTGTTCTTCCCCCAGACCACTCCAGTTGGGTTTTGCATCTATTTTTCAATATAATAAAAGCATCAGTCTGGCAAAAAAAAAAAAAAAAATCATCAAAAGAACAAACTATTTATAATTCGAAGTTATTTTCTGACTAATCTGTCCACTATTAGTACAGCTGGGATGGGTCTCGTCTTGCATTGCTTAAAATTAGGTGTCTTGTCTAAGTGTATCTTTTCCACATCAGCAGAGTCAGTGGAAAGGAACAGTCACCTCCAAAGACAATGCTCATTTTTCAGAGTCATGGAAAGCAACCAGATTCCTGGGCATAGGATTTCGTCAGGAGCATGACCAGGCCAAGGAGGTGTGGTGCATCTGTGGAGCTGCCCATGTCCATGCTGACAAGAACAGGAGGGAGAACCAGCTTAGCCTGGAGCAGTGATGGGTGTTAAGTGTTTGGTCTACAGTTGTTGTTAGACCAGCCCACTCAGTGGTGCGTGGAGAACCCTTTCACTGGATCCTTTCACACATCAGAACCACGGCATCACCAAGTGAAGTATAAACTTAGCTCGTTAAGTAAGAAATTATTTATTTTTCCATAATTGGAAGATTGCCCTATTAGAGTTTGAGAGTGAGGTAGTCCACAGTTTCCTGTATTGCAGGAAAGGAGTGAAATATTTCCTTCTAGGGCACTCCTGCCTTCTCTCTGTATGAACTTTATTGAATTTTTAACTGGTGAATGTTTGGATTAGCATGAGGAATGCCTAAATGTTGAAAGATGTAGCATGTTCCTAGGAATCTGATGGCAAACTGTGACACCAGATGTAAACCAAAATGAGAATAAAGAGTGGATTCATCCTTTCTTAGCAAAGACCTCCATTATTAGGTTTGTAACTTATTAAATTTTTACCATTCCTGTAGAATATACCAGGTCTTTCTGATTACAAAGGAGATTTTTTTTCTTCTCTTGCTAGTATAGGTGGTAGTATACAATGTGGAATTCCATGAGATTCTCCAGAGAGATAAAATATTAGAATTGGTAATGCAGTTGCGAAATGAAGCCTTTGAGCTTCATATATCAAAATAAAAATAAACTTATTAGAACTTGTTGCATTACTCATGGACTTGCCTTGATTGTAAAAACTTGGTTTAACTGGTATTTAATTTAGTCTTTCTACCTAAATTTTTTTAAATAAAGGTAATAAGTCTCATTACTGGTTATATTAGTAATGGAAAATTTGGTTCGTGCATCTATTAATTATTGAACATTTGAGTGATTATTTGATCACATCATGAGTAGTTGAATAAGTACAGATGTTGCTTGTTTAATTTCAGTGTTATAATACAGATTTTCTGAACATAATAATAAGTCCCTATATGAAGCCTTTGTGTAACCATTTTTTTTTCAGTAGAGTTTTTCCTATGGAAAAAGTTTCTAGGAACTAGAAAGCTCACTGAATATTTAACCAGTGTACAATTTAATGGCACCTAATGTTACTTTTCTGGCATTTACACAATACAAAAGCTATTTGTTGCATTTTCATTTGTTTGCCTTTGAGCTCAGCCATTGAAAGTTATTTTCATCTCGAGATAGTTGTATTATTTAAGCACTTTTTGTTTTGATGGAAATTACTTTTGTAGGCAGAAATTTACCGCTTTGACTGCGATCAGGGCCACAGCTCAGTCCGTAACATTCACTGCTGACATGCCTATTTCCTACCTGTCAGAATGAAATACTAATGGTAGGTCCTATGAAATCTGACATTGCTTTCTTATTTTTTATAACCAAGGTCACTTTGCTTCAAGTTTACATTTGGCATGCAAATAGCAATGAAACTGTAAAAAGGGTTTTTTTGGGGTTTTTTATTTGTGGCAAATTTGTGCTGATTGTGTGCAATTTTAATGTTTTTCATTTTGAAGAATAAAACATTGGAAAAATTTAAGTTGATAGATAAGGCATTTACTTGTTGGAAAGCAAAAAAAGGTAGTTTTTCATCTTTATTAAGTACACATGCTAAATCAGACTGGCTAATCAGCTGGTTCTTTTCTCAACATCTATATTATTGCATTCATGTCTAAATGAAGCATTTGAAAGGTGTTTAAGGACTATTGTCTAACCCTTACAGCATTTCTGTTCACAGAGAGTCTAAAGGAAGCCTTAGTCTCTGTAGGAAAGGGAAATGATGGTCTTTTAGGCTAAAAGACACTGCATTTCCCTTGAACGCACCAAGGCAGGCTTGCATTTCAAGTCCCAGGGCCTATTTTCCACTGAATCTTTGTTCTTTAATCATAATTTTCACTATTGTCTGCTTAGAATAATTTTTTTTTTTTAATACTCACGAGCAGGAAGCCTTGTTTATGGCTCTGAAGTGTGGAAGAATTGTACTCCGGGAAAGCAGTGCCCTTGTTTTATCTGCCTGCTTGGGTGCAGTGCAGGCAAAGCTTCTCACGTTGCACTGCCAGTGACCTGCACCGTCTCCTAATGGACTCTCTCTTTGGGTAGCCTGAGAGAAGTGACTCAGCCTGCTTGAAATTGGTGTTTTTGGGGAGGGCTTTCTGGCTGTGAGATGTTTTCAGTTGTAATTCTCACGATCTTATACTGAGATCAATCTGTTACACTGAGATGATTTTGTGTCTGCTTGGTTTTGTTTTGTTTTGGGTGGTTTCTTTAGCCAACTGGAATAAGGTTTTTTTAGCACTGCTCTGACAAAAACATTCTCATAAATTGGGACAATAGGCAGGTTTTTTATAGCAATCTTTTTATTTATTCCAAAACTATGAAACACTGTATTTTCATCATTAAGAAATGCCAAATAAGAGAAGTAGCTTTCATGGTGTAAAACAAACTGCTCTTGTGATGGAAACTCAGCAGCACAGTGCTTGGAATTAGAATCTGTGGTGCATCAAAATAGACCTTAATAAACAGACTTCTAGGTAGTTTTTGCAGGGGAAGGGTGTGATCTCTAGACTTCATTGCAGTGCACTCAGTTGTAGATCTATTCCATTTTGCAGCAGTAAATTGATGGAATGATGCAGAGCACCACTCTCTTTGGGATACCCAGAAAGAAACAGTAGGCTCTGAACTGATTGTCTCTCATTCTATATAGGACCATGAAGAAATGTTCCACAGTTATGTTCTTTGCTGAGCCAGCTACAACTTTATTACCTTTTCACGGCAAGTAGGACTATTTAAGAGCTTCCCAGAATACAGGTGCCAAATTTTGCACTGGTGGTCGCCTCTCTATTGATTATTTTTCTTTCATCTCTCATCATGTACTGCTACATGCAGTATTTGATACAGGTAGTGTTGCTTATTGCATTGATAAAATTTAAATTTACCATACTTGCTAATCTCTTCCCTCTTCCATCACTAGATTATACATTTCCAAGCAAGGCTGTATTTCTGAAGGGTTACATATGTTAAATACAATTAATGCATAAATATAGGCAAAAATGCTCAGTTGTATGTACTCCACTACAGTTTTCAAATGCCATCCCAAATGCAATCTGAGCAGTTTCCCCTTCCACGAAGAGCTATAAATACATTCCTACATTGTGGAGCATTGTTGAATCAGACAATATCTACAAGACCACTCAAATGCTCATGAGGAATGTTCAGAATAAAGTATTGAATAATTTAATAATGAGTATTTCTACTACTGCACCTACATCCCTTGCTTGAGTAAAAGGTAATATAAGCTAGGATCTTCCAGTGGTTCTGAATTCATGCAGACCTGCATCATCTCTGGTTTTGCCTACTTAATGCTTTAAAACCAGCCAAACCCTCTATTTTTGGCAATCTTTTGATATAGTCCCATACTGATGTGTGACATTATTTCTTGCAGTTCATTCTTATCGGAGAAACACCCTTATTATATTTTGGCCTGTTGATCTTATTTTTATTACTATTAAAGGACATTTCATGGACTGGGGAAGGCAGAACCAGAAGAATCTGTATTGTCATCCCTTTGCTTTTGGCAGTCACTGGGAATTTGTGCTGCTTTACAGAATCAGCTTTGCAATACTGTACAAGTCTGGTTACTGAGGCAGACATTTTGGTCTAGGAAATAGCTTGATTGCTTCAAAATCAAAATTTGCTTTGGTACATTGAGATTTCCCTGCTGTCAGCAACAGGAGGAAGTATTTGTGGTGAAGGAGCACGGTGTTGAAGGACATCGACTCTGAGGTCTGCCCTCAACTTTGCAGCTGGTGTTTGAACAGCCTTCAGCACCATCCTGAGTGTCCCTGCTCACAAAGTGTGTTTTGTAGGTGTATTTTGTAATGTTGGAAGACACTTGAGCCCTACAATAGGATATACAAAATGTTACTTTGTTTCTAAGAAACATTTCTAAAACCAACAGTCTTTTCTGTGCTATTTCTTTGTGCTCAAGGAGTCTTTTCGTCATACTTGATTTCTGTGTTCCTTAATTCAGAGCCTCTATCCAGTTAAATCTAAAAATAAGTAAGAAGCTGAAAGTAAAGCAGAAGTAAGCTTTCTGGACTGTACTTACCTCTGTTATCTAGCCAGAAGTGTAGTTATTAGATTTGTTTTCATGTCTGTGTATGATGTGGTTAGGTCTAGGCATTACACATCTGTAGTTTTAAAATGTCACCTCTCCTGAAAGAAAGCTATATTTTTTCCTTGTCTTTCTTTTTTTCTCTTTCTTTTTTTTTCTTTTCTTTTCTTTTTTGGGGTGTAGGGGTGTCTGAGATCAATGTCATTCAATGGCAGTAGCCTTGCAGGGTGAGGAAATCCATGGAAGGCATATAAAGAACCACTTTCCTTTTTTTTTTGTTTTGTTAAAGAAAATGTCTCTACTTATTTCCCTTTTGAGCAATAATGCAAAAGCTTCTATTGTAATCTGTGTACCTGGCATTATATCTTTTCCCTTTCAGACAGAAAGAAATGGATTTATTTATCTAATCTGCCAATCTAACCTATGCAATTCTGATGTACACATTTACCAGAGGTCTGAGCACTGTTTGTGCTGCTCTGATTTATAGAGAGTTCTCACTGATATATGGCCTTGATGTTCCTCCTCTTCTGTATTTTAGCTGTTGGTGGCTCTCTTTTGATTGTTATTTGTTAAGTCTTGTTACTGCAAGGCTCTAATTATAGCTCCCATTATTTTTAGGGAAATGCTGAAATACAAGCTCAAAAGGGGCTTTAGAAGCGCTCAGATGAGAATTGGAGATGTGATAAGCACTCGTCAATAGGCTACTGGTGCTTTTCATTTACCATCATTCAAATAATAATTAGAATATTTAGATGCTAAGTACATATCTGAGGGAGAAAATCAGATGGAAAGGGTTGGGTTTTTTTAATGCACATATAAATAGAATATAATACAGATCTTCACTTGTGTGGATTGACACACAATGTAGAGTTACGTGTGTTTTGCCTTTGTTTTGCAGAGCTGTTCTTTACAGGAAGTACTGCATGCTTTTTATAGTAAATCAAACTGCTAAATATGGACTATGTAGGAGCAGAATTGGTAAAAGACCTGCAGAATGGCTGTGTATTTAAATGCAAAAAGAAAAGGCACAGTCTCAATCCTCTTAGTAGGGACAGTCGAAATCATTACTTCAACCTGGTTTTGACCATAGACAGTTGTCAAAAGAACTTTTTGAAACAGCATAAAAGAAAGGAAACTTAGTCATGAAAATATAGGGGACTATAGCACTGAATAAATGGTAAATAGGAAGTAAAATGAAACATATTCAGAAATACCTGGAGTACTCATCATTGTGCATGAGTTAGAACTCATGTGAAAGAATTCCCAACTTCCCGTGTTTCAGGACTGGGAAGGCTGCCTGAAAGCCATGCAGTTAACTGTGGTTGCAAGATGTCTAACTTTGCAAGGATGGCTCCAATTCCTTTGCCATTTCTTCACAAGTATTGAAAGCAGCAGAGATGCCACTTCTGCATTGGTGGTGGTAAGACCAACGATTTGCTATGTTTTAAATCCCCGTCTTACAAAACATTTCATTTTTGTAGCTGAAGCCTTGCTCTCTCATGACTATTGACTCTCCATGAAGCTAATTCTGCAGTAAATATTTTTTCCTTTACCAATGTAAACGTTCCTGATTTCTTATGCATCTCACCCCCCTCTCTCTATGCCTGGTGATCTTCCCTATAGATCCCTTCTGTTTGGATAACTGTGTGCATCAGATGGCAAATAGTTGACTGCTGGTTTACATGTTGCAGGGATCAATCCTTCACTGATAGGGCAATAGACTGGACGACCTAAGATATGTCTTTCATCTTTATTTTATCACTGCAAAATGCAAGTGGGCGTGCAAATCCCAGCTCTTTGCCAAAGCCATCTGCTCAAAAATATTATACAAACAGACAAGGAAGGTTTAAACTAATTACAACTTTTGTCTGTTTATGAAAATTATTCTTTGCTATATCTGGGCTTCCTCTAGTTGTGTCACCTTTCAAAATCAGAAAATCTCCTCTGAGCACAAGCTGAAGGCTCTGGGTATTTTTCAGAGATTTGTGGATGTCCCCATTCCACTAGCAGTTTCTCTGATTGCCAATCAGTTCAATGCACTCATTTTACAAAGACTGTATTTTTCCCTACAATATCACAGAGAGCAATAGGAAAGCCCTGCTCTAGGTTTTTTATTAAATTGTTGCCTTTTTCTTGCTTTTTCACCATAAAAAGCCGGTCCCCAGGGAAGAGCTAGGATTCACATCAATGCAAATTTTATCTTTGGCCTAGGAAACTCTTTACTTGCACAGGATGGTGTAGTTTGCCTGTGCTGAGAGGAACTTCATTTCACATGGGCTGGAGAAATGGGACAAATTGGACTGAACATAACCTACTTCCAGGGTCTTCCAGCAAACCAGAGAACGGCCCTTCTGAACTTCCACGATCTCCTCTTTGTCTCAGTGTTCTCTCTGCCCGTTTATGATTTCCTGATCTTGTCGAGAAATGCTTCCGGAGTGACGTGGACAGTTTCCCCAGCTGGGATGAGCTGTCCCCTCTTTTGTGTGACCAGCTGTCCCGGGCAGCCCTTCATGCTGAGCTCTGTAGCAGCCAGAGAAGGAGTGAATTCTCCCCCCAAGCAGCAGGTCACCGAGCTCAGCTCCGAGGCTGTGCTGTGTTACTGCCGGCTTTTTGGGTGACAGATGGAAAGCCATAAGCTTTGTCACTAAGTGTTGCCTGAGCCAGTAACAGTTGTATGTGCAGTTCAGGGTGCTGGTGTATTCAAAGTTTTATTTGTGTGTTTTGGTTGTGTTTGTGTGATATTGTAAAAAATAAAAAAAAAGAATTAATCTCTTCGCTGGTTAAAGAGAGCTCCCCTTAAAAATAGTACAGAGGAGAAAGAAAGCTGTTTATATTTCTTTTTTAATAGGAATTTTCAGCTTGTTTGTTTTTTTCCCCTTTCCTTTTCTTTTGACCAACCCTTTATGGCTTTTACCTTTCCAAGTGGTAACTGTAAAAATATTTTTAGCCATATATTGTTTTAGAGGCATCAGAGAAACTCTGTGTCTAAATAAAAGGCTCACTGTTGGCTCACTGTATGTAAGCTGAGTTTGATCACACTTTTAATGCTCTCCAAAATAATTACATTAATTTTCTGTTCCATGAATCTGTATTTCAGCACATAGAGATCTTTGCTATGAAAAATTCTTTTAGGATGATTAAGCTACCTGTTGTGATTGTGTATGTGCATGCTGCCATTGACTCAGTCCTTAGTCTCAGAGAGACTGAACAGTGTTAAAATCTGACCTTAGAGCAGGATATGTGAATATTTGGTTAGAATGTGTGAGGTTGGTTCATCAGAGAAAACAACCAATGTATTTAACTAATTATTGGAAAATTTTTAATATTGTATTAGTACATAATTAACAATTTTGCAACTAGCTTAATAAACAAACAACAACTAAACTTCCACATACGGCTTACTTTGCAAAGTTACACCGTCTTGCAGAACTGATGGGTTTGCCCACGTGTTAGGAATAACTCGGTTATAGTTTAATGAGATTGGTGGTTTGTCAGTTGCAGCAATAACTTTACATTTCTCTAGATATCAAATATAACATTGGCTGTGAGTTGCATTTTATTGCCTTTTACCAGACACCTTGCGTTGGGATTTGCAGAGAATTTTAGTGTCAGTGAGCACTTTTGTCTTATGTCTGAGTGAGGAAAATTAACTGAATTTGGAGAGGAGTCACCACACTGTTCAGCATCTTAGTGATAATAATGAGATATGATCTTTATCTTCTGCAGACTCTGTGTCAGTCAAATATTACCATTTCTGGACATCCAAAAGGTCTAGGAAGCAGCCTGGGTTTTCATGGCTAGAAACTGTTTAAGAGCAACAAAGCAGAGTGGCTGGAATGGCACGAGCGGCAGGGCTGTTGGTACCCAAATTATGAACAGGTCCAGCCTTGTTCCCAGGCACAGGGAATGTTTTGTGCTTGCATTGCTTATAATGCAAGTTATAATGGCCACGTAGATGTGGCTGAAGGAGGGGCAGAAGTTTGCCTCACTAAAGCTGTTGTAGGTCAAGACTGAATACTACACAGGTTTCTCATGAGCTGATGCTGCCCCTGGAGTCCTGTCCCTATGTGGGACACGTTATAGGGCTGGGCACACTGTTCTGGGAACCAGCACAGGATAGGGTTATGCATTTAATGTGTTGCTGTCCAAAGTTGCAGCTCTGGTTGGAATTTGCTGCTGCTGGGATTGCAGGCCAGGCCCAGCTGTGAGCCCACTGCAACTGCTGCAGTGGCAGCTGAGTGAAAGTGCATCTGTGTGCTTTTCATACCAGTGGCATTAAGGGATGATGCACCAAAATCCCTGGAATTAAGGAATTTCTCTCTCTTTATTCTAAATAATAAATAAATAAAATCCGGAATTTGTGTAGATACACCGACTTCAATGCATTTGAAATGCATTTTGATGGATTTTTCCTTAATAAACCAATGACAATCACCTTTTCCTGAGTGTTTTCTCCCTTTTGCTGTTCTTAAAAAGTTGAATTATTTTGAAAAGCGAGACTTGTCATGAAGGGAGATTTGGTCTGTATTGTTTCCTGTGCAAACTTCAGCTTTACCTTTACAACTTCCCTGTACTGTTTTATGCCTCATGACATTTGTGTCAGATCTACTTTTGTTTCACAATGCAGGCTATATTCTTGTACACTTCCGACTGTATGTCACCCCTCTACATGAAAGAGAGCTGGACAGAGGTTAGGATGTTATCTTTTTGAGGCTAATGAAGTTCCAGCATATTCATTATACATAGCCCATATTTTCTCGTTGAATATAAAACTTGCTTTGAGCAGGAGCTTGGCTGAGATAACCTCCCAAGGTTGCTTCTGACCTGAATTATTCTGATTCTATAAAAACAACAGTCGAAGGTGTGTGTTTATTGTAGAAAGAGACGTTTCATTGCCTAAAATTCTGTTTTTGAGAAGTCAGAGTTCACTGTAGTACATTCTGACTCGTGGTAACAGAAAATGAGATTTCCCAGAAGAAAACTGTAACTCTAACACGGACACAACTAAATACATGCTTAAAATTCCCATCCTGCAGCCTTCAGGACCTGCATCCTGCAGGAAAATACCTGTTCTTTTCAAGGCCATGTAGCTCACAGAAGGCAAACATGGTTTTCTAAAACAGAGGCCTTTCCTTTTTAAAAAAAGGATTGAATTGAAGTGGAAGACTATAATTTAAAAACAAAAGTCTCCACAGTTGCAGGTTGTGGAGAAGTCACGCTGTATAAATTTTTTAGAGCACCAATATTTCAGTGGCTGAGTTGATGGATGAACTTGGCAGCCTGTCCTCAAACGATCTGGGATTTTTAGAAAAACAAAAAACAACACCCTTAATGCCAGGCTTTAAACTGTATTTAATAAAAAATAGAGCTGTGTGCAATGTGCTTATTTTGCTTTTTTAGCTACGAGGCCTGTTGCTGCATTCAGCCATTAGCTTCTACCTCATTCTGTCAATATCCAGGATTGGAGATACAATAAGCCACCCTGGCTGCCTTCAGGAGGATGCATACTGAGGAGAGAAAAACAACTACAGCTTAGCCATGACTGTCTTAACTCTTTCTTCTCTGTGTTTGGTTGATCACATTTATTCTCACCTTTCATCTAGAGAACCTAAAAACGAATTTAAACATGATCCAAACTCCCTTGTGGGACAGGAACACAGAGTACTGTCAGCACAGTGTTCATATTCAGCCACTAAGGAAGACATATGAGCTTACATCTGGGGTGGGTAAAAGGTCTGTGGGGTTTGTATGCTTAAACTTCCCCGTGTGAAGTCAAAATAGATAATCCCAGAGAAGCAGGCAGCAAGGGCAAGGGAATATAAATAGGCTGTGAAGAGATCATGGCCTCTGCTCTTCACAGAATCATTTCCATTTCATTTTCTAAAGCCTCCAAAGCAGCAGGTCGTCTGGCCTCTGCTTCTGACAGAATACATAGAGAAGGGTTCTGCCTCCAAATCAAAGCCCTTGCCCACTATTTATTGTTTTCTTATCATGACATTCCATGGACTTGCTTATATGCAAGTAATTAAAAGTCTGCCTAAAAATATATAATGCTATTTAGGCTGAGATTATAATTAGTGAACTTCACTGTACCTTTTGCAGTTTCTATTGCCTTTAAGACTGGGAGATGCAAGAGAAAAGTGCATGAAGCCATGCTTCAGTAACTATGCAGGAAATTTAAAATCAGGAAACTGGTCCTTGATTGTGAATCCAGCTATGCAGTAGTTTCTTCCTTTCTTAAGTTGGTCTGAGTCACAGGCAGTTTCAATATAAAAATATACACATCATGCTGTAAATCCACATCCTTTCTTCACTGCACCAAGTTCTTATATGTGAAATTTTGTGCAATCAAGTAACGTAAGTTACACAGCTTTATTTACTGGAGAATACCGAAAGCTGGCTCTCTATGTCAGTACTCAAAAATAATTAAACAAAAAATAGTTTGATGGGGGATTGGGGTAAGAAGAAAGCAATTTAATTTCTTTCCAGCTTAGGTTTCATGCTCAGTTAATTACAGAATCGTGGAATCACAGAATAATTGAGGTTGCAAAGGATCTCAGGAGATCTCTAGTCCAGCCTCCTTCTCAAAGCAGAGCCAGCTGTGAAATCCAGCCAAGCTGCTGAGGGCTTTATCCAGCGGATCTTGAAAACCTCCAAGGATCGCAACGGCACAGCCTCTCTGTGCTGTCCTCATGGGAAACAAGTTTCTCCTTCTATGCCATCAGATCTGGTCTAATTTCAGTTTGTGTCAGTTGTTGCTCATCCTGCTGGGATGCACCTCTGTGGAGAGCCCAGTCTCTCTTCTGTGGAGCCCTTTGTAGGCTCCAGGGTCTGGTGTCTCTTCTCCAGACTGAGCAAGCCCTGCCCCTCAAGCCCCAGAGCAAGTGCTGCACCCCACAGCCGTCCTGGTGGCCCTCAGATGAACCTATTCCAGATGATCAATGTCTCTCTTGTACTTGAAGGGGCAAAACTAGACAAGGACTGACTAGAGAGGAATATTTGCTTCCCTACATGCCCTGGCCACGCTCCTGTTCTTCTATCCAGGGATGCTGCTGTCCTTCTTTGCTGCTAGGGCACGTGGCAGGCTCATATGACACTTGTTCTCTCCCCAGCCAGGGAGTTCTCAGCACTCTGTCATGGCAAGGGGTTGCAGGACTTTTCATTTCTCCTTGCTGAGTTTCATAAGGTTCCTGCCTGCCCTTTTCTCCAGCCTGAGTGGCAGCCCTGCCCTTGGACGTGTTGACTGATCTCCCAGGTCTGGCCCTCTGCATTTACAAAATATTGCCATGCATTTCCAGCAGAGCCATATCTGCTGTATTTATTATAGCAGAAATAAAACAACACAATTTAGACTCAGTGTTTTGACAGTATATTTGTTTATATTGTAGTTGTAAAGATGTGGAACAGAAAGCTTAATAAAACTTAACTAAATCATACCGACAGTTAAAATACATAAAAAATGTCTTTGTGTGCCAAGTACCTATTTCACTTGGGTTTGATTTTAATCCTTACATCATGCTGTCCACCTTCAATTACATTTGGACCCTCTGTGTTGGAGTTGTTCTTGGAAAAAGGTAGAGGCACTCCTGTCTGTTTCCTGAGTGTGTTAATACGTCAGTACATTGGCTGTAAAATGTGTGGTGATATCCATTTGTGAAATGGATATGAAAACTCTAAAAAACAGTGGCTTGGTGCAGAGTCCCGTGGGGTTGGAAAAGGAAGCCAAATCACAAGTCCCATTCCACTGCCCAGGCGTTAGATTAATCTTCTTTCTGGCAGCTATTTAATTCAGAATAGATTTAGATCAGAACTTTTGTTTGAACACAGTGGCCATTTAATCATGCCAAAATGTTTCCACTGTTCCCATTTTTTCTTTCATTACATTGTGTGCTAAAGAAATTATAATCAGCAAAGCACTAGAATTATCACCTGGCTATCCTGAATCATAATGAAGTGCTGTGTGGCATTTCACCGTTCCAATTCCTGATTTGTGGTTAAATTTGATATGCAGCATACTGAATTCACATTATTGTGTAAATATTCTCATTATAAGCTATAATTTGCTTTTGATCTGAAAAGGTCATAAACATGCCATCAGTTATTTCATAGTAGTGTATAACGATTCACTGGGTTTTTTCTGCACTCGGAAAGGGAGGTATCTGCAGGAACTGTATGGTAATGCCTGGCAAATGTTGACTTTTATCAATGGCTTGTGTTTGCTTCACGCCTTCAACTCCTACATATTATAGCAGTGATTGCTGTTTCTGTTTTATTCTGTGGTGGTTTTGTATTATGCTGGATATACTACTTTGCATAATGTTATCAAATTCCTGCTATTAGGCCTTGGAAAATATTCAGCTCAGATTCCGAACTGTTCTGAAATAATGGTAAGTTTAAATCTAATTTGTAGTCAATCATTCAAGGTCCATAAATGATTGTCAACCATCAATTTCGTGTATCTTTAATTCTGTTTTGAAAAACAAACATTTGAATTTTATCTGTTTCCTGTCCTATTCAAAGTCTGTTTTTTACTTTTTCTTGCCTTATTATTCCTTCTGGTCCCGTCACAATCTCTCCATGAAATCAGAATAATGACTGCGGTGCAGAAGATTTTCTGAGAAAGCACCTTAGCATCTCATGAGGCTTAGGAGAGGAATTTGTACTCATACTGAGCCAGAAAGGAAAAGATGTAACAGGTGACTTCTTTCTCACATAAAGTCTTGGTGTTAGGGGAGGTAGCAAGTCAGCAAGAACAGGAAATAGCATTTTTATTATTTCAGTTCAAGTTATTGCAAATTATAGGTGGCTGCTGCTTGGAATTGTCCCAAATCTGAACGTGTGCTTTATAATAAAGTGGAAATGCAGTACAGGAAGAGTTATTAAATGCAGAGGATCCTTGGGGCATGGCAGAGGCAAGGATGCTTTGTTTGGATTGCACAGCTCACTTCAGTTTAATTAGCCACCAACACTGCATTTCTATGCATGAAGATTAAACTGTAAGATTGAACAAAAATTAGCCACTGCCAAGGGCTGCCAAAAGCTACCTACAATTCAGGATTTGGCAATACTGCCAATACTCTTTTCCACCCTTTGGGCTCACGCAGAGGAAGGACACGTACTGTGGGTTCCTCCCAGTTATGGGAACAGAAAGTGGCACAGAGCTGAATCCCGTGCAGTGAATTCCTAATGGAAAGTCGTGAGGAGTTCAGTGATTACAGTTCCCAAGCTGGGATGGGACCCTGAGCCCCAGTGTGTGCATTAAACGACACCCCTGAGTCACACTTCTCAGCCAGGCCCTACAACTTGTTTCCTGATGGTTTTGTGGGGCTGCATGTTAGCTGGCAACCCTTTCATTTTGGTCTTGTTGCTTGCACTTTGTCAGAGCAATCTGTGGGAAAACTCAGAATTATCAATAATCCACAATTAAGAAGTTTGGTGATTAACTTGCAGTTTTATTTTGTGACTTTGCCATCCTCCTGGTGAAGCACATCCTCTGTATTTAAGGAGTTTTTCTGAAGACCATCACATAATGTGGCTTTAATTAATTTCCGTATAGGAACATTAATAAACCCAAATCACAGATGAGGAATGACCGTACTGGTGTCTGAAGTCAGTGTCCCAAATTCACTGGAGTTGTTGTGTTAGCTGAATACACAGGTGCTGTCTTACAAATCTTCTGCCTCAGACATTTCATTACATGCCCTTCAAAATGTACAGGGAGGTGATGAGCAAGGATTTCAGTGTTATCAGAACTCTCTTCATACACAGCAGCAATTGACTGATGCACTTTTTCCCTACCATTATATACACAAAGGAGCAACACTTACTTTTCTTTTTCAGAGTATGTTGAACAGCATTTTTTGTGGCTTAAGACAGCTACTTTTATGTAAGTTTCCCCTACAGACTCAGAATTTTTATGGAATCGTTGGGGATGTGCTGTGGATTTAATCTTACCAACACTGAGTTTACTCCAGCCAAAGGTGTTTTAAAATCAAAAGCAAATACATATCTAAGAAAAGTGCCTCACTAACAGTTCCTTCCTCATTTAAAAAAACATATTCAAGATTTCCTTTACTGGAATTCTCAATGTACTGATGGTAGGGGAGTGGGTGTATTTAGTACAGAAGTGATAGCTGAAATTCCAAGACTGTATTTGCTGTGTGTTTTCCAGGATTTTAGTAATAATGGAGATCAATCGGAGAAAGCCCAAATTTTTCTGGCAGACTCTCCTTGGCATCATTTTGTCTGGAAAATCTTCATATGGCTCATAAAAATCCATTTATTTCCACTATTGCCTCCTGTGATAGAAAAACCCAATATAAAATTCTTGTCCTCAGATGTTTGTTATATATCTGGGCAAGAAAGTCTTATAGTTCCCATGGCTGTTGTTCATTATTTCAACCTCAACCTAGAAATCAAAGAAGAGTAACTTTTTTTTCATACTTTTATTCAGAAAAAGAAACAAATTATCTCTCTCATTTACATTTATATTTAATCCATGAGACATCTTGTCTTTTTTTTCTGAGGAGCAGGGAACAGATTTGTGTCCAGATAGATAGTTTACCAGGATCTGCCTTTGGAGGCCTATTAATTAAAATGTGGATATATGCCTTCCTGAGTCTGTTTAAATATGCCTTAAATATGTCTCAGCCTGAAGATTTACACTTTTGCTTTTACACAAATAGCATTAAAAAAATAATAAAAATAATCATTTGTAAGACCATTTTTGTGGTAAAGGAAATTATTTTTGTATAACTAACAACGTAGGAACCATCAATTTTTGTAACTTTTTCCTGTGAATGCTTTTTAGCAATTTCATAACACTGAAGAGAACCATATTAGTAAAATGCATTGTTGTTGGCTTTATTTATTTTTAGTGATGTATCTGGATGTAGACATCCTTAATATGTCAAGCTCTTTGTGAAACATGTGCATGCTTTTGCTGAAAAGACTCATGATGCCAAGCACTGAGGAACAGGATCATGTCAAAATATCCCAAAGACAGCAGGAAATTCTTTTTTAGTTAGAGGGCCTGCACAAAGCTCAACATTTCAATAGTGCCTCATTTAATTCAAGATACAAACGAGGATTAAATACTGCCTAGGACTACATGTAGAACTTGCAAAGTCCAAAAAGAGGGAGAAATTGAAAAAAAGAGTTTTTGTATAGGCACAAAACTGAAGCTGGGGATAAGTTCCCTAACATTCAGGATAAAGCAAGGTGGTAAAATTTGTTAAAAGAAGCCCCCTTTCTTTCTGTTTAACCATGCTGGTTAATATCCCAGCCTGACTGAAGTCAGGAACAAGCTCCCACTGACATCAGTGGAGCCAGGATTGCACTCTCTGGCTGAGGGAAGCCGTAGATCTTATTTCTGTCTGTCTGTAGAACTCAGGCTCCAAGGAGCTATTTGCTTTACCTTTGACTTTGCCCATGGGAGATCTGCTTTTCCCTTCAGTAGGTGGAGATCAGTCCCTTCCTGGCAAGAAGCTGGGAGCTTCCCCTGAGTGTGTGGCTGTGTGTGGAGGTGCACAAGAGAAACAGTGATTTTTCCTTCTTTCCTTTGTGATTATGTCGAGGGAAGGTGTTTATAAATGTGCTGGTTTTACTTGGGGTTTTGTTAAGGATGTGGAGTTCTGAATCAATATATTCACTTTAACATCAGTCACCACACTACAGATTGCTCTGCCAAGTGACAGAGCCCAGCAGAAACCACCAGTGCTGGGAGCCCGTGGTGGCCACTCTGTGCACAGGTCACAGAGGAAAGTGGTGTGGAAGCAAAACTTGCTAAGTTTTGCTTAATTCATTGTTTTAGCAATTCTTTGCAAAAAAATCATTTGTGGGGGTTAACTCCCTGAAAGTGTCAAAGAACTCTCAGTCTCTTTGAAGGCAATATTTACCCTATTATCAAAACAAGAACAAAACACCAAAAAAAACAAAGCAAAAAAAAAAACCAAACCAAACCAAAACAAACCCAAAAACCCCTGTGCTTTCCAACCTTGCCTTTCCTTGACTTTTCAGCCTTCTTTCTCTTTCCCTTTCCACCCCTTCTTGATCTTTCTTCTTCACAATGGCAATTTTTATCTTTTTTTTTTTTTTAATTCCTCATGTAACATTTGGGTTGTGCATGAGGTTGCCTTTCCGTTTAGGAAATACGAAGCAGTCAGTATTCCACAGCTGCAAAGTTACTGCTGTCTTGAGGCTGACACAGAAACAGATACAGTGCTTTAGTCTGTTTAAATGGAGATTAAAATTTTATGTAGCAATTAATGGTTAACTAGGGGTAAATGATCCAAAATTACCCAGCAGGGTCTTTGTTGAACAGAAACACTGCTTAATGTGCCTTGTTTACTAACAATCTGATGATGAGTGAGAAGACATTTCTTGTATTCTGTCAGGTCTACATAGAAGCCAGGATGTGCTCCTGTGGAACAGCTCAGCAGAGACCTGATAAAGCTGTGCCAGTTGTAATAAGATGCAGCATTCAGAAAAATCACCTCTCTGACTTCTGGACACCACATGGAATGTGTGGAGAACCAGATATTTCCTTGCCAGTTTGATCAGTCAGGACTTCAATGTCCACAAAAGCAGTTTTCATTCATGTGCTGGGCACCAAAAGCAATGTAGGTGCTGGTTTAAAGCAGTTTGGGAAGAGGTGAGTTTTACCAGAAAGTGGTCCTAAGTCCTAACCTAACCCTAAGTCAAATGCTTACATTTAGAGCTAGTGATGAGCTGGTTGTCACTTACTATTTCCTCTAAATAGGAAATATTCCTCTAATAGGAATTTTCTTCCCCTCTTAAGCTTAAATACTGTCCTGTGACTTTAGTACAGCAAAAGAAACAGTAGAATTTCCCTCCACCACATACTTTCCACAGCAACCCTCCAAAGTTATCCACAATAAAAGACTCCAAGTAAATAAGAGTAGGAGTTAAGTCATCTGCTATGCATTAAATGTACAAATACTGAAAATTAAAATCCTATTTGCAGCATGCATCCCAAAAGGTTTAAAGATTGTTCCGTAAGGAAGAGTGGGAAGGCAAATATCTCTCAATGCATTTTATATATGCTACCTGTGACAAATGCTTCATAGACTTGAGGAATGGAAGGGAAAAGAATCCCGGGGAGGGAAGCAAATTGTTACTTGGTTTTCAGTATTTGTAGATCTACTTAAAAATTAAAATGGGGAATATACAAGAAGCACTTTAGCTTATGTGACAATAATTACCAGAAATGTTCTGTAAAAATTAGGTTTATAATGTGCACAAGTATCCCGAAAATCCTGGTAAAAAATTGCAAATAGCCATTGATACAAAATCCGAGCGTGGGCAGACTACACTGCAAGGCGACGAGCCATTTTGCATTTGCTGGCAGGAGCTGGCATCTGTTTTTAGATGTAACATACTCAGTGTAGCTGAAGAGCCTCTCAGAAAGAACGTTGCTGGGAAGAGCTCCAAGCGAAGACAAAGCCAGGTCTGCAAGATGTGGAAGTGAGCTGGTGTTAGACTTCCACCAGTCAGCAAGACCTACCCTGTGTGCAGTGAGCTCGGCGAGGTACAGAGATGGTTCAGATTTGGCAGAAATTAGAGTCACTTGAGTTTGAGGCTGTCATGATCTTTTCCAAATAGCTCATTACATTTGCAGCTTCCAGGTGGGCTGGATGGTAATCTTTGGTCGTTATTATTGCTTCTTGGATGACTGGGATTTTCCCCCGATGTTCCTCAGCTTGACTGTGTGTGACAGTTCTGGCATTGTCTTGGGGAAATCGAGAACTGGCAGAGAAGTGCCTGAGCTAAGGAATCAGAACTCGTTCTGCACGGTGCCTTTACTGACACCACACTGTTAAACGGCTCAGAAAGACAAGATAACACTTCCTTTTTTTTGGCCTCGTTGCCTTGATCCAGTACTCACATGCTGAGGTGGGACTGTCAGAGCCCTGACAGCTGGCATGATGACACACATACACACATCTCTGGAGCTTATTTTTCAAACTAACTCCTCAAAGGGCTTGAGGATGTGAATGACAGTGTCTGCCAGGCTCCACAGTACCTGAGTCAGCACCAGCTGTCTCCAGCCAGAGAGCTATCCAGAATTGTTTATTCTTCTACAGGCTTTTCTACATGCAGTGTGTGGTTCACCTTGTGCCTGTGCCCTGGGAGAGCCAGTTCATGAAAAGGTAGTTTGGAACAAAATGAGTAGTATATTTATAGTTGCTGAGTGTTCAACTGGTAATAAAACTGTCTTAATCCTTGAGAGATGTTTCAGTAAGATGACTCTTTGGAACGATCTTGTTTAGAGAATGCATCATTCATAGAGATGCAAAAGGTGTGTAGAAGCCACCTCTCTAATCACATTGGAGCCAGCAGCCACTTACAGCAACAGCAGAGCACAGACAAGGTCCTCCCTGACAGCCACAAACAACTCTCTCATTTGGCAAATGTCATTGTTTTAACATTTCCAGAAAGTCATGGCCAGCTGTGAGTCAGCTGCTGAAGACCTGGGCATGCACAACCCAGGCCTTGAACTCTTTAGTAGGTGAGTGAAAAGAGACCATGAGCTTTGGTGTTAAAAGACCACACACATACTAGGAGTTATTTTCTTCTTTTAGCATGACAATTGTTCATGGGAAACTTTGTCTGGGATCATGGAATTTAAAAGCAGAAGGAATTGGGGGACTATTTTCAATGGGAAGGGTGATACTGAAATTCTAGCAAGCACGTCACTGACCTGGAGTTCAGGCATTCTGCTGTAGGTATTCGTGATTTCTCAGCTGGTGCCGTTTTTCTTTGGGAGAGGAGGTTTCTGATGGTGCCTGTTGTATCTAACATCCAGGGTCTTCCAGCTTTTGCAGAGCTCTCAATATGGTTGATTTGACAGCCTGGCTATGCTGTGACCTTAATCTTTGATGCTTCTATAAGCTTCCACAGATGCAGTTTCAGCATATTTATTTTTCTGGCTGACACACACTAACAAAATACAACAATCCTTTCAGGAATGTTAACTTTATGGGGTTTTTTGCAACCATTTCTTTCTCAGTAAGGAGTCTCCCTCCATTTTGTTTTTACTCTTGGACTTTGTCTAGCAAGGTCCAAAGGGAGGCATATCTCATGCAAATAAGATTTTTGCCATTATAGTAATTAAGGAAGAGACTGTAACTAAAAAGCATTGATCAGTTGGTTCATTGCAGTGATAGGGGACTGAGACTCCTACACACTCAGACTTCAGTATCCAAGCAGTAAAAAACCAGTTTAGAATGACAGGCTTTACAGAAAAACCAGATTGGGGTCAATCATTTTTCGTATCCCTGTGAAGCACTGGTAGCTTTTCTTATAAAAATAACCTCTTGAATGTAATATCTCCCTTTTATCCTATAGCATGTGATGAAAGCAGTTTGTAATTGCTGGGTGGTGGGACTTTACTGAAGTAAATCCACTGTATCTTGTATCCCACTTACTTTTATTCTAAATGCATTTCCAAAGAGTACTTCTTTAAAAAGTCGCTTAAAAGCATGTGATCAATATTTCTTTGGTTCAAACTGCCAGATAGTGATTTAGGTAGTTATTTTTATCTAAAACTCTTCAATCTGCCCATACAACCTAGAAAAATGGTGTTTGTGATCAGGGAGTTTCACCTTGGAAAATAAAAAGGAGTCTACAACAATACTGGAAACACATTTGCTGAGCTGCAAGAATTCTTTCCTGGCTGTAGACTGTCCATAAAGAAAGTATCTAATTGTACTAGACATACTTTGGAAACTTTCCCAGAGGAGTAATAGATAAGTTAACGGAGCACTTTTTAATTTTGCAAAGTGCACTCTTCCTTATAATTTACTTAATATAGAAATTTAATGTACTGCAGTTTACTGAACAAATTACATTTAAAGTATTTCAGAGTTAGGTTGAAAGCTCTGCTTTGGTAGCCAGTTGGACTTTATTATTTGATTATCCAGATAAGGACAAGCAGTAACAAAGTTCTCTGTCTTAAGTGGTTCCAGGGATTATCTCTCAACCATTACTACTGTTAAATGCAGATTTTAAAGTCCCTGGAAAAAACCCCACTAAACAACAAAAGAAGATACAGTAGTCCTTTCCTGCCTCTGCACTAGTTAATGCTTAGTTTCCTTTGACTTAAATCTGAGAGGATTTTGTATTTGTTCCATAACAGCTTTCATAAAGGAAATATAACTTCACTAAACAAAACCCTAAAGTTATAGGAAAATACAAGGATGCGAGAAATTACTATGGGTGGAACCAAATGTCCTCTTTGTGTGTTACTGCAGCCCAGCTAACAGAGGTTCTTTTCCATTTATTTGCCTGAAACATCACAAAAAGCACAATCCTGGATTAGATGTAACAACGTATATTTTCATTAAGGCGTTGCCACAGATCCGTGATTCATCATGAGTGATACTTCTGTCCTGCCCTCCTGTAGGGCAATCATGTAATGTAACCCACCTCCCCCTCAATTTGTTTTTAAAATTATGTTAGGGTTTTGTTATCAGACAACAGGTCAAATGAGTTTTTGTACTTGGAATGACATAGACTGAGACATAAATTATCCCAGGCTCCAAAGCAGCTCATTAAAAAATTTCATCTGGTACATGATGGAGCTGTACCCAACTTCTGTGTCAGAAGTAAAATTGTGATCAAAAATCCTTTTTATGGAGGTTTTTCCCCTGGGATGGGCACATAGATCACTTGGAGGAGAGGATTATTTACACTTTAGGAGAAGCTGATGAAGATAGCAGAATTCAAAACTGTTCTTGAAAACCTTAGTGACTGAGGAGATGCACTGCTGAGTACTTCACTGTTTAAATTTTCCTGTGAATGGTTTCCCTGTCAGGAGGAGTTGTAGGAAAACAGGGCACCAAGGAAAAGGACGTATCCCTGAACCTTATGGTGTCTACTACTGGTGTGTTGTGCAGAGGGGAGTTTGAAGAACGTGATGGCATGTGGGAGAGGGCGGGATGAGGGGAATACATGGCAGCACACTACAGTAGCAGACACCAATGAAACCAGGGCATCACATTAAGCATGGAACAATTTTCTAGTCAAATTCCCAGGCAGTTCACAGAGTCTGCAAGGAGGCGGAGTCTGAGAATCATCAAACTGAAGAATGTCTCAGACATACACAAGTGGGAACTTCCAAAAAAGCCTGCACTGCAATGGCAATGCCTCAGAATATCACCTACTCTCCAACGGTCTCACCAGTACTGTTCCTCAGTTTAGTTTCAGCAGTTCACTGATGGTTTAACCGGATGATCTTGGCTTAACACAGAGTCAGTCTGGATGACAGGAATGTTTCTGCTACTGAAATGTAGAGGGGTTGTGTAATGCTTCATTTCTGCCCTGTGCATGTACCCCTCCATGCAAGACATGGGGTCTCTGAAGGAATTTTAGTAGACATCCCTTCCTGTGGTGTATCAGAAAATTCTAGTGATGAAATCTATTGCATCCTGCTGTGGTTCAGGGGGAAAAAAGGTAAACAAATGCCCTCAATCAAAAAAAGCCTGAACAATGTTATTAGGGCAACCGCTCTTCCTAATCCTTGCTACAATCCACATAGTGGTGATCCAAGACGTTGAACTCTGTTGATATTTTAGGCAACCCTTGATATATTTCCTTGTGAATACCCTCAGAAAACAAAGCTTGGAGTTGGATGGTAATTGACTTTGTTTTATCAAGGAAGGTAAGGAAGGTGAAAGAGAATTCACTATTAGACAACCTATGGCATTCTTGAAGAAGAAAGCAAATGTCAAATTGGGCCGAAGAAGGATTTGTCACTCCTACGTCTCTTTTACCAGCTGGGAAAACAGAGATGAAATGGATAAGAATTGGACAATCATTAACATTTTTTTTTTATGAAAACCTGTCAAATTCTTACAGTGAAATCAAGTAGTTTCCCGACTGGTAGAGGGACATGGCTTGTGTATTAATAAGGATTCCAAATGTAAATGATCATGGAAGCAGGTAGGCAGGATTTTCTCGGCACTCAAATCTGGGCAGTGCTGCTGTCTGTGGATAGACTGATGACACATCTCAGAGTTTGAATAGCTCTTTGGTGTGAGACTTGATGGCTGCAGATGAAGAATTAAGTTTGCTTCCTCTAGCATGTAGCCTCAAGACGATATCAGAAAGACATTTTACGCTTCTGCTTCTTTGAAAAACGTATATGTGCCATTTGCTTTTAGTGAAAACACATAAATGGATAAATGGGTAAATGGCCTCATGAGATTAACGTTCAATTAATGGATGATTTCTGCTATACAAAGATTTTTATTAACGTTGTGATTACTGAGAATAATTAGTCATAGAAGTCTATACTATCATCAAGCTGAAGAACATGACTGGATCTAATTAAAGCTAATGTGAAGAATTGGGTATTGCATTTTGACTAGGATGGCAATGCAAAATCCCATGCTCCTGTGAAGTATGAGCTTCAGTGACATCCTGTGGTCAGGACTCACTTTGTTGCATTGAAAGAAGGCATTTTCAAAGCCTAGGAATGAAGACATCCTGCTTTCTGGAAACCACGCGTGAGGCGTGAGCGCGTGTGGCGATGGCGATCGTCTGCAGTGACCTCCTGGGAACATCAGGGTGAGAAACTCAGTTCCCTTCTGGGTCACAAGGTGGTTCTTCAGTTCAAGGAGAAACAAAAGCTCTTCTGCAAGACCAGGGAATGGCCAGCTGGAGAAAAGCAGCAGCCAGTGTTCTAATAGTTCCTCAGAAATGTGATTTTATTATTGGCATACTAGAAGTAATTTCTGCCTACTTTTGTGGATTGAGATAGAAACAGTTAGATACAGCGAGCTGTTATTATTCACAGACATGAAGAAGATATTTAAGGTAAAGATCATCATTAATTTCCCTGTAATGACTAATGCTCTATATTCCCAGAGGCCTACCCCTTCTTTGATGAAATACCTGCCAAGCTTTGGCTCTCACAGAGTTTTCTGCCTTCTCAATGAAACTCTGCTTGTACATCTTTCAGGAAAAAAAGATGTGGTGATGTTGGTAAAATGCATATGAAGTTGCTATAACAGAAGTGAGATGAGCAGGTACACAGATTGTTCAGATAAAATCACTGTCCACAACTGAAATGAAACTTTTCTTTTTTAGGTCAGAAAGGCTTAAGTCAGAGTATTGTTGTATTTTTACCTCCATTTTTAACCTCTAGCAAAATGTTGTAAGAGGTCTCCTGCCTGTTGGGAAGTAATAAGTAAGATTCGTGGGGAATTATCTCACAAATAAGCCAGTATGTAGCTTAAGTGGGCAGATGGACTTTTTGTTTAGCAACTCATATTCCAAGCCATTATCCCCAATGAATTTGACTGCAAGGAAAAGGAAATTCCTATATCTCAGTTATTCAGCTGATAGAAAAATAATAATTTTGAAAAAAGTAGCTTAGTGTTTGTTGCTTCTTTCATTCTTTTTCTGTTGATGTGCACCTAGTTGATACAAACTATCAATTATTTGTAGTTCAACTGTGGAAGTCATTTAATGAACCCAGCTTTAATAGTCTTCCAAAGATAATCACATGTGCATCCAAAGAAAGTTGACTTCTAGCTTTAACTTTTACTAGAACATTTTTCTTTACATTTCAAGAATACCATGTTGGGACTGGCAATTTGAAGGAATTTTCTATCATTTTGTGTAGGTTGCTACTGCTGCTGAGTGTTAGCAAGTGCATCTCTAATATACATTTAGAAGTTTTGCAACCAGAATTTTTAAACATTTTTTCTCTTTTCTAAACAATTGTTGCCATCAGCTATTTTTTCCCGTGCTTTTCTCACAGATCTTCAAGAAAAAAATAAATATTTTCAACTTCTGTGTTTGAAGACAGAAAGGTCTGGAAGACAGACTTAGATATCTAGAAATACCACTCATCTCATGACTATTTGGTATGAAAATCTACGTGAAAGTGGAGGAATGCAGGGTGAACAGATTTGAAAGCTCACAACCCAGCAAATTCTAAAAATCTGCTTGCTCTTTGTTTAGATGGAAATTTCAGAGACTTGATAACACATCAACTGCGAGATAAGCTGGAGGTGTGAAACAGCTCAGTCTCTCTACCTCCTTTTCTTTTTTTGTTACAACTCCTCCTTATTTTATTCAGGTACATTTGCAGTCAGAAGACTCTTATCATATGTGTGCTTATAGTTGAAAATGACACACCTGCCCAGTATCTATGGTAACAAAGGCTCTCTTCAATCTCAGACTTCTTGGTGCTCTTTTCTGCCTTTTTATCCTCTGGAAGAAGAGATAGTAAAAAATATTTGTGACACTTTGTTTTAATTTCTATTGCCATTTATAAATTTTCTGTAATAATCCAAACATCTTGTCCCTATAAGCTTTTCTCTGTGATTACAGAGGATTGGTCTTTTGTGGTGATGCATGGTTTTTGTTTTTCTCCTTGGGAATATGATTAAAAATGCAAGAAATGGTAAAATGAACATTGTTTTTTTAGAAGAGAATGCCCATGAGTTATGTATAACAAATAGAATACCTATAACTGCATCAAAGAATTCTGTTTCCAACATAAGAAACTGCAGATCTACAGGGAAATTACTTTAATCAAATGATAAATAAACTCTAGTCCATTTTTTATTATGGAGACCTGATCCAATGTACTAAGCCCTTTCCTCCTGTTGATGAAAAGGCAACTCACAGTATCAGTTAGCTTGGATCACTCTGCAGTGAATCAATACGTCACAGGAAATAATTGGATTGATAACTTTATCTTTATTTATGAACCCTAACAATTAAAAAAAAAAAGAAGAAAACATAAGGTCTGTTTTTCCTCTTAAACCTCTCACTCTTTGCAGGCTTATAAGTACAGCCAGTATTAGCTAAAGGAAAGGGCTTCAGTACCATCTGTTTTGCCTTGTTCTGAGATTCTTTCAGTGAAATCAGAAGACAGCCTGAGCATATTTTGAGTTTAAGTGGTATTGTTTGTACATTCTTTTAAATCAGGGTGAAGAGACAAGTCCCCCTGTGGAGTTCAAGAATCACTTAGCAAACCAGATCCTTGTCAGAAAACATAACAATATTCTTTCTTTATAGTGCACTCTATTCAAGGCTGCCTTTCATACGACTACCCATGACATAAAGCTGCTATTCTTCAGTTCCTCCTGCTCTCTTATTTCTCATTTGACAAGCACCTTCCAACAAGTGCAAACCCTTCACTTCCAAGAACAGGTTTTCTATTAAAATGTGATGTAATCCTCACTATGTCCTACTTACAAAACCTCACAGGCCTAATATACTTCACGAAGGTCTGTGGGTCAGATTTTGTCCCCAGGAACATCCATGCAAATCTCAGTGAGTTCACTGGAGTTACTACAGATTTACACTCGTGTAGCAGAGCAGTGCTCTGCTCTACTCGGTACATAATTCCTTAACCACGGAATCATTTTAATATGATGGTTAGGAATGTGATAATTTACTGTTTCGTTCTCATTACAGCTCATCAAATCGGGATATACAATATGCTGGGATTTGTGTGAGGGCTTAAGGAGAGAAACAAAATTACTGAAATGCATATTTTAATCTGAGCCTGTAAAGAGTTTTGCAAATGAAGGTGAAGAACTTGGATACAGCTGTGAAAAAAAATTCTGTATAAAGATTTAAAGACTAAAGTGGTCGAAGCAGCTGACTTGGGAAAATAAACTTTTTGCAGCAGTTTCTTGAACAGCTCTGGTCTGAGCAAAGACTCAAAATTCAGAAATGACGTGACAAGGGAGGTTGTGACATTAGAAATGCAAAATAATTGTTGAGAGGATTCACATCTGCTAAAACCCTTTAACCTAGAAGCTGAAATACTCAGCTCAGTGGTGGAAGGAACATTTGGAGTCTGTTCCCTGTTTGACTACAAGGCAGTGGCCACATCCAGTGTAGATATTCCTGAGATTTCCCAAGTTCTAGGACCAAGTTCTAATGGATTTCAGTTAGTTAGTTTCTTAAGGCTAAAGAAAACTACTTAGAAAACATCAGACCTGCTAACCTGATTAAGCTGATAACGTTTTTGTTCAGCTGTCTGTCTGGGAAATCAGTTATTTTCACCTCTCTGTTGCACATATTATGTCTTTTATTTCTCTCCTACCAGCTAAATCAGCCTTTCCCACTGCAGTTTGTTTTCCAGGTGTATGCAAGGACTATGGGGGAAAGGGTTAGGGCTGGGCTGTGCCTGTGTGGGGTTGGGTGTGCTTGGCCACTGCTCAGCTGGACCTGCTGGAGGGAATCCACAGCTGACAGGCAGAAGTGGGAGTTCAGCACGTCAGGGCTGGAGCACTGCCTCAGCTGATGCTGCTCCTCTCTCCCTGGTGAGAAATTGAGCTCCCACAGAGGCTGTTGAAGGCGGAATGGCTGAGGCAGGGCACCGTGAAATTTTGTTTGCCACCTATGAGGAAAACTCTCTTCTGTTCAGCCTGTCCTTTGGATGTGAAAAACATTGATTACCACCTGATGTGTAATGTTTGGAATTTGCTGACCTTTGAATGCTCAGCCTTCATGTGGAGGTTGACCTTCAGGGCTGAAGAGCAGAAGTTTATGCATTTAGTTGTAGGTGAGCATAGGTATGTGCATATATCAAAATATAGAGAAAATAGAGAGTGCACATTATCACTGTCCTTTAATTTCTACTTTTGTACTAGAGAGTCCATGGAGGGTAGTGATAGCAGGGAGCAGAGGTTGAAAATATTAATAGGATCATTTAATGTTCTAAAAGAATTCTGTTTTTCAAGGTTATTCTAATATCCTAGTCAATAGTAATATCATCACAGTGTCTTCATGTAATCAAGTTATGCTTAATAAAATATAGTGCTGAATGCTCAAAATTAAAATGAAGATGGAATAGGAGGGGAAGATTGTGATAAAGAAAGTTGTCATCATCATTTTATCAAATCAGTTCTACTGAAAAATAGTGAGGCTCCACACAGGTTCAGCGGCCTTGTGCACAGAGGTCACCCAGAGATAGCATGTCCTTCCCTGTCACTATTTCAATTGTCCAATTCTTTCCATTTTCTTACAGATCTGGCAAGCATTTTAGAATCCATGGGACTTGCTGCTCGGAGGAGAAAAATTCTCTTTATTCCAAGTGCAAAATCGTAGAATAGCCCAGTTTGGAAGGGATGTTGGTGGGAACCATTTTGTGAACAATAAGTTTAGGTGAGATTATTTAGCACCCTGACCAATTGTATCTCAAAACCTTCCAGTGAGGGGGACTCTACCACGTACCTGGGGAGGAAATGAAATTTGAAGAGCTATCCAGTTTTCCCCAGCTCTGAAATGTGGGTGTAAATAACCTCTCTTGAAAAAGCTCATTGGGAGACACTCCTCCTTTCATACTTAGTCACTTTCTACATTCAAACAAGACAGCAATCCACAAGGAAATTTATAAAGAAGATGAAAATGAGTGGGGAAGAAAGAAGCCGAAGGCTGGGAGAACAAAGGAAATTATCACTTCTAAGGGGAAGAGAATGTGATTGCTCAGGAAATAATTACACTTGTTACTTAATAAATAGTGTTTCTTCTATTTATTGTGTAGCTAGAACTTGTTTGGTGTCTGTGAGGAAATAATTGATTTGACTTTTAACACACACTTAATGAGTTATAGAATAGCTTAGAAATCTTCACACTGTGAATGGAATTGTTTTCACAGCTGATTTGTGAAATTCATGAAGACAGTCCCGGAGTTCAAACCCAAAAGTGAACTCCTCCCACATCTAAGGTTTATTTGGATCATTCTTCATGCTCAGCCCACTTGTAGCAATCGGATTGAACCTCCAAGATGAAATTCTGCCTTCTAAGCTTAGGGGTGTTTGAGCCTGAGGTGCTGTTGTGAGGTTCCCTTTGAAATTTTGTTTTACAAGTGGTTTCATGGTGATTGGCAATATCTCATCCTATCCCATAGGAGAAAATGAGGGCACTCCAACCGCATTTTGGTTCACACTAAATTTCTGATGGATGCACTCAAGAGCCATGAACGCAAACATCACTCTGTGATTTTATCTTGGTTTATTAACATGCAAAAGCACATAGAGTATTTGTTTTTAATTGCATGGAAACTACAACATGCACTGAGTACTTTTGCTGCATTTCTACTCCACTTTCAGCCTTGTCACTTTAAAAAGAAGGGGTAAAAAAAATCTCTTTTGCAGTCTCAAGGGCTTAAAACTTGCTGGAGAGAAATGTGACTGTGGTCAGTTACCAGATTGTGAGTAAATGCTGATTCATTTAAAAGTAAAAGAAAATAATCTTTTCTCCTTAACTTCAAATGTGAGGGAAAAACTGGATGTGGAGACTTGAAAGTAAAGGGCTTTTTTTTATTCTCTCCCCACCCCCTAGCTGATCAAGGCTGATTTGTAACTGATAGTCTGTAAATTTCGAGAAATATCTATAAAGACTGAGGTTGCTTTTGCAACATTTGATAAGAGCCTCTGTGGCAAACAGATAAATGAGAAAATAATTTTTTCTATCTCGATTGAGTATTAATATGTTGCACAATTTCATAGATGTAACACACCTCTATAAGTAAATACTTTTACCCACGAGACCAGACCGTGCCAATAAAAGGAAACCTCATTTTAACAGAACTAATAGACTGAAATGTTGGTGGGTTTGTTCCCTTCATTTTAAATGAAGCCAAATATAATGCAAGTGGGGCATACAGAGAGCTGAGGAGACTGACTGAAGGAACCAGTGTTTTCAGCATATGGCTACTATAAACACCATAACTGCCATTTTCACCAGTTCCTGTGATTTACTTTTATTGTTGTAGCACTCGAGGACCTGCAGACCATTGTGCCCACACCGCTCAGACATAGGGGAGGGACAGCTCACATTTTCTGTCTCCAAAGGTGTGGGGTTATCCAGTCAGGGGGAACAGATCCAGGCCATGCAAAGACACCACACATTTGCAGCAGTGGAGCACATTCAACATTTGCAACCAACTTAGGAAATAATGGGCTTGTCCATCATTTGAAAACTGTAATCAGCCTGATGGCTTTTGTAAATATACATTATTCCATCAAAAATTTTAGGTTTGATGAGTTATGGGGTGGTGATATGTACACTGTGGAGGCTAGGCAATAATTTAAAATGCAAAAGCAAAGCTGCTACTCATGTTCACAATCTCAATATATCACCCTTCTGTAACTGTTTTTTTCTTCAGAACAACCAAAATATTCTTTTGGGTAGGATGAGGGCCAGAAAGGAATGCAGTAGTCCAGCTGGTGGGTAACAGATAACAAGATCATAAAAATTAAAGTTATACTTCAGGTAATTAGGAAGTTTGCTTATTCTATCATTAATTGTGCAGCTGTTTAATTTAAATATAATCTGATTCAAAGTGTTAAAGTTTACTCCAAGCTGAATGTTACTGTTTTCCCTGCAGTCTGCAGCATTTTGCTAGGGAAATATAAAATCTGGAAATAAAAGGAAAACAGTATTTTTTGTTTGCAAAATTACATGTTATGCCTATCTATAATTTTTTTTTTAATAAAAGGAACTTGAAGTAATGCAATTATTTCTACTGGGAAAACCTCTCAGGAGCAAGTTGTACACAGTAATTATGATTTTAGACTGAGCTGACATCTTTACTAAGTTCTGTGTTATCTTACCCTATATTAAGTGTGTTCGGTTTTTGAAGTGGGTGTTTCAAATGTCTTCTCCTAATTATCACTGTGTAACTGAAGAGAAGTACAAACTCACAGCCCTATAAATGTGAAGACTGTTTTGATTTGGTTTGTTTTGATATTGTTTTTCACATATAAATCACATAGGCACATCTGCGACTGAAATGGAGATAAGCCTCCTGGTGTTATTTTATTTCTTAATTGTAGGCTCTCATTTTCCAAGGCGAGTGTTGGCTTGGTCCTTCCCTTATCATGCCCTCCTCTGCTGCTTACTTGCTTATTTACTGGCAAAGCTGCTTATATTTTAAACCTATCTAGGCAGAGCAAGCTTTAAAAATGCATGTCAGATTCGTTTTAATTCAGAAACCATTTTCTTTAGCAGCACATGTAGGCTTGCTCCAATTTTTTTATTTCCTTTTTTCCTATTTCACACTAGAGTCATAGAAATGCCTCCTCCAGATAACAGAAGGAGGCAGGTGTTATTGAGAATACTTTTTTGTGACAAAGTGGAACCATTATTAAAAATACTCTCAGATAAATGTCAGTCTTTATACTTTCTGATATTTAACACACATTTCAACTTTTTCTACTTGGCTATCTCTGGTGTGAGAGGCTCTTTGAAACGAGGCAGTCGGAAACAAACCAGAGCTGCTTCTGCTGTGATGCTGCTAGTCCTGAAGTCCCAGGCTGAGAAAGCCTTGCAGGATTTTGGATCTAAGCTGCATAGTTTTCATCTGGCTGCAATGTTATTAGGGATAAAATCCTGTTGCACTGCCTGTGGTCGGATGCTCTTTCACCTTGGCACTTGGTAGTTATTCGGAGCTTCCCACTTGATCATCGCACAGTCGCCTGCGCCACTTCATTTGCAAATATAGTTCCAACCTTATGAAGTAGATACAGGTTTTTTCCACTGGTGGAAAAGCTGAAAATCAGAGTGTTTGAAGCAGGAAGGACTGATGAGATAGGATAGCAACAGGAGAAAGCTGATGCATTGGCAATGAAGGTTCTGTTTCCTCTCTTTTTCTTTCTGGTTTATTCATTATCAGGGCTGTGCAAGTACCTGTCTTTATAAATAGTGTTTCCTTTGATGTTTGAAGCTTTCCGATATTAATTAGTTAATACTAATTAACTAATGGGAAGACAGGTTAGTGCTACCATTTTAATTCTGCAGATGGAAAAGTGGTCTTAAAATTTGCCTCGGGGTTACAAAATGTGTCAGTGTCAGACTCAGGGCTGCGAGATGGGATCGAGCAGCGCTCCCGTGGAAGTGCCCAGTGACCAACCAGCCACAGCTCTGTGTCTCAGATTTGAGAAAACATTTTCCCTGCCATAGTATCCTGATTTTATCAACTCCTGCGTGGCATTCCCTGTGGGATTAGTGTCCCAGAGGCCTGGTATCCTGTTTTGTGAACCTTTTGAAGGTCGTCTGCTCCATTTTCCACAGCTGTTCTATCCTGTCACACTTATTTCGTGAGTAAGTAGAAAGTCTATTTTGCATCTCGTTTAAATGTGCCAGGTAAAATGGGGAAATGAGAAATACAGGTGGATTAAAAAGTAAAGGTTTAACCTTGCAGACAGTACTGAAGAGAATCTTCCAGATGTGATAAATCCATGTCTTTAGATGATTTATGTTGCAGTTAGCTGTGCATCCAGGCAGAGAGAAATTAATAGAACAGAACCTGAAAGTTCTGGAAAACAAACAGGACATAAAAGTATTTGGAAACATAGAAACTGTTCTTCACCACAGCAGTAATTTTAAACAATGCAGTCCTGGTAATCAAAAGTGTTCTGAGAAGTAAAAGCAAATTCAGAAGGCTCCAGACCTACAGAAGCAGCAGGAATTTTCAGAGGTTTTAAAAGGACCACTTTCCTCAAATCTTGCTGAATACGTTTCCAGATAAATTTATAGTAAATTATGCATTTTGCTGAAATTTCTCCCAACTTATATATAGGACCAGTGGAAGAGTCAAATAAGAATAATCTCATCTGTGAGTTTCTGAATAACCTAAAAATATGCTCTTAGAGGATAAATAGAGATTTCAGAAATAGAAGTCAGAGTACAGTGCTTTCCATTTTAAGGCAGATGTCTGTGACACAGACACTAAATTCAGAGATCCATTCTGCCTGAATTCAGAAACATTTAGAAGCGTCGTGTTGCTGTGTATCTGCTAGACCAACTCCAGCAAATAAGTAACAAAGAATTCTGTGTTACATTGAATAATGTGATTTTTTTCCCCGTTTCTCCTTGCAACTGCAAAGTTATTTAGTGTTTATTTTTCTGTAATTTTCTGTTACATTTAGAAACCCTGAATTATTTAGATTTATTCCTGGTTCTTTACAAGTTTTGAGATTGTCAAATGTTTTGGGAGGTTAAAAAAACCCTGGGCAACGTGCAAAGGATTTTCTAGTTTACTGTGTTGTTTTTTTTCCCCTAGTAACATCCTCTTCCTTAATTTGTTTATATTCTTATATTTGTCTTTCTAATTTATGTCGATAAAAAATTAAAACCAACATTTCCCTAATGGACAGAAATCATAGACTGACATAATTAATTTTATGCATTTAGAGATATTCTTTGCATACAGCCTTCTCTGTGAGTAGTTGTGGTCACTCCATAAGGTTTGCATTGTGAAGACCACAGTTTAAAACTGTTCTAATAAAAAACCCCATTTCAGTTGCGTGTTATTTTCATTATCTGATATTTTTAATGTGCTCTGCAGTAGGCCAGTTTGCCTGAAATTTTAGACCTGTTTTAAGGCGTATATGAAAAAAGAGACACTGTCCCAGGGGCAACAGGATGGCTAAAGTAAGAATTAACAAGAATTAGCAAAGAATCACCTGTCAGAGCACCAAAAGCTTTCTTGTGCCAGGCAGAAGCCTGCAGGCAGGACAGTCCATGCATGGTGGAGTTACTCTTCCCCTCCTCTTGAACCCCAAAACTGCCTCACTTCTCTTGTCTAGACAGAGTTTTACCTGGGTTTATTCAGGGAGCTTTTCCTCAAGCCTCCTGATACTTCCAGCAATGATACTCTGGAGCCTGCAGCCATACAGAATCTGTAATAAAAAGAATGAGACAGTAGGTATGGCCCTGGGAATTTCCCACACTCTAAAGCACACAGGCAGGGAGGTGGAAACCCTGGAGAAAACACTTGGGGAGGCTTCTGCAAATGAATCCTACAGGCTTTGTGCCACTGCACTTAAAACGCCTTTCCAGTGGGAATAACACTGGAACTGGTATTTTCACCCAGACTGGAAGCCACTGTTTAAAGTGTTATTGTGCATCCTTTTTCTTAGTAGCACCTCCAGCTATTTATATTTCATTGAATTTAATAGCTTGTTTTCATGCTGCGGCAGATTTGCCAAACAGTTCATTAAAAAAGTTTTAAAAAGGTTGCTGGGGTTAAGGAAGCATTGTGGAAGCTGGATTCTTTGTGGCTTGAAAAAAATGTAATGTTTTTTGACTACAAGGTAAAATTGCTGTGTGTTTGTGCTAAAATTATCCACAGTGAAAGAGTTAACAATAGTAACATCAGAGGGATAAAAGGTGCAGTTCACACAGTTTAGAGTTATCATCTCTGCCTGTTTGTAGGAGGATGCAACACTGTGCTGGATTATATCCTCTACTTGTTGTTAAGTTGATAAAAGTCACAAAGGAGGAATATTTCAACGTGATCATTCTGATTTTTTAGTAAAGTGAAAGAATCACAAAGTGCTTAAATGCCAAGATTAGGGCAAGAACAACAGACTGAGTTAACTGGATCAAACCCCAGACTACAGCACAGAGACATCTTTAATTGCAACCTCTTCTGTTCATGTTTCCCTTCTCCTGGATGGCTTCAGGAGAGTAATTTTAAGGTAACTTAGAAATGCCCAAGTCCTAATTTTTTGGACTAAAAGTTTTGCAGCACCTCATGCAGCACTGGACCACCCACCCTGGGACTCCCGTTTACGTCTTTGCATTGTTTTACAGATAGGACTAAACCTGTTTTTTCATTAATTAGCTTGTAAGCTTTTGTGGCAGGGACCAACTCATTGTTATGTCTCTGTACAATGCTGAGTCCAATGGGATCATTGCTTATTATTCATATCAGAGACAGCTTAAGGCTCGTCAGCAGCACAGGCAAAATTGAATTTTGCTGCCCCTGGGAGGGCTGGTGAGGTCGGTAAGGTTTATCCAGGGGATGTGGCAGAGGGGATGTGGAGGGCTTTCAGTGCTGGGAGTGTCAATATGTTTGAAATGGTTGTGAGATGTTTGGGGATGCTGCAGAATAAACTCTGCTAGCTCCTTTCTCCAGCTGGGGAAAAAATAATTAAAAGCTTGGTTGAAAAGGTGTATTCTTCTCCATGGCTGCTGAGATTTCAGAACTTCGATATCAATTTTTTTAATACTTTTCCAGCCCTATATATCTATTTGATTACTTTGGAGAAGGAAGTGAAAGTGTCTCAGAAATATCGGGTAATATAACAGGCAGAGTGTGACCAAATGTTTGGAACTTTGGGAGTGTGTTATCCTTTGCAGATGATAATGCTGCTGTTCACTTACAGAGGCACCAGACTGGCTGCAGGCTAACAGAAAATATGAATAAATATTTGCTTTCAGTTGTTCCCCCTATTATGCATAATACAGCAATATAATTATTACTTGTAGGCATATAACAGGAATCCTGATCATTTTTTCTTGAAATATTACTGATACCTCAGTTGGTCAGCCTTTAAAACATGGAAAGAGTGAGACATGGCCATGACATAAATATCTTTATATCCTGTAGAAGCAAGGGTCTTAAAAATCTTCTATCTACAGAATTTTTTAGTTGAATGTCAGGTGAAGATTGCTCAATTTTAATCTTATATTGCTCAATTTTAACTTTATAATTCTGTGAGAATAAAAGAGATGAGCATGACTCAGGGTTGGTTGAATGTTACTTAGGCTTCTGTCACAGTGCTCTAAAACTTTTTCCATTTCTGATGCTGTATAAAATCTGATCATTCCTCAGCTCTGGAATAATGCCTTAATTAATGGATAGGTTACACCATTATATTTTCAATAAGTTCCACCAAAAATGCAACTCACCTGAAAACAAATCATGACAGAACTGAAAGGAAGAAAAAGGATTTATTCAGTAAAATGTCTTTGCATTTCTGAAAACTACCATGGCCTATAGATTTCCGTGCTTACTTCTGGAGTCTTCAGCTAGGAAATTGCCAATTTTGAAATCCTTTTCTTCTCCATTACTTAAATTTTGCAGAATTTTTGTCTGTTTTCATTCTCAAATACATCAAGAGAAAAGACAGCTCATTCAGCAATGTACAAAAAGGGCTTTATGAGTTGATTAAAGAGAAGATGGATTTAAGAGTTTTAAAAATTCTCATAAAGCTGATCTAAATAACACATTCAAGCTTCGAGTAACTAAATTTGATACCTGATAGCAGCAGAATTGCACATCTTAGAGAAAAACATGATGTGCCAAATAAAATAATGTTTACCTGAATTACGTATTACAAAGTTTTTGTCCTGTGTCTCTCCCAAGGTGCCACCCAACAGGGTGAGGTCTCTCACCTCTCCTTGTGTAGCCCAAACTGTGACCTCCCTTTGTGGCATTGCTCTCCACAACCTGGTATTTTAGTTGTCACTCCTTGTTTGTTTTTATGAACATAAGTTCATACATAAAATCATCTCAAGCCATGTACTTGTGCAAAATGGTCCCAGAGAACCCCTGGTGGAGCGGTGTAGGAGAACAGCTCAGTTTCCAGGCTGCTATAATTTATTTTGGTGTGCTAAGAGTCATTAAACATAGAAAATGTTCTCTTTCTGATATAAAAAAGAATTTGGAGAGGGGTGGAGAATGACAGAGAAAAGCTGACCTTTTCCAAAGGCACCCACTCTCATCTTGCAAATTTGAGAATACACTAAGTGTCAAATGATTTCTGCTTCATAAACTTGTGAGGGAGAAGCATTTTAGTTTCCACTTAATACATGGGGTATGTATGTTACATAGAATATAATCAAAGGAAGCTGGTAAATGTGAGCCTTTCGTCTGGCTGGAGCATATTAGTAGGTAAGAGGGAAAATATACTGTACTTGAAATTTTGGGGAAATGGAAATCAATTTGGCTTTGGGTTTCATATGGTTTCCTTGAAAGGCTGTTCATACAGGATTTTGTGCATAATGTCTCGTGGAGTGGTAAGGGGTTTGCTTTTCATTTTGGAAATTCCTTTTAAACTCATTCTTGCTGCAGATATTAATTAGCAGTTTTTAATAGATTACATGCATGAAGAAGAATATGCTGCTTCTTTTACTCTTTCCTTCCCTCTAAGTTTTTTATACAATATGGGCAGATATCCATACATAAAGTATTTTTTTCACATAGCTACCAATAAAAGTTCTGCATCCTTACAAGCTGGAAGATAACAATATTAAAATCATGTTATAAAATGATACAAAGATTTCATGCCACTGTTATTTATACACATATCTGGATACTCTTGGTATAAGAAAAATAAATGAATTCATTGGAAGTAAAGTAATATTTAATTTAATGTGGTTCCAACTTTTCTGTTGAGAAGGTGATTCTCTTGATAGTGAGATTTCAACTCTTATCTCTGCTCTATGGCTTTGGACATTGCCTTCTATTTGGCAGCAAATGAGAAATTTCAGAGTAAACAGCTACAAGCACACAAATGTTGTAGACAAACTCAGTTGCTGCTGCAGTTCTTCTGTGTAAAAGCTTCTGAGATATGATTAAAGTTGAAACCTAAATGGAGATAAAACAAATAGGCCTAAGCTAAGTCCAAAAGGTAAAGCAGAAGAGGTTTATTTACTTTTAGGTAATGAGATTACAGTTTAAATTGCATTTCATCTCATTAAGGGACTGTTAACGTCTGTTACCTCTTTTTCTGACATTAAGTTACCATATACCACGGATTCCAGCTAATGACTTTTTGAGGGAGACATTTAGGACATTTCCTAGGAGAGGTTATATTCATATTTCTACTCCAGGAAAAGATTGAAAATTTTTTTGAACATACCAGTGAGTTAATTTATCTGATTAAGGATTAATTATGATAATACAGTCCCAGTGATTAGGTACCTTCAATGTAAAATTTGACTTCATATATTACAGATTTCTAGATTAAAGAGCCTGATAGTCTTTGACCTGGTAGTGACCCGATGTTTGAAAGTAATTTTTTCAGTAAGGTGGGGACAATTATATTTGTGGCCAAGTTCTGAAACCACAGTTTGAGCTGATTTGATTTTTGAATCAGTCAATTTTTTTGCTGTAAAGTGAATATAACTGCTGGTGTACAAAAGTATTATTCACCATAAAAGTGATAAAATCCCTGTATGCAAGTGTTGTGCCAAAAAACATGTTTTGCTCACAGGTGAAAGCTGCTTGGTTTTCTAAAATCTGGGAGAAGTAAACTTTTAATATATTAAAGTTCAGAAAAATTAAACTGACCTTCTGGTATTTTCTTTTTTTTTGTGGGAGTGAACCATGCAGTTTAAACACTTATTAATCCCTTTGTAAGTGCTATGACAGGATTCTGTCACAACAGGCCGAAGCATGAACATAAATTACTGTTAATGCCAGCTGAAACCATCCCTGGTTTCCTGGTGAGCACTTCTGTACAGTGAACATATAAATAAAAACACATAACAAATGATAGGGCCTTCAGTATATTCTGATGAATCCAGGGGTGGTAGCAGGATGTCATGCGAAGGCACTGAGCTGAATTTTGCCATTATTGCTCAGGTTTTTCTTTCTAGGTAGCAGCGTTTCTATTATATCTTTTAGTTTGCATTTACTGATTGATAATTACCCATAATAAAATGGTTATCCCTTAGTGAAGCTGAGGGAAATGAGAGGATACTGAGACAATAGCAAATTAGTTAATAACCCCAACAAAATCTGTATTAAATGTCTGTGAGGGCAGCACTTGCTGTTTGAAAGAAACAGAACACAACTCCTCGACCTAAGAAGTGAATTTAAAGGAAAAAAAGATCAAGAAGGAAATCTCTATGTGAATATTACCCCATTTGTATGCACCCATTTTCAGATTTTGTAAATTCTGAACCACAAAAATGTTTCCTGCCTCATAACAGGAACTTATGAGGGAGAAACTTTTATTTCTACCTCCCATTTGTCTCATATGATGAAATAAACAGAAACATGCCAGCCTTTGGCCTGGCTGGGGTATATTTAGGGGTTAGAGGGAAAATCTCTCTGCATTATTTAGGATTTTTGGGAAGTGTTTTGGTTTTGTTGGAATCTGACGTTAAAGGCAATGGTGGTGATATCTGATAATGGTTTCCTTGGGAATGCTGAATCTGTGTTTTTCAGGATTGTCCATGCTCTGAGGTGGAACAGACTCCATTTCACTGTGTGTGTGCAGCCCTGTGTAGTGAGCTGAGCAGATATGATGTGTCATTGAAAGGAACAGCTTTGTGACTGAGAGTAATGGAGATTAATTAATGTACTGTTATTGCTAGAGAACTGTTTGTGAGAAATCTTGCAGTTATTTTGAATACAATAGAAATATGGCAGACTGGATTATAACTGGCATGGGTTTGAAGGATGTCCCAGTTTATTTTCTCTCACTGTTCATTTTTCCTCCCAAAATTGTTCATTTTCCAGGCCAGATGTTTCTTCCTCTATTTAGTTTTAGTAAATGGTTTAAATACTTGACATCAAATTCTGTCAGTAATTTTTCAGTAATTTTTCCCCTGTACATGCCAGGACTGCAATGGCTGTCCAAACAGCATTTGTTCAAGCAAGGATTTCAACCTGGACAAATAATGCAGCTTTAGCATCTTCCCCAACAAAATCCCATTTATTATCCTTAAATTATTCTCTTTAGTCAGCTTTGATTGTGTTACAAATACTACACAGTTTGAAACACTGGTATAGTAATAATAATGCCCTAGATTAATATTAGTATTAGAATTTTTCAGTGATTAGTTCAATTTTTAATCTAAAATATTAAGAGAAAAAAACAGTGGGGGTTTTTGTTTTGAGCAAATTGCATGTAAAGGATGACTGCAGCAATAGTAGTAAAAGGCAGGAAGCTATATCATTGCTAATCAATCTAGAGAGCTCTGTCTCTTACAGATGTCAATACAAAGTTAAGTGCTAAAATAATTGTAGTGTAGGCTTTCTCATAATTACTGTTGTTCATTTGGTGTGTTGTGCAAAAAAAAGAAGAAAAGAGGAATTTGCTTTGCAGTCAGCAGCCGCAAATCTCTGAGGAGAAAGAAAAAGATAGCAGAAGGCTGATAGTCATCCATCATTCCTGACAATTTCACAGCCTAGAATAACTTGACAGAGACCCAGAACAAAATGTTGTTGAGAATTGAATGCTGCTAAGCTGAGTGAATTGACTTTCTGATGTCAAAGCAGGACCTGCTTGAAGTGGCTGATGATTTTCCTTTTCTGGCTTCAGAAGCACTGATACTTAAAATGCCTTGTGGTACGAATGGGCAGATTTGGAAGCTGGGGAACAGTTTTAAAACTTTCTAGGTCCTTTCAAAGATTTTATAAGGTGATTCTGCTCAGCAAGTGTGTGGGTGAGTATCACACCTGCTAGGAAAGAGTATTTGATCATTGTACTCCTCAGAAACAGGAGCAAGGAGTCAGAATTGTTCCCAATTGTCTTGAAACATAAAATTTTTCAAGACCTGGCTCATGTCATCTAAATTTGTCTTTGGTGCTGTGCCAGCTCCTCTTTTACTAGTCTTGGAAAGGTGGGTTTAGTTTGTGTATGTACAGAACATGGGGTTAATTTTGCTATATTTGACTCCACATATTTATTTCTTATTTTTAAATTAAAACATTCTTGCATTGTGTTTAGAACAGGTACAAAATTTCTTCATGATGTAAGTTGTTACATAGTCTTTATTTAAGTATTATTTTTATATAAAGGGGATAATTTTGCAGCTATTTATTTAGGAAAAAAACATGATATTGGAAATGTTCCTAAATTATTATAATTAGGCATTTATTTACCAATAAATATTGCCAGTTTTATCTACCATTCAAAGACTAACCTTCTAAATTGCTTACAGCCATTAAAATGTATGAAGAAACACAAACTGCAGGGTTTAAATGGAAAGAGCTCTTGTTTTGTACAAGACACATTGTATCTTGGAAGTGTAAAAGAAATAGAATGTAAATAGGACGTGTGGGCTAAGCATGCCATCCCTGATCAATAATGCAAAAGGTTTAGCAGGTTTATTTGTAAACCCAACAGCACAGGCTTAGTCAGAATGGGGCCTTGTACAGTACATGCAGGTATTTAAAGGTTAGGAACAAGGAATTTCATTACTCTGGCAAGTCATCTGCTGTCATTCCCCAATCTCTTTGAATTATTTCCAAATGTATTCTCACTTTTTTTTAAATTTTTTTTTTTTTTTATTAATGACTGTGTTACTAATACAGAGCTTTATTGCTAATTTAACTCCACCATAAATTGGCACAAGGAGCAGAGATTTTCAAAGAGCCTTGATTCCCAGTAATGATATTACAGCAGCTATCTGTGTGTTAATGCAGTTAGAGCTGGTATAAAAAGGTTGCAGTATCAAGCCTGCTAGTCTACATTTTATCTGTGTTTCCAGTTTGCTTAAAAAAAAGTAACACATGATGTGTAGTAGACTGAGGCATAGATCTGGTGTTTTACAGCATCCAGTGCAACCTTAAAACAGCACTGAGGGACGTTAACCTGAAAATTGGAGAACCGCTTTTACTGCGTCTTTGTGGGAAAATAAAAAAACCCCAACCCCTCTGCTTCCTCTCTGCCTTCCCTTTCCCTCATCACAATGAAAAAAGGAAACCTTAAGCTTTGCTAAGAGTTAAAGAATAATGTATTAGTAGAGAAAAAAGCCAGGCATTCTTCCATTAGAAATGCATGAAAATTGTTTTCTGCATTTGTCTAGAGGTCTTACCTAAAACATAGACTATCCAAGAAGAGGTTCCTAGGGATAAAATAGCTCTCATTGTCACATACTCCTCAAAAGTTATTTCTTCAAATGATATAAAATATTTTGCCTCTCATTTACTCCGTTCTTTTGCAATAAATCAAATGCGAGAGCTTTGTTGAATTCAGTGTTCAGTGGAGCTCTTGTATCCTTTTTCTGACAGCTATGTTGTGGCTGGGTAGTTATGTACATTTCTGTGGTTGAGAAACATGCAGGGATCTTTTTTTTTTACAGGGACTAAATGTTTAAAAGAATGGAGATATTTGAATTTTTACATGAATGTCAAAAAAAGAATATTTACGGTTTTAATAATTCATTGTTTTCGTGTACTTTTTAGTTTTAGGTTGTAAAACAGAAGTTTGTTTGCAGATTGCAGAGTTTCTACAAATGCTTTTCAAGTGATCTGAAGTTGTCATCTGTCTGACAAAGATATTTTGTTTGAGATATTCATCATTTTGTGACGTTTGTGTTTTGTTTACACTGCTTCAGTAATTCACTTCTGGGACTAAAACTTGCTTTTGAGGTTTAGGCACACTGCAGGATGCCAAAAAAGCATCAGATTCTTCTGTATTTGAAAGCTTTTGGGCCATCAAGAGATCAAAAGCTGCCAGAATCAAACCTGAGATCTGCCATTATAAATAAGGCACTGACAATTCTTATTGTGAGAGGTCGTCCCAGGGGTGAAAGAAGCAAAGAGAACTGAATTGCCCTGATTTTTTCCTAAGAAAAATCTGGCTATGCAATGGTATCTTTCTTTGGGAAACTTGTGTGTATAGTATAAAAAGGAGTCTGCCATAACATGTTCTGGTGCTGAAATAACTATTTTAGCTCAATTAAAAATAAACCTTAAAATCCCATTGTGGCCAGGAATTCCAAATCCTTGCGACCAGAGCTGCCCTGGATTTGAACTATGATTGACTCTGCTAACCTTGTATTTTTATACAGAAATGTATGAAATGCAAGGAAAACATTTTTATAACCAGTGAAACAGATCTCTTCAATTTACCAGACCATTTCCCTGGTTTACATTTCGTGCATATATAAAGGATCATAATCTTTTACTAATTCTAATATATAACATAAGTCTCAGCAAAAGTAACTAAGTACAATAATTCAGCATAGTTACCAGGGGTTGTGTTTGTAATGATACTTTTTCTTTTCCCAACTGTGTTTTAACAAAGTTTTTTTTAATAATAAACACGCTGTTAATGTGATTAAACCCTTGAAGCTATTTACAAAAGACTTCATATATGTTTATATCTGAATGTCTTTCCATTCTTCTACTTGTTTGCTGTTGGTAAGGACATAATGCACAACTACTGTAGTTATCCCATTGAAACTCAGCAATAAGATCATCCAAGCAAATGTCTAGAACAATGTTATTTCAAAACGATCCATAAGAATTGTTCAATAAAGAAAATGTTCCTTATATGTATAATTCAGCTTTATCTTTATTGATTTGTTCATATTTTTAATAGGTTTTAGAATTGTCAATGTTCTAGTAAAATATCCTATAATCTGGTTTATTGTTAGGGTAATAGAGTTACAAACTTCGACAAGATTTTAATCTATCCTGCAAGGCAGTTGTTGTTTGTTTGGTTTTTTTTTTTTTTCCTATAGGCATGTTTTTTAAACTTAATTCCTTGAGGAAGAAAAGGCTCAAAGCATGAGCTGTGAGGAACAATATGAGAAGAGGAATTGTGCTTTCCAAAAGAGGGAACCTGACTGCCACTCATTTTTGGAAGATTGGTGGTTTTTAGCATGGAGAAGTCTTCATGGTCATGTTTTTATGTCAGCATATCATAAAAGCTATAATAATAATAATAATAATAATAATAATAATAATAATAATAATAATAATAATAATAATAATAATAATAATAATAATAATAATAATAAATAAACAATACTATTAGATCTGACTTTAGACACATGGAAAGCACAAGTGCTACTGATGTGAGAGGCCTGTTTAGCTCCTGATCTGAGGCTGTGGTGTGCCAGGCTGTGTGTGCAGTGCTGTGATTGTCACCCGTGGAAGGAAGGTCCCCATGTCGGAGAGCCTTTGGTGGCAAAGTCTGCAGTCGGTGCCACCACAGAGCGTGGATGACTCAGCTTTCCCACTCTGGGCATCTCAGCAGCTGGGCTGAGGGTGTACTGTTTAGATTTCTTTGATTTATACCAAGGAAATCCCTAATGATCCAGAACTAGGGCAGTGCTAAGCCATGTATCTCACCCTCTGAGGCACACAGTGCGCTGCTCCTGCAGCTGACATCCCAAATCTGAATCACCATTTTATTTCTCACAGTCACATTTACAGCTTCAATCTTTATCCCTGGCATATCTAAAATTCCTGTTGAATCCAGTGTCAAGCACATAGGGACCACAGAAAAGCATTCTCCCTTGCAATGGGAATTTGTGTTTTGGTGACAAGAGTGCTGTTTCAATTTTTTTTTTGGGAAACTCCTCATTATTCTTTAAGGTCATATTAGCATTTTTTATTTATTGGAAGCCTTCTGCTCCTGCCACTGCACGTCCTTTTTTTGTCTGTATTTTCCTGCCTCCCTGATGATAAGTGGGTTCCTTCCCCTCCCCAGGCTTGGCCACCAAAACACAGTTTGCAGACTTTTGCCTCTGTGATCCACGGTTATAGGCTGGCTGGGAGAGCAGTGTTCATGAGGTGATGTAGCTATAGATACAAGTAAAGAGAAGGGAAAGCTTGTCATATGCATTGCAGTAAAAATAATTGTAAACTGCATTAGTGTTCTGGAAAGCTCAGGGCTTAAATGACACTCGGGGAAATGAGAGATGATCAGCTGTGATTGCTTCGTAAGGGAACTGAGGAATGTCTTGGATCTTTGATTACAACATTTTTTTTGCTAATAATTTGTATCTTCTGCTGTTATGATTTTAAAATTCTAGGAAATCTGAAAGGAATTCTATTTACATATGGTTTCCAAAAAAACTCTTGAGTCTTTTCCAAAATGAAAAAATTGAACAACATAAAGTGTGAAAGATCTTTTTGCAGCATTACGGTTAATATTGAGATGTTGTATTAAAATACTGAGTTATGAGAAGCAATGTTATCAATTTCCACATTTCCCCAGAAGGGTTTTCAGCAACTTTGAATATTCCATCAACCTGGCATATTAAAGAGTGCAGAATTTACCTGTTAAAATGCACAGAGCATTCGTAGTAGCCTCATAGCAGCATGCTGTTGCTGTTGCTGTTGCTTTCCTCAAGAATAAGCAACCATTTAGAGATGATGTTTTCTCTACCAAGAGGGCACTTCACAGCAGATTTCTACTCTACCTTTTGGAAGTGATTTGAAGGAAAATCAAATCTGTATCATATTGAAAGGGGCTTTGGCCATACATGATACGATTTCTTTAGAAAGATGCTCAGCACTGTACTATAGTCTTTTTTGATGGAAAATTACCAGAATTTGTACTGAGACTTGCTTAGAATCTGAGCAATGTTTCTTATAACTCAATACAATATAATAGTTTCAGCAAAGTACCAAATACTCAGTACTTCAAAGCCAATAAAGACGAGTGATGCATTTTCAAATTCCTTTTATTCATACAGCAGATTGATTTACATAAACTAACAAAACAATATTACACTTAAAGTTGATCTGTAACAGTAATAAAAATATTGCTGCATCCCAAAGCTGCAGAAACGTCACTTCCAATCTACAGTGATCACTTATTAAGGATAAATCGTGCCTATGGGATTTTTGGCAAACCCAGCATCTTTCTCCCATAATGCTAGGCTGTCTTAAATCCTGAATCAGAAATCCACCCATATTCAGCAAGAAAGTGTGAATGTTTGCTTAACTTTAAGCCTCTAGGAACACTTAAAGTGGGGCTAAATATTTATGTATTTGAGAATTTTTCTGAATGCAGATGTTTTTTATCCACATTTAAAGCTCAGGCAGGGCAGGACGAAGTTTTACCTCTGGCCTTTGAAAGCAAAAGGACCTGACTGACTGGACTGTAGTTATATTGCTCACCCCAGTAATGAGGATTTGCCATTGCTGGGAATTTTTCCCCTTTCCAGTGGCAGGGAGGAATGCCAGAGGGGAATGACACCCGTGTTACACAAATACAGCACAGGGTACCTTGCTTTAAGACGCTTTTCTATTGAAATCCCCCGAGTTCCTTTGTTTAGCTGTTCTGTTCATGACACTGCCAAAACATGTTTATTCCACATGCTGTGAGTCACCTTTGCAAGCAGGCAGAGATCAGCATTTGAATCTAACATTCAGCATTTCAGCTTCAGAATGGGATTTTCAAAGCTTTGAGTACAATTCATATATCCCCTTACTATTAGGGTTGGTTAAGGCAGTTCTGAGGTCTTGTTCTAAATGTCAAATAGGTACACAAAAAATAGCAAGAATTAGATTAGATTTCCTTCTACTTACCCTTGGGTTTTCTTTTGAAGCACAAAACTTTGAATAGTCTGTTAGTACAGGAGTTAGACTCTTGGAGTAGAATTCTAAGCAGTGAAAATTGAAAATACACGAAATAGTGCTGAAGTACTGTAGAAATCATGAGCATTTTTTTTCAAATCAATACTGCAAGCTCCTGGTTGTCAATGCTAAGACTCCAATGTACACTAACACATCGATTATGTTCTCTTATAGAAATTGGTGAATTGTGTGAATGTTGCAGTATTGCAAAAGGATTTCGCTAGAAAGAGCAGGGGAAAAAAGTATTTTAACCCTGCTATTTAGAAATAGAAGGGATTATTAATTTTGCAGAAGTAAACTAGAGGGTACGTGCTCTAATGATATCCCTTATTTTCATGGAATTGATAGCATATAGTTTATATTTTCCCTCAGAAAAAATAAGTTTTTTCATCAGCTACTCCAGTAAGGATCCAATTCAAATTCTGTCTAAATATAAAGGAGCTGTACAATATGGAAAACCTTTATTCTATTACTATTCAGAGCCATGCATGGAAGAACATAGAAGGTTCAAAGGTTTCATTGTAATAGCTACTAAAATGCTTGAATTAAAGAAAATAAAGAGAAAACCAAGGACCTCCATGAATAACCTGGACACAAAGCCCATCTGTGCTTAGTTACTAGAGAAGTAAATAGAGAGGGTTTACGTTTGCAAGGCTATGATCCCAGTAACGTGACCAAGACCACTGGCAGCAATAACCAGGGGCTGTACACATCAAAATGTCATTGCTTTGTCACCCATCAGAGAACTCTGAGGCAAATACATCGGTGCTGCTTTTGAGCCATCCCATATATCCTGTCTTGCCTTCTGTGTGTTATCATCTCCTCCTTTTCCCTCCAAAGAATTTTCCCACAAGCGCCAGACAAACATTAGCTTTTAACTGTGAAAAATGCCAGCTGCAAAAATACAAAGTAAACAATTGCTGGAAAAGCTTCATCCAAATCTCTCCCTTAACAGGGCTTTCTTTATCTTCCTCACAAGGACCTACACTTGAAAAGGCTTTTTCATTCTCATCTTCCAGCCTGGGTATCAGATGGATTGCTGCCTTTGTGTTTGCATGCTATTTAAATTGTGATTATTACCTTCTGTGTGTTTAGGGGTTGAGCAGAATCATGATCCATACAAATATCAGTGCCACTCTGTCATCGTTAGTGCCACTCTCACCTGCTGCCTTGCAGTGTTCTGGGTGAGAGTGTCAGTGTTCAGCACTCCACCTGCACGCTTTAAGCTCTGCATCACTTTGGTGTCCATCGCCAGGGTCTAATTTGTTGGTAAGTGTGTCCCTTGTTGGTAAAGTAGGCTTTGATTCTGGATCATGGGTTGATTTGCACTTTATGAGGGGCCCAGAAAAGTAGTCTGTGCAGAGTGAGCAGAACGCCCCCACGTGAACTTAGTGCCACTTCGTGCTCTGCTCTTCAGGACACTTTATGCCAGTGCTCATAAACATGGGCTCTTTGTTCTTACCATAGTTCCTGTTACAATGAAGTGGTGGCTTTTTCTGGTCCTTTCCCCTTTTCCAGACTGACCTCATTATTTCAAAGCCTCCTGTGGGCCCTGCACCATGGAGGGAATTTGGGCTAGAAAACGTTTCACTGATAGCATTATCTTTTTGCACCACCAAGAAGATGTTGTTATTATTATAACTATTTCAAATCCTACAAAACTTTGCAGCATTTCTTCTCACTGGCTAAATAATTTCTATTAGGGAAAGGAAAACGTAAGTCTTTTCAGCTGCTTCCTCTTGAGGGATGTAAGATATCCGCAAATTTTGCTAACACGTTCCAGAACAGCCAGCTGTTACTATCCACCTGCAGCCATAATATTGATTGAAAAGAATATAGAACCTAAACATGGATAGCTTCTGTAATTATGTTGAACGAGTTTAATACATGATGCTACTTCAAATGTCATCTGGCAGTGGCTGTAACGTGGCATGAAATGTATTAGGAAATAATTTAGCTGGTTGAGAAAGTCTCAGAGAAAGACCATGCACTGGTTTCTTGTATTACTGATTCCTGAAAATTTTCGTGGATAGGGAGAAAGGCAGTGACAAGACCACCAGGGCTCAGGCACCTGTCAGTTATCAAATAAAAAGTTGCTCACACATTCCTGCAGCTCTGCAATTTCCTAGCAATGGACCTAGAAGTGGTTCTTTAGTCCAAGCTTGCATATATATTAAAAGATAGGAAACAATAAAAGTATCATTTTTCCTCCCCCCCAAGCTGATTAAATAAAGATGCCGTTGTTATTTTTGCAAATATTTTGACCTTTTGGTACAAAGAATGGAAAAAAAAAAAGGCAAGAAGGTTTCAGCTTCAAACCTGTTTTTAAATAACTCTGCAGCCTGGTTATATGCCCTGTCAGGACTCGTGCTATTTTCTTTTTGATGAATCAACACAATCCAATATATGTCTTGTGACACATTTGCAATTCTATTGGAGATTTTGGCCCAAGGGAGCAAGGAACTGGAGTCAGTCTAATTACACAACTGCTGGCTTTCCAAATGGAGATTTCTGAGTTTTCACTTGAAAGTTTCAGATTATTGATGTTCAGATGAAAAGTGAAAACAGAAAGCTGACTTTTGATGGCAAGAGAACAATATTGTTATTCTGTTCAATAACAAAAAAAATGCTGTTTTTCCAAGGAAAGTTGAATGGGAAAACTTGGAGTGACTCTTGCCCTCACAATTTTCAAGTCCAACAGGTCACACAGAGAAGCCAGGTTGGAGGCCAGGGCACAGCATGGCATCAATAACAATTCCTCTGTGAAACCTTTTGAAAGCTTTCTGCTGGAACATGGTCATCACCACAGTGTTCCCCTGCCATAGAACTTAGTGAGGTCAAAGTGAAATTCCAAACGGGGAAGGAACACTGCCTTGCACAGGTCTTACACCTCCTGTGGGTCTATGCCTAAGCATATTAGTTTGAGGGCAAAGCAAGGACTGCCAGAAAGGACAGATAACCAGGCAAATGCCTAAACTAGTAATTATTCTTAAAGGTATTTTTTGCCTTTGACACACAGTTAAACCCCATTACCTGAAAAACACTAACAGAATTTAAGGGTGCTGAGCTAGCATCCAACCCAAGAATATCTCCAATACACAGGCAAATACCACAATTAAGGCTAAACTAATTTAATAGTTATTAAACTATACAAACTAAAAGCACTGTATCAGAGGTCTTGCTGTATTAAAATCCTTTGAGGTTCATTTAATGTTGCTCTTTGCAACATGCCAGACTTCAACATTCCTCTCTTTCAAGTAACTAAGTGAAGTTATCTACCAAGGGAAAAACCCCAATAATTCACAATCTGTAATGCATTTGCTGAGTCACTTTCCTAAAATTTTGTTGTGTTGTAAAGACTCGACAGTTTCCAGTTAACAAGACACAGGTGCAGCTGATAAGTGAGGCTGGTGGAGCTCTCACTGGTCCCCAGCATCCTCCTCCCTCTGAAACGGAGTATTTATGTTCCCCTCCTGAGCATCAGCAGGTTTTGAAAGCTCCTTAGCTGAAGAGAAAAAGGCTAAATGCTATCAATATTAAAAACTTTTCCATTTGAAAGGACAAGTGTTCCTACAAAGGGAAAAGAAAAGCATGGGGTATTTTAAAATGTTAGCAGTAATGAATGATTTAAATTTGAAAAGGTCAGAAAAACGCTATTTGTAAGTTCTCATTGGGGATTTTGCACAGACCTGACTGTATTATTACTTGTTTTCTTCAGCATTGATAACAGTTGCAGGTGACACGTTTTTCTTTCCATTTTGAAGTCCCTCCAGTGTAATTTATTTTTGTACAGCTTTGTGTAAGGTGCTTTGTCAGAAAAGATCCTAACGACCTTCTGACTCAAACACCGAAATGCAGCACATTTTTTGGTGACCAGGCGGCAATCCCGTGTTGCCACTTTCTCACATTCCTAAATGGTGTCTCAAAATCTCACAAGTCGTGGTGTTGGTTCATTTTTCTTTCTTTGTGTTTCTTTCTTTCCTTCCTTCTGAAGTAGATCTGCCCTTTAAAGGGATGAAAACTTATATCTTTTTTTGAAGGAAGGAAGGAAATGAAGATTCTTCTGAAGGCAAGAACCCAACTCACAAAAAGGTGCAGGTTTCAGGAATTCACAAAACACAGTGACATCTGAAGAACCTACAGGAGAGGAAATCAAGATATCAAGCAGTGTAAGCAAGGCAGGGCTCCATGGTATCCACCACATTTGAATGTTTAATATTCATCCAGAGCACAAAAGCTCAGATTTAATTTTAGCTGAAAAGTCCTACTAGAAATACTTGGTGCCCAGTTCTCTTATTTTGGCTGGGTAAATGAAGAAATTGTTCATGACTGACTTCAAACAATTGATCCCCAGGTACTTTGGTAGCTCATAGTGAAGTTTTTATCATACTTGTAGCATACAGCATTGTCCACTGACTTGAAATTATTATGCTATTAATATTAAATATATAACTGTAAATATTTAATATATCTATGTTACATCAATATTAAGAAGGCCCGACACTTCCTACTGCAAACCCTATTTTCAGTTAGTTAAAACTTTTCATACTTGTAATGATTTGACACAAAATTTTCCATGCCAGGTGTCTGCCTCAGGCAGAATTTTGTGGTGTTCTATGGTGTGTTTGTTTTTTTTTTTTTTCCCTTTTAATGTCAGCCGGAGCTGCACAGTTATTTCTGTGAGAAGCCGACGAGGGAAAACCATGCAAAATAAACCTGGGAGCCTTTTTAAAGGGACTTAGTGTGTCCTTATCCTGGGGGAAGGCACTTAACCTTTGTCAAGGTGTGACTTTCTTTTGGAAACCTGCTTCAGTTGGAAAAGCTGCTGGGAGCTGGGTGAACCCTGTGCTCCCACCGACCTGTTGGGATTTGATGCTCAATCCAACCATCCACTCTCAGTGCCTTCAGCTCCAAACCAAAACCACCCCGCTGTGTGCTTTCCCCCCAGATAGCTCACAGCTCCTTCCAGCTCCAGCCAGGAAAACTGCTGGCAAGAAGAAAAAAAATCTGTGACCTATCTCAGCCATCTTTCACCCTTGTGTTCATGGTTCATCTTTATCTTGCTTATGTTAAACACACTGAACATCCCTTAATACCTGTTTGTGCTTTTAATTCCTGAAGTCTGCAAAGGCCTGTAAGGAAAAGTAGACACGATCAGTGAATTTTAAGGCAAAAGGAAGGGCCAAGCTTTTCCTTAATTTTCTGTCCTAATGGTTTTATCAGCAAGGTACCTTTAAATTCAAAATCACTGCATATGTTATGGAAAGAGGACCTCCTCCTTTTTCTCTCAGAACTTGCCTGCCTTCTCTCATGTTCTCCAACATCTGTCTCAGATCTGGCAGCTCAAGCACCGAGGCTGAGACTGCAGCAGTTGTCTTCCCTTATGCTGTGAAGCCACAACACATCCTGGTACATCCCCAAGAGCATTGTTTGAGAGGCTTTTATGCACCGTGCCTCTTCCACCTACCCAGAAGTTGCAGATCAGTTTGTCAGAATAATGTTATAGGTTCAAGATTTTATCCTAAATCTGAAGTGAAAGCACAGAATTATAATTTCTGGTACAGCATGAGTTTGAATATTGCTTCTTTTAGTGGAATTCATGCACTCCCAAATACCCAACAAGTATTTTTATTGTAGAAATTTCCACCATCTTCCTCTATATTGATACTCTGGAGACCAGAGAAATTTCCAGGGAATTTTAAGTACAATTAATCTAGTTTTATTTTCTGAACTTGACATTACTTAAATTCTTAAATACGCATTTTTTAGGACCTCAATTATATTGCTTATTAGATGACACCCTTGTACATCTCTATAATTCATATAATCATTCAGAATAGTGATAATTTTCTTTCCAAAAAGTATTTTAATGTGCACAGTTTGTATCTAGTCCTTTTGCTCTTTACACTGCATAACTGGTGTATTAAAGGATATCAGTAGAGACAGAAATTAGACTAAAAATTAGATTTGTTCAGCAAAACTTTGATTGCTGTATCACAACCTTTTATGACAGCATTCAGTTCAAAGCTGTTTGCATACCTTATTGAGCAAGCTGCATATTTTTCCAGCGTGTGTATCCAGTGTGTATCCTGTAGTCATTACATTTTTGCACACTTCACTGGCTGAGCTGCATGGACTATTTTAACTATCACCAGGAATACTTGACGGAGTTCAGCTGCTCATTTGAGTGCTTCGGTTTGTGTACTTTATTACTTCAGTGGCGTGTGTTGATAAAGTTCTGTTCTGTGCTGTTAAATTTTTGGTTCTGCCAATCTAACTCGGTGCCATGCTGGGAGAATTGCACGCATTGCTAACTGCTCGCTCCGCGGTGAACAGGAGTGCTCGAAATGGCATAATCTGCAGTGTTTTGTTAAATGAGCTGCATATTTTTGTTTTTATATACATTGCTTACCCAGTTGTGTACATTTGCCCAACTCATTATACAAAATAAGCTTGATTGGAATAAGAACATTCTCTACCAGCTGTCTGCTCTGAGTCAGTATGTAACAAAATTAGCAACTTTCCCTTTCCAACAGTGACATGATTGCATCCAAAGTTTAAGGCAATTGGTTTGGAGATCTTGTTTGTTTCATTCACTCCATGCAAACATCAAGATTAACAAACCAATTTGTTGCAACTTAATTTGTTTTCAAAAATATGAACAGAGTTAAGTAACAGAGGAAAATCTGAGCATTCTAATAGAGGGAAATGCTTCCATGTAGAGCATAAAGCATATAGAGACCTAAATACCAGTCTTTAACTTGAAGCCATCCATTGTAAACATAAGATGGAAAATAACTAGAGACCTCCCAAGGTGGATATTTCATCAGATAAGCAATATTCTAAATACATAAAGTTACAAACATAATGTTCTGTAATTTAAGTGCATTCTTTCGTCAAGAGTTATTTTTATAAGTTCATCTCATGACCATTAGAAAATCTCAAAATACATGAAAGCTCTTGTGCAGGGATATGTAGTTTCTTCACCACCTTTGCTGCAAAATTGAATTACCGTCTTGAAGAAAATGATTTTCTCAACTTGCTAGTTTTTCATGTCAGTTCCAGTCAAACCTACAGGTTATTTTTAGATTTTGTTTTGACTGATTTGCAGAATTTGCACGCATAGAAGTGTGTGCTCCCATTCACAAAATCTTCAGCACTACCTTACCTAAAAAAATTTGCTTAATTTTTCTCTAGTGCAGAGCTACTGAGGGCTATGCAGTTTACCTTCCTACCTGCCTTGTATGAAAGGATAAATGTGCCTGGTTCCTATTGCCTGTGTCCCACTGCTGATTCCTTTCACTTTAATCTTTTCACTCCCTGTTGCCTAAACAGACTCCTGGAAGGTCTAGATTTGTTTTTGCAAAGTTTTACATATGAAAGCTTAATTGATCTTACTGTTTTTGTCAAAAATTGTTTGATTTTAAACAGTGGTCCTTCCGTTTTTAGGCTTCTCATGGACCATTATGAAGGGTGCAAACATTACAATAGTTTGTTCTAAAAAAAGTGGTTAAAAATAATTTTTCGTGGTCTGTCTTCACACCTACTTTTAAAAACAGATATAAAGAGAGATTTAGATACTGAGTGTATTACTATATTGTGGACTGTTTTATACAAACTAAGGTAGTCTTCATATTTTGGTTTTTTTTATGTACATCAGTGTTGGGTATCAAAAGAGTACAACAAATGAGGGATGCTACATTTGCCATCTGAAAAGTCAATGTACTCCATGAGATGAGCTAGATCCAATTTAGACTTTCTTAACAGAGACAGAATAAGTAATTTTGTATGAAATGACTTGGAGCAGACAGATGGTAAAGAAAAAGGTTTTGTCTCTGTTTTCTCTTGTTTTCCCCTGCATCAATTTGCTTTCAGTATCAGTCCATTACCCTTAAAGATCTAAATTTTGCTCTTCCTTTGACCTGTTAAATATCACCTACAGCTTTCCCAAAGTTTTAGTGTAAACTAAGATCAGATTTAGAATCTTTTCTTCTTATCTATTATATTCAAACAATTGATGCATATGTGCAATTTCTGTGTAAATATCATATACACTTTTTGCAAAGGGAAATTCTTCCTTTTGCCAGGGGAAAGGAAGAGAAATATTCCTATCTTTGGGAAAAAAAAATCAGAAAACTTTTTAATTTCCTGTTGCTATGTGAAGCCTAAGAGTTGTGGGGGATCAAGTGCACTCTTGGTCAGTTTGCAGATGACACCAACTTGGATGGGAGTGTTGATCTGCTGGAAGGCAGGAAGGCTCTGCACAGGGATGTGGACAGGATGGGTTGATAAGCCAAGGCCAGTTGTGTGAGGTTCAACAAGGCCAAGTGCCAGCTCCAACCTCTGGGCCAACAATGCCTGCAGTGCTCCAGGCTGGGACAGAGTGGCTGGAAAATCCCCGGGTGCAAAGACCCTGGGAGTGCTGGTGACAGTGGCTGAACATGAGCCAGCTGTGCCCAGGTGGGCAGGAGGCCAGTGGCACCTGGGCTGCACCAGCAATAGTGTGGCAGCAGGACCAGGGCAGTAACTGTCCCCTGTGCTGGGCACTGGTGAGGCCACACCTCCAGTGCTGTGTCCAGTTCTGGGCCCCTCATGACCAGACAGACATTGAGGGGCTGGAGCGAGTCCAGGGAAGGGCAACGGAGCTGGGGAAGCGTCTGGAGCACAAATCTGGTGAGGAGCAGCTGAGGGAGCTGGGGGAGCTCAGCCTGGAGAAAAGGAGGCTCGGGGGAGACCTTACAACTACCTGGAAGGAGGTTGTAGCCAGGTGGAGATCACTCTCTTCTCCCAGATAACAAACAATAGGACAAGAGTAAACCACCTCAGGTTTTATCAGAGGAGGGTTTAGATTGCATATTAGGAAAAACTTCACTGAAAGGGTTGTTAAGGATTGAAACTGGCTGCCCAGGGAAGTGGTCGCCTTCCCCAGAGTCATGTAGATGTGGTACTAAGGGACATGGTTTAGTGGTGGGCTTGGCAGTGCTGGATTAATGGTTGGACTTGATGATCTTGGAGGTCTTTTCCAACCTAAACAGTTCTGTGTTTCTATTCTATGATTCTATGAAGCAGTTAGAAGGTTTTCACAAGGAATGCTACCTCATCTCCCAGCTTTCCATCCACCATGTTAAATTAAAACATATATTTCATATGTATCAATGTAGTGTAAAACAACATGGACATTTTAAATACTTGGAACAGACAGGCTATCCATTATCTGAGGTCTATGGAGAGTCACAATAATTCATAAGGTACACATCTATTTAATATATTATCTGTGTATATTTTTATGCATCTGGTATAGGCAACACATGTAGAAACTCTTTCAGAATTTATATCTGATATCTCTTCTTTTCCTTTTTTTCCCCTCCAGAGAGTAATTTTCAATGTTGTCAACTTCAGTAAAACAAAAAGCCTGTATAGAGATGGGATGGCTCCAATGGTGAAATCCACAAGCCGGCCAAAATGGTGAGTTATTCTCTCAAAAACTTAATGAGACAAATGTGTTTTACTTGGTTCTTATACCAAAGACCCCATGGCTGAGGAGCACTTTTACCTGAGAGTGTGAGGACCTTGATAGAGCAGTGTTGTGAGGACAGGTCCTCTTTGGAGCAGATGGACAGTGTGAATTCTGGAGGCCCCTTGCAGTGCCTTGTTTCAAGTGGCATGACTCAAGTGATGTCCATTCGAGCAAACTGAGCAGTCAGGGCTTGGGGCAAATTGTTTTTCAGTGACTATCCAGCTCTTAGGACAGTCCTTGTCCCAGTGCTGGCCTGCATTAATCTCCCCAAAAAACCCTGCAGATATTGTGGGAGATGAACTGGGCTTGGTCTGGTTTTGCAAAGCTGCTTGGAATTGTTCTCCCTGTTTTGGGCTGGCTGCAGTTTGGTGGAGGAATATGAGCTCTGCCACGGGAACTGACCTCACGTCAATGAGCTGTGCCTGGTCTAAGACAGAGGGAGGCCAAACAACCTCATGATCAGCTGTATAAAATGTACAAAATGGGAAGTCATGTGCATATTAAACATGTGAATACCCATATAGATTGTACATTTTCTCAAAGCAAATGTAATGAAACATCTACTGTGAATAATAATATGTAAATCTAGTGAGTCTGAATGCATGCAAGACTCCCAAGAATTATATGATTTGCCTTTGCCAGGAGACTTGTTTGAATATGGATAGTGAGGTTAGGCCAGAAGTGTACAGTAAGTTATTCTTGTCAGCCTTCACAGCTGCTACTTTTTATTGGTTAATTAATAATGCATTTGATCAAGTTGGACATTATCTGAGCTTTATAAAAATATCTTTCTTAAATGCTTCAACTGTCACAAATTTTCCACTCACAAGATGGAAATGGTGGTCATAAGATTGTTGTTATTGTGTGGCTTCCTCTTCATATGACCAACAGAATGGATATTTGGCTTTTTATCTACATTTTAAGGTCATATGGACAAAAGAGCTGTCTCACAGTACAGTTAGTGGATTGAGTCAATTTCAGCTCAATAGGAACATGTAATAACATTGAAAATTAATTAAAAAAATCTATTGCATTTAGTGTTTTTGTAGCAAAAGTCATGTTAATTGTGTTTACTATTTAACTTCAGAAAAATCTTTTGGGGCTTTTCAGGGCCACATTTATCAAGCATACTTTAATCATCTTTCAAAACCTTTTCCTTCTCTCACTGGGGTCTAGTATTTGCAGCTAAGTGCATTGTGTTTTAAGTTTATCTATAAATCAGATATTGCTTTCATACAAATATTATGCCTTACTTTTGTTTCAAATTAAAGTGTAAATCTTACAAAACAATGCAAAATGGACTTATTTTTTTAGAACATATAGGCTCCTTCACTATTTTTAAAACAGATTTCTCTTCCATTTCCCTGGAGGTCTATTTATTTTTGTGTTTTATATTTTTAGAGGATGTATTTTGCTCCCATGAAAGCGAGGAATGAATAACATTGCCTGGAGCCAGGCACAGTGTAGGCAGCAGGTGCCGAGCAGCTTCCTTTTACAGGGCTACTACCATACTTTAATCTTGTTTCAAAAATTCAAGATGTAATTTTTTTTTTCTTTAAAAAGATGATTATTCTATTAAGATATTTTTATTTTTTTCTAATAGTCTGCATATGAAAACATCTTGCTCTGCTTTGAAGGTGCACATTAATTCATACTGTTATCAGGGACCTTAGTGATATTGGGGTCTACTCAGTATAATTTTCTGTCTTGATGTTAATAGGATTTATGCATGTGCTTTCCAAGTGGGAGAACATAGATATTATTTTTGGACATATGAGCTCTATTAGGGCTGTCTTCCGTTTGGATTATGCCTTTCCCAGTTACCTCTGTATCTGTTTCCATGGCATTCTAGCACAACCTGTAAACAAAATTTTCTCTTTCTCTGTTTGCTGAAATAGGATTTACCAGTACTTGCAGCTGCTATAGCAGCACACAGGTGGTCGTGGTCCTTGAACACGAGCAGGGCAATATCCAGCTGCATCGATTTGATCCTGTTTGGTGTTTTGTGTATATTAGTCTTGTAAGCAATACTGGATCATTCAATGCTGAAAAAGTGCCGAGCTTTACGTGAGGGGAGGAAGGTGGGGAAGGAAACTGTTGAAAATCTCCACCTCATATTAGGATTTATGTCAGCAGAGCAGTTTAGTGCACACAATGTAATTAAATTAGAAAGTGATATATTAATTACAAAGAAGCTGAAGAAACACTAAAGGTTTTCCAATCAAGTTAAATGGAGGATTACCAGAAGCCATGGGCTACAAATACTCTGTAGCTCAGGCTTCATCTCTGAACTCCTCTGTACGAAATATTTGAGGAATTCATCATTATTGTGCCTGCCTGTGGAGGCATTTGTTGCACACTGAAATTCACCCAACTTCCTCTGGCCACACTCATAGACCCAAATCTGTGTCACACATAACTATTCCACCCCCTTTTTGAGATAATCAGTTTTGAGTTTGAGTGATAAAGTGTCTATATTCTTTTTTGCATTTGAGAGATATGGATACATTATCCCTCTTAGTAACAGATGTTCAAGCCTGAGTTACGGCTTTTGGTTTTAAATGAGAAACTTCCCACTGTATTCAGGCTAGAATTTGACCGTATTGCTCACAAACCCCTGCATATCAAAAGTAGATTGGCCTCCAGAGACTGTGAATTTTAATATTTGTTTTGAATGTGGTTCCGCAAACATGGCTCCGAGCTTTGTAACACTTTGTGAGTTTGATTCTTGACTCTGGAACAAATTGCTGCCAAGTGCTCTTGAAGTAGAGAGTGTGTCAAACAGAGATCAACGTTTTTGACCTGTATTCTCTTGCCCTGTGGGGTAAGATCTTTAAATGCAGACAGCATCAAGGTTCAGCTCAGTGTTACTGATGTAAATGGAGTATATCACTGTCATCAAAGCACTCTATGTGGACACAGATGTTCTGCTGTTGACATATTCTTCTCTTTTGAAGTAAGGCCAAACATTTCCAGTAATGAGCTACTGGAAAAGAGGAAGCAGTATGTTGAGGGATCAGGAAAAAAGGTAGGCTTCACTGTAAAGAAAAAGATGTATTAAAAAAAAAAATTAAAAGCATGAAAAAGAATTCTGGTTAAAATGATATCTGTTTTCCCCACACATGGTCATGGACACTAACTAGTATGGGGTTGTATCAGTGGTATCAAATTTCACTGCATCTAATCACAGCTCACATAGAGAAATACAGTAATGTGTCACACCTTGTGATGTCAGTTGCTCTCCATAGCAAATTGGAGGTAAAACTCAAGATTTTATTACAAACCAAGGAAATGGGCCATGTCATTTTAACATTTTGCTTAAAAATAACTGTTTTTTTTTCAGTTATATTGCACCAAGACTTTAGAGAATTGGTGGGAATTTTGAAATAAAAAATTACTATATATAAATTTTTAATATAAAACCTCAATATTGTAGAGACCTGTTCTGATTTGCCTGTGTCTGCTTTTTCTGTTTAGTGGAGGTGAAGAACTTGAAGGGAGATGGATTTGAGGAAATTGAATTTTTGCTGTGTTTATGGACTTTATACTGTAATCCTATTTTTCTTTGCTGCTTCATTTAAGTACAACGTTATTTTGCTGCAGTTTCTTAATCATGATTTCACACTAAGAGCTCTGTCTTTGGAAGTAAAGGTACTAAAGCCCGCCATGTGGGCATAGCAGTGGAAGGCCATCTAAGTACATATACCGTACTATTACATTGATTGCACAAAGTTTTACAAGTTTCTCAAAGTTAAACAGAAGAGTGAGTTGTTCGAGAGGCAGCAGATTTTCCAAATGATGAAGTGAGCAAATATTCCCTTTGGGCAGAGAACAGCTATAACTCTTGATTATTCAGTGTGAGCATTGCCTCATTGGGGACATTAGTTTTTCAAATTGTGCTAATCTTTTAAAAGTAACAACTGGCCACTCATCACCTTAGGTATTTCAGCAAGATCATGTGCAAAACTCTAATTAGTATTTATAGAACAGCAACTCCTCCCAGTAGAATAGTAGCGGTAGCTGGCAAATATCTGGTTGACACCTGTTAAGTCTTTAGACATCCATTGTATTTTATTCTGCATTTCAAATGAGCAGAGAGCAGTAGGTGAAGTCCCCATAATTAAGGGATAAAGGATAATAAATAACATGGCTCTTGAGTGGATGAACACGAGGTTAAAGGCTGTTCTGCAGTTGTGATGCTGTATTTCAGGAACTGTTTGTTTGTAAGTAATAATACCAGCTAAAATATTATTGAGCCTTCAGCATACGGAGGATTTATGTCTAGATCTACATGTGTTTTGTTTATAATGTCAGATTTCAAACTGCTTCTTGGCAAAGCAGCTGCTTTCTTCCCTGTCTTTTATCTCACTCAGCACTGATGGCTTTTAACTGGGTAGCTCCCTTCCCCAGCGAGCACTCTGCTACCTCTGTTGCTGTAACATCTCCTGCTAAACGCTCACAACACATTGCTTCTGAAGTGTTTTTCTTTTCCAGTAAACCTGGAAGTACAGAAAAACTTCTGGGTAATTAATTCAAATTTGAATCTGTATGTATCTTGGTAAATATTGTCATGATGAGGAATTTTGGTAGACATCAAGAAAAGCAATGTAAGTTTTATGAACAATACTCCCATATGTTCCATTCATCAGAAGGGGACAAGTCTGAGAAAAACTGAATTTTGAGTAGCTAAAATGTGTTGCTTCTTGCCAAGTTTCTTTAACATTTGTGTCTACAATGCAGTGTTACAATCACTACCATGTCTACCAGGCTGCATTATACATTCTGAGACTTTCAGCAGCATTTTTAGTATGTATTTATATATCTTTAGCCATAAGATAAGCTGTTTGTGAAATGAGCTGTCATTTGTGGTGAAACAGTTTGAGAATAAAGCACTAAATATATATATAGCCTGCTAATCTGAAAGACTAAAATTGCTTACTATAAAATATAGAGCAGGCCGGGAGTAGTGATAAGATCACCTGAATTTAGGTAAAGAAGATGAACAAGCTGTTATCATTACCTGATTCCTTCCTTGGCCTATTTTACAACTTTGGCTGCTCTCGGAGGTTTGTTCCTTTGCCAGTTTTATAATGTCATGTGTGCTTGCTCCTGCTTTCCTGAGGGATGTGGTGAGAATGCTTTTGGAGGTTCAGGAATTTGTCCTGTGGCACAGGTGGGTGTTGATGCAGTCCTTGCCAGGTGCAGCTCCAGCTCCTCAGAGCTGCTCCCTCCCTCATCCTGGTACAGCTCTGCACCAGGCTGGGAGTTGGCCCAGGGTAGAACCAAACTTTCAAGGAAGAGAGAGAGGACTTAGTCTCGGTCTGGGTCATCATGGAGATCCAAAATCAGCTGTATAGGTCCAGCCACAGGAGCAATAAGGGAGTTGGGAATAAGTGGCTGAAGCTGGGACAAGGGAATGGGGATAGCAGCTCTCAGGAAAATGCCTTGAGAATTGTCTGTGGAACCACAGCCTTCATTTCAATAACTTATAGCATTTTATTTGGAGAAAATAGGGAGAAAGGCATTTCAGTATCAACCTTTTGAAATCCCACGCTGAGTGAAAAGTAGAAGGTGTTTTGTCTTGGTGTTAGTGTAACTCTTTGGAAGAAAATAAAATCCTTTTAGACAGGTTTCAGGTTGGCATGTATATTAAAGTGAAATAACTGCCTCTGAAGTCAATCCCTGGGTAAATTAATGTTTGTGTGAGTCTTGTGAAATAACAAAAGAAACAGTTCTAACTACTCTACAAACCTATAAAAGAAACAAACTCTCTTTCTCTTTCCTAGCTCAGCAAAGGTGGTTATTCCTGGAAATATAGAGGAGGTTCCATATCGCTGTTATTAACAACAGCTTTTGTGGAAATAGAGGAGAGATTATGTACTGCTGAAACAAAGTGTGAGTCAGATCCCCAAATTAATGTGTTTATTGTGTAGATTAAATGGGATTTGTTTGTGTCAAGAAAGTAAGTTACATTTTATTGGAGGGATACTTCACTGGAAATTTAAGATGCGTGGAATTATGTTGGAGAAAACTAATAACAAGGAATTAGATTAATATAAAAGAAGGCAAATGAGTTTTAGGATTCAAAGAGAAAATGATTAAGAAGTTCCAAAGGCTGCTATGCCATCATGGAAAACCCTAGCTGTTTTATATGTGCGTGTGTGTTTCCTCATCATTTATCTAACTGATCTCGTATAAATCAATTTCTTTAGATTACAGCAGAGTCAAAAGGCCCCAGCCAGGATCAAGACTTATTGTGCTTAGTGTTGTGGAAACATATAAACAGACAAAGTCCTTTTCTAAAGTTGTGAAAATTTTATGATTGATTTCAGTAAGAGCAAAGTTAGGCCAATACTGAGCACTTCTGAAAATTCCATCCTTAAAGATTTATTCCAAGCAGTAACTGTTTAAAAAATGACATACTGCTTACATAAGAGTCTAAATATTTGATGGTTATAGTATTTACATCTAAAACACCAGAGGCTATGTGCTTTAATACCTCAATCTGTTTCCCATATACTCTGTCAACACGAGTTCCCCGCATTGATTGAGGGCACTCTGTGATCCCTAAGGTTGTATTCATGAAAGGTTACCCTTGGTACTACTTTATTCATGAAAGGTTTGAAGCACATAGGAAACAAATGGGTTTGTTCCTGTTAGGTGTATTTTTGCCTTCTATAAATACTTAATTGCTGGGGTTCTGATGAGAAATTCAAAAATCTTAAAAGCGTACAGTTGTGTGAAAATAGCTCCCCCATCACCGGTGCAAACCACAACAAAATTTGCAGTTGGGAGATTTTGTGGCAGTTTAAAACAACTGAATTGTAGGTTTTTCCCACTACAGTCCATGGTATTGAGTTTAATAGCTGCAAAATATGACCAGAGCTGTGCATTATATCTCATCCTGAAACAGGTCATTCTCTTTCCTCAGGTGATGGGCATTTGGTGGAACTGATTGCATGAAAAGTGTTCACAGAACTGGCTCCCTAACCTTGGCAGGTTTAAAAAAAAGTACATAAAATTGAAGCTTTTTTTCCCCCAAAATGAGTCTGTAAGTTAGATAAATACGGGCAGCACTGAGCTCAAAGTGGAGTCAAACTACCAAGAGGACATTGCAGCTTTTCAATGCAATTTTATACTTTGGACTAATGGAGCGAAGCAGAATGAAAATCACCTCTGTTAAGAATGGCGTTTATCAGCTGTAAGTACTTAGTAGTAAGAGCTCTACACAGACAAAGCTGAGTGTCACCAAGAAATGTACTTGAAAATCAGACTGTTAACACAAGACTACACAAATAAGAGCCAAAAACTGTAATCAGAAAATGTAACATCTCTTTAAGAATCTTTTATGGTCTGAAGAGTGCTAGACAAGTTGAATTTAACAAGATGTAATAACCTATGACATAATATAATTGAGAATGCACCAGGATGCAGCACAGTCAGGTTAAATTTTGGCTTTCCTTCACTTAGCCTTGCAACTTTAAAGATCTTTCAACACAGGGTTTTAAAAATACATAGTACTGTTTAAATTTACATATGACATAAAAGCATAGGTTGTGCAATACATCAGAAATAAAATTCTAAGTAAAGTTAGGGCTGAAACATCCAGCCTAATATTTTTAAATATTTGTTTGAATCATTAACAACAAAGTTTTTATTCATTTGCTGTGAAGAAACAATATTTAGTGCACAGAAAAAGGTGAGAACTTCAGATAACAGTGAGACCATTATCAGGTACTTGCCTTATATTCGAAGTGCCATGGTAAAAGTCAAAGCAACGAGCTCAATTTCTCTTTTAATAGAACATAAAATAGAAGACAAAAACATTTTGCTTTACTGTGGAAATTGAGAACTGCAGAGAAAATGCAGTAAATAAGTATGGCAAGTGATAATGCAGGAACAGAACATTATAATAATAGGTGCTGCATCTTGAACTTGGACTCATGGGATTCAGGAGTTGTATACAAACCCAAAAGATAAAAACCTAATTTTTATGCTGTGATTACTAGGGATAAGTTATGAATTAACTTCTGTATGATATGGCACAGGTTTGGGAGAATTAAAATTTAATGATAATAGAATAGGGATAAGATCTTTCCTGTACCTCTAGATGCTGAGGCAGTGGTTAAAGTTTGTTTTTAAAACTGCTTGAAGTAGGATTATTGAATTCTGGCTTGAAAGTGAAACTTCGTCTTCCTGCTTCACTATATTAAGCATCTCTGAGATTGAAAACCTAGCAAGAGCTCTCCTAGTGTGATTAGAAAGTATCCAATATTTTTTGGCAGCAAATACTAATTCCAATCATTCTGTCTAGTACTGCTCAGGCAGCACGAGGATAACTGGCTGTCAGATGCTTTGGGTAATGGAAAGGTGAGGCTCCAGGCTCTCAGTGGAAAGCTGGCAGCTTTGCTGACAGTTCCCTGCCTCTGGAAAATCAGAGTGCTGCTGGGGAGGGGATGGGCTGCACTGGGTGAGTGGTCTGGGCAGCGCTGGTTCTTGGCTGGAGCAGCATCCCTTTGGAAACCATGGATCGTTAACAGAGGTTTGAACGACAGTGCCTTCATTGCCACCCTTAGACACTCATGTTGCCCTGCAGGTTTCCCTGTCTTCTGCCGAGCAGCTCTGGGTGGGCTGCAGGGCTTGTCTTTACCTGTCTCGGCTCCCCGGGGCATTGGGCAGCTGGTCTGGGGCGTCTCCCCAGCACCTGTGGTGGCATTCCCAGGCTGGACGTGCCCACAGCACGGCCCTGCAGGTGATGGGTGGCAGCTGAGCCGTGCAGGTGATGGGTGGCAGCTGAGCCGTGCAGGTGATGGGTGGCACCTGAGCCGTGCAGGTGATGGGTGGCAGCTGAGCCGTGCAGGTGACGGTGGCAGCTGAGCCGTGCAGGTGATGGGTGGCACCTGAGCCTTGCAGGTGATGGGAGGCACTTGAGCCATGCAGGTGATGGGTGGCACCTGAGCCTTGCAGGTGATGGGTGGCACTTGAGCCATGCAGGTGATGGGTAGCGGGAGGGCCATGAAGGTGATGGGTGGCAGCTGAGCTGTTCAGGGGCCCACCCTCAGGGCTGTACCTGCTGCAGGTGGTTCAAAGCTGCCCCTCGGGGCAGCCCCTGTGTTCACAGCCGGCAGGAGGCTCTGAAGCAGGAGGGATTCCGCAGCTCCTACATCGCAGCAACATGTGAGCCCTTACCTGGTTTTGTCTTTTAACAATGATGGGTGTGTGGGAATTGGTAAAAATGTTGACAAAGAAGCCATAAAATATTTATTTTCGCTGGACTGCTTTGTTTAAAAGAACGTTCGTGCCCTGCGTGTGCTTGGGATTGAGGGGGCTCTGCCCTGCCCTGGGGGTGCCTCCCCTCAGGGGCTGCCTTGTGCACTTTTCTAGGCTTATTCTCTCTTTTTTCCCATCCTGTGCTCTTGCACAGACACCACCAAGCCCCATCAATGCTTCCAAGTTTGGAAAGAAAAGAGGGGGTGGTGGTGGTGAGAGGATGTGGGACTTGCTGGCATTTTCTGACCCTTCAGAGATGCCTGCAGGTCTGTGAGCAAGGTGTGGGTGCTCACTCTGGTGCCATCTGCCCACAAAACGTGTGGCTAAAGGAACTGTGTCATGAGAAGCACAGTAATGAGTAGGAAATGTCCTCTCAGCAGCTCAAGGATTAGATTTTTATTAAGGAATGGTTGTTAACTTATTAGGGACTTGCACTGGGTAACTAGACTTGTAGTAAAATGGTATCAAATGGTAAAATTAGTAACTTCCCTAATAGGGAATTGCTATCAAGATTGAGGAAGAGAATGGTGTTTCTGTTTGCTTTTTGTTTGAAGACATCACTGTTTTTTAGCCTTTCTGAGGTGCTGCTGTAAAAAATACTGGATTCATTCTGTGGTGACTTCTTTTGGAATTGTTTATTGGAAACGTGTGATACCATTTAGAAAATTTGTAGGAAGGGACATTTCAGCTCAAGATAAAGAGATTCAACTTAAAAGGATACATTTACCATAGAAAGAAATTGAGGAATATCCAAGTTAAAATAACTTATTGTGCTTTTTAATGTTTGATAAAATTCTCCCCTAATATTTTTCTTAGTGGAGTTAAAAAACCACCAGTATCTCATGGCTTCACAACCAGAAGTGGTATAATAATTAAACTTTGATAAGAAAAAGAATTTTTCCCCATCTGCTACTGTGCTGGATACTTTAATGTTCTTGTGGTTGTTTTTTAAATGTGTTTCAGTCAATGAAGGGGAGTCGTGTAGCATGTGTATTTGCTGTGTACTTTTTTTATTAAACATAATTCCCTGGGCTCTGCTGAGGGACTGTCTCTATCCTGGGGGTACTGGGGGAAAGGATTGTGATGCAAATCCTGTCCAGGAAGTGTTTGGCTTGTTTCAACTCTGTGAACTTGAGGAATGACTCAGCCAGGGGAAAAGTGCTGCTGCATGTGCAGTCAGAAGGGCTTTACCTTCAGGAGCAGCTTTTGTAGCTAAAAGCAAAGTAAGTCAAGATAAGTAGGAAAGGAAACACATTCAGATTCACTGAGTGTTAACCCCTGCAGGGGAAAGGGTGATTCTTTCTTTGAAAGGAGGAAAAAAATGGGAAACACTCAGTGTGTACCTGGTGAAATGAAGAGGAATTGGTTTAGGTGGGAGTGATGGATATAAATATAGTTTTCTGTATAAGTTAAAAAAAAAAAACCCCGAACAACAAGCCCTGTGCTGTATGTTATGCTCTTCAAGAATACATGTTCATGTTAGCTGTTACATTTCTGCCTGAAATGTGGGGCTTTTAAAACTAGAAAATTACTGGCAATCAGAGAATGTTCACTTGGAGGAAATTTCCACAACAATGGAAATTTCCCAGCTGGTGTGAGATACCTGTAAATCAGAAGTTAACATCTGCAGTCTGTGTGGCTGCAGTCTTGACAAGAGTCTCAGAGTACAGAAAGTGAACGGAGCGTTCTGGATTTGTCATTTCTAATACTCATCAACTTGTTTCGGTGTGCTATGGAAGTACAGAAACCAATAACCTAAATGAATCATAAATGTCTGGGGTGGGTGTGTTGGTATTTTCGTATGGGGGATGCTCCTTCAGTTTGTTTTCCTTTCCTGTTCTTTTGGCAAAGAACTCCAAGTCTGCATTAAGAAACTGGGCTTTACAAACATACCGGAGTGGAGGAAGTGAAGGAGTGGATACAAATGGCAAGGAAATAGTAGCCTGGAGTGAAATGTGTGACTGTGCCTGAGGCCTCTGGATACTAAAATTAAAGAAGGAAATAAATTACATGTTACCTGCACGTTCTTCTGTATAGAAAAGTAACAGCCAACTTAACCATAACCAAGGATGGAAAATGTGTTTTAGTTCTTAGCAGCACAACAGAACACAGTGTTTGCATTCACAGTACTGCCACTGTGTGGTTTCCCCTGAAATTCTGCAGGTAAGGAAAGCTGTTCTCTAGAAAATTATCAAGGCACTCAAAGCAGCACGTAGATGTGACGAGGAGAGTGATGGTAGTGAAAATGGCATCGTGCATTTCCAGTGGTTTGCTTTTTTTACTTTTGGTTTTAATTTCACTTTGCCTTTCTTGAAGGAGGGATTTCATGCTTGCAAAGTTTCTCCCCTCGAAATACAGATTTTCAGCACAACCTGGCATTTCAATACCTTAATATTTACAGTTGAAACTGAAGGTTTCCTTTTGTTCTTTGTTTCAAAGGTTGGTACACACAGAGTTTTGGTTTCAAACCAAACTTGTTGTTAGAGTTTCTTTTTAGGGTTTTAGTTCTTGGAAAGTACAGTGCATTGAAATAAAGATAACCACTGACAGAATCTTGTGCTAACATAAATAAAGGCTGTTTGTAGCTTTAATTTAACATGTAATTAATGAAAGCTATTTTTCTTGAAGCCACCAAAAATGTGAATGAATGTTTAGAAAACCTTCTGGTAAGTGGAGCTGAGATACTTTATAGCAGATGCACAACATTTACAAGTATCACTGATATGATCTGCCTGACAGCATGAGCCACATGCATGAAAGCTTAATGGTCACTAATGCCTCAATAAAAGCTATTTATTGGAATATATTTTTTGAGGTACACCTTTAAGTGCAGATATTTGATATTTTGAGTTCCAGTTTCAAAATGTGCTTCTGTACTCATGTCTCATGTAGGTATCCCAGGGTTTTTGCTTTGGGAGGGCATTATATACCATTTAAAATATCATAAAGCATTCTGACCCTAAGTGGTACAATATAGGTATTGAAGTCAAGCTTAAAAAATAAAAACATATAGATTAGGTCAATTTCATTAAAATATAGATACATAAAAATGTATCTTGTTACTGTTCTAGTGGTAAATGAGACTTGAATCTGGAGAGTTTTCGAAGTGCTCATGTTTTACCTTCACTTTCTGCAAGATTCTGCTGGATCTCTTCCATCTTAGTTTCAAATGAAACAGCAGTGGTTTTGAAATGATGGTCAATTACTCTTTTTTCCTGTCTATAAGACTGCAATATAGTAAAAATTCTCTTAATTTTTCCTGTTACATCAAAATGTGACTATATATGCCAGAGTCAGAAAATCTGCAAGCTAATAATGAACTGCAGCATCTCTGACATTGTTTGACTCCTCCTCTCCTCCTCCTGTTTCATATTGGATTTCCTTGAATGTGAGACGTGAACTTCAGAAATCTGTGCCTTGAAAGCCAGTCTGTTACAGCTGTGAAAATTCAGTAGCGTTCAGAAGCCGCTCATGGATTCAGTTACACCATAAAAACAATAATATAATTGTGAAGCTTTTTTTGTTTTGCAAGGGAGGAAAGTTTTTATTCAGTAAAGATGACACCTATAAGAAATAGAGAATGGAAAAAAAAACCTTTAAATGATGGCATCAGGCATGGATTGCACACCAGGGCTGAACCTGCTCCCAGAGCTGAGAGCTGCCTCAGATGTGGACACAGATGAAAACAATTGCCTTGAATGGATAAAATGAAAGTCAGCTGAGGTGGGAGGAGAGCTTTAAAATTAACTTATAGTGACTTGATAGGTTTTGAAGATTTAGGGTGATTCTGGATAGGTTTTTGGGAAGTGTGAGAAAGGTTGATTTTGGAAATTCAGCCAGCAAAATCAAAGTGGTTGTAATGTTTTGGTGTTTTCTGCTCAGAGTGCCCTCCCAAGACAGAAGATCTAACTAGTGTTTACTATCACATTTTACAGGAGGAGAGATAAAGGCAAAAGATAATAGATTTTTTTTCAAGGTCATTGTAAGGATCAGCTTAGGAGCAACATCAGAATTTTTTTCATTTTATTTGTTTCTCAGTTCAGTGGTCTGCAAGCAGTAAAAATCTAGTGCTGAATTTACTACACTATCCTGTTATTTTATTACCTTAAAATTTCATGCCATACATATGTGGCTGTAAGCGGGTCCAGCTTGGGTTTTGGGGCTTACTTATTTTGATTTTTTTTCCAGAGATCTACTTGTTTAAACTCCTAGGAAAAGCTTGAAAGTTTCCAGGATTTTAGACTTCAGAAAGTGATTTGCTCTTTTTTTTCAGAAACATACTACTGGTCCTAACAGATTTAGCACACCTTAGTAGTTATAAAGGAATATTTATGTTCACTTATTATAACCTGAGAGCTAGAGTTTGCCTCTCACAATATTTACACCAAAGTTATCTCATGCTAAATTCCTGAAAAAGAAATCACCCTTCATCACCTCAGAATACTTGCATGGCTTTTTTTTTTTCCCTTTAATGTTTTAAAGCTGCCTAAAAATACACCCAGACACTCCAAACTAAGCAAGAGGAAGGGTTCCCATAAGTTCCAGAACAATTAAACTCAGTGCTCCCTTCTAAATAAACCATGTGCTGGGTCAGGAGAGCCAGCAAGAGGCAGCCTCTTTAGACCCACTGTTTGCACAGTTCTGCTGGAGCCCTGCACACGTTTGGAAGTTTGTCTCAGGTCTAACTGCCTTAAAAAAAACACCCTGCACATGGTTTTAAATTTAGCTTTTAGAAGTTTTTCCAACTAAGTTTGAACCACTGAAACAAAGGTTCGTAATACAAAGGTTGTCGTACCCTTTGTGGAAATGGTGCCCTTATAATGTGGCATATTAAATATTTAAGATAGTTTGCAGCAGATAAAAAGCAATTTTGTTTAATTTTTCCTAAATATTAATGCTATCGTGCACCGTAATCCTTTCATTATAATAAAAATTTGCTCAAGCTCTTTCTTATTAAACATTTTCTAATTCATGGTGATATGGATTTTTTTCTTCTGATCTTAGTAAGAAATAAGGCCAAAATGCCATTGTAAAGAAAAAAAAGGTGGGAGGTGGAGCCTTCACTGGTATATTGGGAACAATTACAGGCCAGAAAAATAACTTTATTATTTTACCCAAGGATACCACAGACATTGCCTATCTCTCAAGTAATCCAACTTAAAGTTTTGGGTCAGTTGCCAAGGAATGAAATGGAATACCTGCAAAACACTCAGTGAAATGACCTGGAAAATAATTTATAAGGAGGTTACCAGTCACTTCTGAGTAAGGACCATTCTTCCATCTCTATCTCTGAACTGCAGGAAAAAAAATAATAAAATTCCTGAATTGGAGTTAGTTTCAAATCAACTTTTCTCTGCATCCTGGAACAAAAATGTAGTCAGCAATTATTTATAGTGCTAATTAAAGACCTGTTCCTCCAAACACTTACTGCTAACAGGGTTACTGGAGGCTGAAAGGCCTTGATACGACAGCAAATGTTTTCCCTAACCACGCATCTGCATTCAAAGACAAGATAAAGGTATGGAAAGGGTAGGAACAATGAGGAAGAAACAATTGTAAGGAAATATTGTTTAGAATTTGAATATATTTAGGTGATATTATGCTTAGTCCAAGCAGACTGATGTGGCTTCACTAACTGCAGTAAAACTACAGCTGACAAAAAGGGGGACTGTGGCCCATGTTTGTACTGGGTCCAATATTTCTGGGTTGTTTAAAGGTTTTTTCTGTTTATTCTTATTTTCCTTCTTTCTCTCATCTAATTCTCATTGACACACACTCACCAAAGGGTATTCACACATTTGCTTTAAAACTATATTTTTATTATTATGCAGCTTTTCTCCCCTCATGGAATGACTGTTGTTGATTTTCAGTTTCCATAGCTTTTCAGTTGCACTGAAAAAAATATTGTTAATTTGCTTGTATGCAAAGAACTTCATTGCTTTTTTGGTAGAGGCTCTTTTTTTTTTTTTTTTTTTTAAATTTGTTTCTTTTAAATAGTAAGCTGCTTAAAACAGTCTTTGCGTAATTCTTGGGTCTGCTGAATCCCATGTTAGTTGATTTTCTGAGCCAGTATGACTCATGTATAGAATAATTATATAGATATTTCTGTTGAGAAAGTAGAGAATGAACTTACAAGATAAAGAACTGAGCGTGGTGGCTGTGGGGTTTGTGAACACAATAGGTCAGTACTCGTATTTGCATCAGTGTAAATCTGGAGAAACCTCTGGATTTAGCTGGAGTCAGATTTAAATTGGTGTAAGGTAGGCTCCTTTCCTCTACTTCATTATATTGTGAGATTTTGTGGTCTCCGGTGAAGCATCTGCTTAATTTTCAAAGTTTGATTCAAGTCAAAGTTGAGCACATTTTTAAGTGCCTTGATGGATGTAGACTTCTCCTCCCAAATGCCAGCAATGCACAGGTGGCCATAAACCGTAAATCCCAATTGCTTCTGTTCCTAAGGATTGGGAATGGAATATCCCAAATACCCTGTGCCTGGGTGGGATCAGCACCCATGTGTGAGGAGCAGCTGGCTGAGGGCAATCTAAAGGCACATAGAGATGGGATTGTAGCTCAAGTCAGACACCCCAAGAATGGGAAAGATCTTTTATTTTAGAAACTGGTTCTGGATCATGTGCTGCCTGTGGGAAATTGTGGTAGGATATAAAAATCCCCCTCAATTCACTTCCTTCAGTGCACAGCTGGAATGCTCTATTCTCTTCTACGCTTGCGCTTCTGCCAAGATATGTTGTGAATACACCTGCAGCTTCTCTTCAGCTGTACCAGCTACTGAAGATCCTGTTGTGCCGCCTTCCTGGTGTCCTCAGAAAACATAGGGAAGTTCCAGGTTTAGTCTTACAGGCTGAACAGCACTGATATTTGTCTTAGAAGCTGCCTTTTGTCTTGGCCTAGGATAACAAACAGAGACAGGCTTGGTCATGAGTACTGAGTAATTACCCAGTGTCAGAGATACTAAGGAATTCCTCAGTCATGCCTGGGACCTGGAAATAATATATTAACAAGCCAACTTAATGAGACAACCCAGAATTCCTACAATACATTTCTTTCTATTGTGAATACTCGAAGTAAAAATTCTTGGCAATGAGATATATTGTCCTGAATAGTCTTGCAATGGAAATGGTAGAGGTCTTGTGATGTTTAATGAAATCCTGCAGAGTGGGATATAAGGAGAAATCCTACAAGGTCAGTGAGATAAACTCCCACAGTTTTAATCTTTGTCCATATGTATTTTCTCTCCAGCCATTCAGCTTTACACTGATGTGAATATAGGAGGTTTACATCCTGCTCTGCACCTCTGTGCATCAAAGCATCTACACCTTGAAAGATGCTGCTGAGCACTTCAAGAAGACTATTAATTTACTGGAGATCCTACACTGTGCATTGTTTGAGTGCTCTGCTCAGTGCCAAAGCTGTGCACTCTTTCTTTGTAAGTGTAGGAGTTGATTAGCCACAATAATTAGCTCACTTTCCTAGTCAAGTCAAAAGGGAATGACTTCAAGTAAAATCTGAAAATGGTCATGTGAGCTGTGTGTGAAGAAAGCTGCCATTTCATATCAGCAAAGTTAAATCTACATGTCTGACATCAATGGATGCTTTGGCCAACGTTTCAGTGAGTGCAGAATTCCTGGAATGTAAATGCTGTTGTTTTTTGCAGGGCTTATAATATTCTATACTGTAGTTTTCAAAAAAGAAAGAGGGGAAGGACCATGTTCTATGTAGTCACAGTAGAGGCAGATAAGTAAACAGATATTCATGTTTTCTTCAAGGAAAGTGAGCATTTAAGTCTAAAGGTGAAATAAGG
>VZTJ01001265.1:2577741-2647989 GCA_013397795.1 Orthonyx spaldingii
ACTAATAGATGGACCTCCATACAAGAGGTTGAATCTGGTAAATTTCAGTGTCTCCCAACTGTCAGAACGTACCTGGCAAGCTTAGAGGAGAAAAATTATGGTAAAGGGGAAGGAATAAGTCGACATTAATGTTACATGCCCACATACTAACTTGGCTTAAAGTAGATATGGAAATTGAGGTCTAAAATATCTCTCAATATCGTTAGAGGAGACAGAATTTTAATGTTTTTTCAAATAAAAAAGGTTCTTTCAGTTCATGAAGATCTATAAAAGTGTAACTTCATGTAATCGAAACATTAATTTCGCCAACCTTTCCATGGAGTGCTTGAATGTCTCTTCTGTGCATGTCTTTCTTCACAAATATCAAGTTTAAAGGAATTTTTCTTGAACCTGTGAAGATTTCTTGAGTTGCAGAAAACCAGGTTGTTACGAAACCCACAGCTTTGAACATGAAAAATATTGAAGTTCTATTTTAAGGATTACTTGGCATATCAAAAACTTTGCACTGGTAATTGCATTGTCAATCATGTAGTGTCCCATTGCTCAAGAAATAGGTTCAAATCCAGCCGTTCTTTATTTTTCAATGGATAAAAAAATGGAGTTTTATAATGAGAAAATAATACAAATGATTCCCTTCAAGAATTGCACAGCATATATTGCACGACAAAATTATCATAAGCAACAGTTAGATCATGAATTATGCTTGAAATATCTGCATTTTCTAGCTTCCTACAGCCTTTTTCAAAAACACTTTGAGCTACGCTAATGCCCACTGCGTATTACTTGAAACCTTGCAGAAGGTTTGTAGTTGGTACGAGCTGATGTGCTGCTGATCTCTGTTTGCAAGCTGTTTAATGTTAAAAGTTCTGCTGAAACTGTCAGTAGAAAGACTATGAATAATTTCAAAGACCCTCCCAGGCTTATCTGTTCTCTTGCTTCTGGCGTGCTGCTTTTAGTGATGAAACGAGCAGACCTGTAGGTGCTGCCTGAATGCTGGAAAAGTGACTTGGAGGCAGTTTCACCACAACTGTGTGAGACTGAGATGGTGCCTGCACTGTTGGAACAAGTACCACTCATTCCTAGTAGCAGTGATACTTGTTTTTCACCAGACAATGGTGAAAAAAAAAAAAAATTCAGTGTCTATGAATGAATGAGGCGTGGCCCCTGGGCCACTGATGAGATCCAACCCTTCCTCCTGGAGCCTTCAGGACTCATAGGGTTGCTACTTCCTGCAGGGTGTGTTTGCATGTACTTCTATGTATGATGCCTATAAATGTTGTTTTAAAAAGCCTGTTGCTTTTTAGAGCATGCAAAAACCATTATTTGAAGGAAATTTTGAAATACCAGTGGATGTCATAAGATATTTGCCAGTATCTTGCAAAAATCCTTATGTTGTTCATAATGTGGTCTCATCTAAGCTTGAAATAGCTGACAGATTTTTTCTGTTGTTGATGAGAGTCTAGCAAGAAACAGGAGTGTGATGATTAGGAGTCTGTATTTCCCATAATCACCCATTGCATATCTGGTATTCAAATCTCTGAGGGGTTTTTTGTGATTTTGGTTGGTGGTTTCTCCTTGTGGTTTGTTTGGTTTTTTTTCCTTTTTTTTTTTTGGAATGTTTGTTTATTTTGGGGGTGGGGGTTTTTTTGTATTTTCTGGGGTATTTGTATTTTTTTTGCTTTCTCTGAAATCACTCTGTTGGAAAATGTCTTACTCAATGGAAGACTTCAAATAAGAAAAAAAAGTTTAAACCATGAATGGACAAATATTTAAAAAGCTTAGGTAATAGTTCAGTAAGAAAGAAGAAAAAAGGAACCAGTATTGAGGTGGACCGCTTCCTTTTCAGTGCAAGGGTGGTGCAATAAAAGGTGATCTACTCTTGTAGAGTCTCTCCTTCTGGTACTTATTATGGTACCATGGCAACATCGGAATTAGACACGGAAAACGGGGTAAGCAGCCTGGTAGAACATAATCAAGAGCACACAAACAATGTGTTACAGGGAATCTATAGGAGAAATTATTAACAAATATTGTAGAGTTCTGGGAAGGAACATTGTAGAGCTCTTCGGGGAAGAGCTCGAGTAGGGGATCTGTCTGTAGGAGATGTGGAAGCTGTTGAAAGAACACATCAGGCTGGTGAGAGGAGTGGGGAACATCACACTGCTACTACAGAGCAGTGGTGGCATTCTGGGGTGGGAAGAACTAGAGACTAGTTAGCTTTGGGAACCTGTGAAAGGTGAGATTTCTTCTAGATATAAAGAAACAAATATTTCACTACTGCTCTGCCTGTGTGTTCGATCAGCAGGGTCATAATTAGGTCTTTGAGGTGATTTTTGTGTCTGTCTGAAAGCAGGGTGTAGGCTTGTGTGTTGTACGTGCTGCTTGGGGTCATCAGCTGCCCAGATGACTCTGCAGTCCCCTCAGAAGCCAGGAGCAGTCACAAGCTTTGTTGGCAGTGCAGGAATGCACAGGTAGTGTGGCTTTGACAGACTGTAATTGTCAGGGACAAAACTACAGTACAGGGAACATATGATCCCAAATCAAAACCATCTGATGATCCTGGTGTCCCAGGTCAGAATTCCACTCTGAGAGTTCAGCAGTCCCCGATTATAAACCTGGGATCATGGGAAATAGAATTAATGCAAAATCATAGGCATGTGAGACTCAAAATAATGTAGATCACAGCAGACTGTTGTATTTTCATTTTTGACTGCTTTTGTTTCTCACAGGAGGTGTTTATGCACATTGTTTCAAAGGGTTTGTGTACACATTGTGAATTTACTACAACAATGTTGTTGATTTTTGTTCCCCAGCTGCTATGGGTAACATGGGTTTCTTTGTACCACCTGTGCAGCAGGAGGTTCTTCCTTCAGCTGATTGCAGATTACAGGTTTGGATGTTATTGAATTAACCTTATGAACTGCTTTGGTTATTCTCAAATCAACCTTTTGACCCGCATGTCAAAATTGTTACAGCTGAACGTGTATGAGCATGTGAGGACTAAGGTGTTGGGAATGCCATCCTACCATTTAATCTCAAAGCCAGCCTGGAAGACATTGCTTGTGAAATTGATTGATCTCTCCGTTGTGAGGAAATGATAAGGTTGTGAGACACAGCAAAAAAAAAATGTTTTGTGCAGAGCAAATACAATAAGTGCAGTGCCCACTCTTACACTGGTGATTGCATTGCTGGTGTGACAGATTGAGGGACAGGACTGCAGGAGCTTGGTCCATCCAGAGCTATGGAAGCAAATGGGCAGCATCCAAGGTGCTCAGGAGGCTGGCTGATGTCCTGTGCCACTGTCTATTGTCTTGGAATGAAAATGGACATGGGGATTTTCTTGTTGACTGGAGAAAGACAAATGTTGTCACCATCTTCAAAACAGCCAAGAGGTCTGCTTGGGGAAGCATAGGACAGATGAACACACTTTGGGCCCTGGGACAATTATGGAGCAGGTTCTCTTGGAAGATAGCTCTGGGCCTGTGAAGGGGAAGGCATTTAGATGCTTAACCAACCTGATTGCCTTCTATGATAGGATAAATGGATTTGTGGATGATGGGAAAGTGCTTATTTACCTCAATTTTAACAAGGTTTTTGATATGGCCCTTGAGAATATTTTTGTAAGTTGTGTTGGTCTAAGTGCATGGACAATGAAACAGTCTTCAGGTATCAGCTCAGGTATCTAAATATAGAAAGAGACTCTCAAAATATCTAAGGGAATTCAGTTAATAGTCTTCAGAGAATGATTCAAAATTATTCAGAATGTTTTCGAGTGATAAAGTCAACTGCTGTTTGCAAGGCTGCAAGGCATAAACAGTACTTGAATCTTATTTATTAGGAAGGCAATACAATTTCTTTTTTTACACATAGAACTAGAGCCAACGGAAGATAATGAAGAGTATGCATTAAACTACAATAATTGTGTTTGTTTTACTGTTACAATGTTACTATTAAACTCCTACTTGTTATCCCTCTTTATGAATAAATAGTGCTTTTGTTGTTCATTTATGGTAATAGCAGGCTATGAACTGTGAGGGCTAGAGGAGAAGGAAAATGTGTTGTCCTCCTCAAGGAAGTGGGCAGTGGCCACTGGGAAGGTGACAGGCACTGATGGTCTGGGCAGGTTTCCTCCCTCCCCGTACAGCAGCTCAGCAAACATGCAAAGAATTCACTTTCTGCTCAAGATTTCTGCCACATCAGTCTGCTGCAACCAGATGCTTCAGGTAAACCGTGAGCATGGGGATGAGGATCCAGTCAAACACCAAAACAGCTTCTTTGTCACCCTTTTCCTGGAGTTTGTGGGTGCAGTGCGTCATTAAATGGAGTTAACAGCACTCTCCTCTAAAGCTGACATTCCAGCACACTTACAGCAAGGACCTACAGCACACATAGGTTTGGCAAATACTTAGAAGCAGTTATGGGTTTGGGATGTGGGAATTTGTAATATTGTATTTACTTTTTCCTTCTGTTTTTTCTCATACTTGTGGGAGCACTGGTGATGAGAGAAGTTTGGGGTGGCTTTACTGTGTGAAATAGTGATGTGTTTGTGCTTTGCATGTCATTGCACTTGTGTAATAGAGGATGTAACAGGAAGCAGAATCTGGCTTGTCTTAATACCTCCTGGAGAGCTGCACTAAAAGCAGTTTCATTTAAATGAAGGCACGTGTGGATCTAGTTAAGAAGCAACTTGGCCTTATTAGATGAATAAAATAACAGCTGGTTTGCTGGACCCGAAAAAAAAAAAAAAAAAAAGGTGACTATTGTGATATCTTGCCTTAAAAACCAAAAGCAGGGGGATACCGTGGTGAAAAGAGCATGCAGTGATGAGAAAGATTCCAAGTCCATAGGAGATGACACGGCACCATTCTGGAATGTGTGTGTGTGTATGTGCTGAGTCACTGCTCCAGGAGCTGATGAGCCCAGACTCCTGCCTGCTCCAGGGGCTGCTCCAGCCACCGCCAGAGCTGTCCCCAGCCCTGGGGCTGTCACTCATCCAAGCCACCAAACCCTGCCCTGCTCACTGCTGGTGGTTTGCAGCTGCTCAGCTCAGCGTGTGGAGTCAGTACCTGACAAGTGCAAACATCCCTGCTCAGATGGCAGGGCCCAGGGATATTGTGGGAGATTGCATCCTCATTATGTAAACTGTGTTTTCTTTTTTTGCACATACCCAGGGTTGTTTGTTAGTTTCCTGTAAGTTTGGTTTTTTTGATTAAAAGTATAAGTTTGGATGTGTTTTGAGATGTTTTGGCATGAAAGATCCAGCATAAATATAGAACTTAAAATGAAAAGCTGCATGAATATAAGCTATTACAATACTAGAAATGATTTATCTTGAATTAGACACAGAAAAAAGATGTGATAGAGCCAAAGCACATAATATCAATGAAAAGGCAATCCCTACCTCTGCATCTCTCTGAGCTGTTACAATTTGATTTTTTCTTTTTCCTTTAAATTGCATTAGCAATTCCAGATAGACACTCAGTCTCCGACAGAAAAGCCCTTGACATTAAGTGTACTGAAAGGTCATTGAACAGTCATAGCTTTCTTTTAATTTTAAATGCATTTATCCAAGAAAACACAGCACTGATACAACATCTGCTTTTCAAAGGGACTCTGTCTTTTAGCTGAGCTGACTGAGGCTTACAGAGGTCAATTGAAATGCCTAAGGTCACTCAGAGTGTCAGAGTAAGGGATGAGTATGTGGAAAACACACTGAAACAGCAACCTACTTTTTTCCCCCAGAAATTACAGGATTCTCCTTTAAACTTCTAGGTAAACAGCAGTATGGTTCAGAAAAAAGGATAGGAATGTTAAAGATGGTGACTCCTGCTGTGTTGATTACTATTGATACTGTGAGTTATTTGTAGAGGATTCTAAAAATTCCTGTCTAGAAAAATGATCGAGTTACATATTGCAAAAGCAACAAATCCTGTGAAGGCAGAAGGCTGTGAGAGGGTTTGCTGCATTGTTGCTACATGCACACTGCTTTTTCAAACTGGTTTTTTAATAATTTTTCCGTGATTGACTTCAATTAAATGGCAGTGTCTAAACTGGCTGATGAGCACACTTATAAGATCAGAGCTATTTTGGGAATGAAAGATCCTTTCCCCCGTCATTGAGCAGTGAAGTAGGATGCAGTGATGACTGTGATTAGCAGAATACATGCATTCACACGAGGGAAAAATGCTACGCTGAGGATGAAGTACAATTTTAGCTTTGGAAATCTGCACAAAAGTGTCTGCAATGTTGTAGTGATATCTTTCACTTTCATGGCTTTTAACCCTCTGACTGTAGAAATTTTGTAAAGTTTCACCCAATTTAGCAAATGTTGCCATAACTAAAAGGAAGAAAATACAAGCGATTTGTGTTAGATGGGTGTTCTGCAGAAGTGAATTCTCTTGAGGAAGTGCGTAGCCTGTCAACACATTTGTGTGAAGAACTCTGAAGAATTGCTATGAATTAAAAGTAATTTATGGACGGTGATTGTAATTCTGCCTTCTGTACATGCCTCCATCTCCCATTGACTTCTGTTAACAAGGATGTTTGAGATGTACAAGGAATGCAAGTTACAAAACTTCGTCTCAAAAAGAGAGGCAGCTGTGGGATAAGTTATAGGGAGCAATCCTAACGATTAACAAATTTCTTTAAAGATTGCCAAGGGCAAAAGCAAGGAATTATCTTCCGAGAAGTACAGTTGAAAGATAGTTATGCTATCTTTCACCTTCATTGCTGACAAAAAGAGCATTACTGTGCTCTGATGGCAAAATAGGAATTCATAGGGGCGATCTTTGTAAGGTCAGACGGGAAGGGAGAACATGAAGAGGAATACATGGGAAGTGCAGCTATGCTTCTATTATTACAGCATACTGAAGAATGATCAAAAGAAATGTGACCTTTTCTGAAGGTGACTGATGCATTCGTTGCTGGCTTTAACTTGTCCTGCCGATATTCTGATGTCTCATTTGCCATTTGATCCCCAAAAGGCTTAATTTTTCACAGAAAATAGAGTGGATGTTAAAAACCTTATTTGGGGTGCATCACCCACCCCACCCTCCCAACCCTTTGGGAAACAACCTGGGTACTGGGGAAGAAAAACCCAAATCATTATTTCTCAGAAGGATTCTAATGTTATTTGGTGGAACACTTTGTGATCTTGTTAAACATTGCAGTTCTCTGTATTGACTTTGCTTTGTCCAGCAAAAGCTCTGGCTGGAATATTTTTCTTCTGCTTCCAAACTGCATGTACTGTGTCTGAAAAATGATTTTGCTGAAGTAAAATACAAACTGATCAATCACACAAACAAGACAAAACTCCCACAGAGCACATGGGAAAAAGAACAAAGATTATTTTTGTCTGTCTAGTTAGAATTTTGCATATGCTTGAATGTATCTGACAGGTTGTTTGTGCCTTTTAGAAGATTAAAAAAATATAAATAAATATATACGGAAAGAGAGTTCTGATGAGTACAACAGCAGTGTTGTTTTTCATACATTTGGGGTGCTGAAACAATTCACAAGTGGCAAAGCAGACCAAGTTGTCTTATGTTGTTCCCTGCAAATGAAGATAAATGCCTTATTCTTTATCACTCTGGGTTACACTCCTGGGAGAAGGATTTTTAAAATGGATTTTTAACTTTCTATTCCTTTTTTCCTTATTTATATATGTATTTAAAATATAAAGGAAGTATTTGAAGATTACAGTTAAAAGCTGGACTCCAGCTATGTAAGACCCTGAAATATTGTGACTGTCCTGAAAAAGACAAAAAATTATGCTATTCCTTCTAGAATATGTGGACCTATTGGGACTGTAAAATTTCAGAATGTGATTGTAACATGTTTTTGGAGCAAAAACCATAAAAAGGTTTATCCTTTTTGTGCTGTAGGTAAGAATTGTAAGAAAATAGGTTTCAGTACCTTATTCACCATATGGAACTGCACTGCTGGTTTTTTCTTGTCTCCACTGAAATCACATACCCTTAAGAAAGCTTAAGTAGTGAACCTCCTTGCTTGTGTTTCATCCCTGTGCTTTCTTATAAACATTTCAAGACAGTTACGTCTTTGCTTAAATGAGCATCCAATAAAAGCGATGGCAAGTCCAAAAAAATAGTGAGTGGGGTTCTAGGGAGAGCTAAAACACATGGATCTTCCTGAGGAGCTATGAAAATCCATCCTGAATGATTATGCAAAGTTTGCAGCAGCTCTATAAAAAACAACCAACCAAACCCAAGCCAAACAACCAGCCTCAACAACTATCTAGACAAGGTTCTGCTTCTCTGCCCTTCCACCTCTGCCTGGATCTGTGAAACACTTCACTTTACACTGGATTAGAACCCTTGAAGTATACATAGTTTAAAGAGCAGAAGAATCCTGACGATGGAAAGTAGGAATGAGGTGAGAGATGTGTCCAAGAGGTGGACTCTGGGGGAGGCTTCGCTCTGGGAATGTATCCAGACAGCTCCAAACCAGAGGCCTGACTAGGTGGTCTTTGGAGAAGGGAGAGCAGATCCACTTAGTTCACAGAGAAAATCTGAAGTGGGAAGGAAGAGATGTCAGGCCCTGGTCTCAGATGTGGAAGGATGGAATGAAGAGAGCTCTGTGGAAGCACAGAAGCATTTTTTGTTCTGGAGGGTAGTTATGAGAACTTGCATGTGTGTTTGAACTCTTGTGGATGTTAACTCCAAACCTCAAACGTGTTCAGGAATGCCTAACAAAATGAGTTTTGGATTTAATAAAATTGCTCAGACTTGTTAATATTTGATGGTAGAAATTCATCTGTGTCTCCATTCATGTGTGACCCACTTTGTATCCTTTTGGGAAATACATATGGTAAGGCCAAGAAATTGCACATGGTTCGTCTCGTTAATGTGTGCACTGAAAATCTGCAACTTGGGAAAATATATATTTTTTCTTCCCTGTAGACCCCAAGGATATAGCCTTTACAACTTTCTGCTTCTCTGAGATTTGTGAAGATCCAAACTTCCAACAAGGTCAGCCAGTGTCCCTGTGCCCTCACTGCAGCTGCAGAAGTTCTGCCTCTCCCTACCCCAGTGGAGACTCACAGCATCAGGTGCTTCCAGCTAGTTTGTGTCTCCAGGGCGCTCTTCAGAGAATTTGCCAGTGAAGATAAAAACAACAAATACTACTTGGGGAAGTATTCATCCTCCTCTGGCTGGAGGAGGGAATGTTTGGCAGCCTACTTGTCCTTTGCCAGTGGCCAAACTCCTCCCAGCTGCAAACCACCAGCCCTGCAGAGAACCTTCTGCAGAGCCCAGCTGGCTGAGCCACAGGGCAGCTCCCTTCTGTTCCTGAGCAGAGATGGACAGGGCTGGGTGCAGAGGCTTCTGCAGATCAGTGTGATTTACAGCCAGCACAGCAAAGAAGTGACTGTCTATACAATAACCTTTGGTTTTGTAGAGTTGGCTAAAACACAGTCAATTGAATGTGAAAGAAGCTAATTAAGAAACAGTAGACCAAAGTAGTCATCACTGTAATTTCTTTGGCTTCAGTGAGCTTATTGCATGGATGAGTTTTATTGGAGATGTTATTACTAATACAGAAAGTATGTGCAAAGTTAGGAGTTCTGAAGTCAAAGCTGTAATTCACCTGGGAATGCTGTTCTTGATTTTCAAAGAAGGCTGAAAAGAGTTAAACATAAAACTTCTACTTTATTTCTCTTGCATTTGGGCACTTAATCTTCTTGAACTTTTAAAAATATCCTACCTAGTGAGCCAGTTGCTTAGCTTCTGTGAAGAGTTCCCAGAGTGCTAGGTGATATGCCAAGGAAGCTCTTGCATTAGTATTTCTCTGAATGTAAGTAGCCTGAATTTTTAGCATTCTTGCTCAGTCAGAAAAGGATGGAAGAAGCTGCTTTGTACAACTGTTTCTATTCCTGCACTTTCCATTTAAGTGGCACTGGAGATTTTGTACCCTTTTCACACTGAGAAGGCAGAGTTCTTCTTTCCAGGCTAACTGGTTTGCCTCTCCTTTGGTTTCCTGTCTGACTGAATTCATTTATGGTATTCCAGAAATGTATTTTGTGGGTGCCTCACAAACAGAGCATTGAACTCTGCCCGTGAGCTGCTGTTCTGAGCCTGAGGGGCGTGTTGGCTTCTCAGACTTCTTGCCTAATTGAGAGGAGCCTCAAGTGCACTGAGGTGATGCATCCCTGCCACAATCTTCACCAAAATTAGTCTCCTATAATGACATATACTGGGATAGAAAGAAAAGTCTTGGTGTTGACAGCTTTGGCTCAGATCAGACCTGGAAATTTTAATTAGGGCTTAGATCTACTTAGGTTTGGAAACTGAAACCACGTTGAAATCTTTGGATATTTGGTGTCTAATTACCTCTTGGGGTTCTGGGACTGAGTGACTTACTTAAGGTCACAAATGGAGTAGAAACAGAAACTGAGCAGAGAATTCCCAAATCCCAGTCCTTTGCCATTTATCCTTGACTCATCTGGTATCTTGTGATCTAGGTTTCACTTCAGCCAGCTGCCTTCATCAAGTCGTTGGTGTCATCCTACCCTGGGACAGCTGGCCGGAGTTTAATGCGGGAGGAAGTGTCATCTGCATGTTCTTGTTTATAGCCATGGCATTATGGGATGCCCACTGGCAGCTCGGCACAGACACAGACTATAAAATGGGAAAGAGCAGTGTCTGTGGACCTCGAAGGAAAACAGAAAGTTTCTGATCAGAGATTTCAGAGTCTGAAACACAGAATCGAAATTGCCAGAATTAAGTGCTGTTTATTTAGATAATAAAAGTAGGAGCCAGCAAATTTAATCTCACACAAAACATCTGCATTTCAGTGGAATATGTGATGGAGATATCCAGGGGAATGAATTAAGAATACATCCACATATTTCTGTGCCATTCTTCACTTTTTAAATGTTTTTTTGCTTGGCTAGGGAAGACTTGGAATGATTTGCAAGGAACTACTTTTAAAGAAATATTATGAGTAATGAAATGTAAAAAAATAAAATAAAATCCAAAATATTGAAAGAATGACGTTTAAGTATTTAAAATCCAACCCTGATATTTGAAAAGAAAATGCTAAGTAATAAAAGGGATGAATTTCCACACAGAATATTGCGCAGGAAATTTGCACATGCAACCTTTTATTTGTTTAATGGATTTTCTGTGAACATCTCCCATTAAATATTTGTAAAACTTCAGCCCAAGAAATTTAGCTATGGAAGTGAAAGCATTTATATTCATTAGATGAGTACAGACTTTTTGCTCATGATTTGGGTGGAATTTAAAATGATTAATGCAGCTTAAAGTAGTTAGGTGATAGGAATTTTCTAAAACATTTTATCTGCGTCTAATAAGCCCTCTTGGGGATACAAGAGCTTATGATGCATATAAGGAAATTTAGAATCAGTTTATTAAAAACACATTTCCACTTACTTTATTGGTGTTCTTCCATTGTATCTCAAGGCTTCCAGGTATTTTACCATCTAGTGAAGCCAGTCCATGGAGAATAGAATCATATAAACACCTATATCTGGGAGGCCCAGACATTTATTGTAGACATGGGAGTTGCAGTTGACAAAGGGTGAAATGAATCCAGGAATATGTTGTGGCTGAAGTTCAGAAAGTCCTTCACAGAACCTTAAAATATCTTAAAGTGAATTTGTCTAGTGAGAAGCTCTTAAGGAATAATCTGTAAAATTTTAAATGTAAAAAAAAAAGCATTCCAGTCAGTCTGTAGTCTCAAATGAAGCCTTTTAAGTGGCTTTGTGATAAGTCAACTCTAAAAATATTGAAGGTAGCTGTTTATTCAAATTTTCTGGAGAAGGGAAATTCAGTTTTGCCTAAAATTCAATTAAGGACTAGCCCAAGTTTTTGACTGACTTTGTAGTGGTAGAGAAATCAGTGTGGATGACAGTAATAAATCCTTTGCTCTGTTCAGAGAGCAAATGAAAAGCGATACACTTGGTGCTTTAGATCCCTGGTAAATCAGCCTCTGCAAAGTCACCATGGCCAGCATTCAAAGCCAAGCCCCTCCTGGATGGAAATCAGTGCAGTGGTGTCTCCATCACCCCGGGGTGGACTCTGCAGTGATGGATGGGACACAGGCTGCAGGTACCGAGACGCTCAGTGCTGCTGGGATGAGTCAGTCTGGCGCTGCTGTGAGCAGTGAAGATCCCAGCTCTGCTGATAGCTGGGAGCTCTGATTCAGCATTGTCACTGACCTCTCTGAGCGCTGTTTTTTCCTGCTGTGTCCTTCTGCAGCCTAATTTACAGAGGAAGAGGGACTATGGGCAGAGAGGTGGCAAGTTAAGCATTCGTTAATCCAGTGTGTTGAATATCTTTCGATGTCACGTTTGTTGTGCGTTTCTGACCTGCCAGGTATCATTTCACTGAATTTCTTTGAAGAATTGATTTTACTGAGTTAGAGAAGCCAAAACGTTAAAGCTGAAGGATAAATGGCATGAATATAATGCATAGCTATTCCGCAGAAGTTTGAACATGTATCAGACTCTGGTTTCACATACAAGGTCTATGCCTATAGCAGAAACTCTTTCCTGGGATAAAATTGTGATGGAGTTGCTGCACTTCATTCTGGTCAGTAGATTTAGATTATGAGTATTCAAGTGAACACTTCCCATAGCAGGGATTTAACTGGTGCTTATCCACAGCCATTGCAGTGATGCTGGCAGAAATCTGTAGCCTTGACACAGCCTGAAACTGTGTTCACCTCAGTTCTTCCAGCCAGTCTCCTTCTCCTCACAAGGACTCACTTTAATGTGGCTATAAATTTTTTAAAGGAACATTCTGAACTGAATGCCACAGCAAATAAACCATTGTGATAGAGCTCAGTGATGCTTCGTTTCTCAAGGAATGTGCTTTAGATGAAAAAATAGAATAATTTGTTCTTTGTTAATATGTGCTCTATGCTCAAAACAGGAAAAATAACTGATATGTTCAGCTTTTCAATTTTACTGCTGGGTGCATTAGGAAAGAACAGGACAGAACTGGCAAGGTGGCAGGATCCCTGTTGTTGATCCTCCCTATTTCAGACCTCAGTGTGTCAGGGAAGCAGCAGTGTGCTGCCCACCTGGCTGTTTGAGGGGTGTTCAACCTCTGCTGTGTTGGCTGCCCTGGTGGCTGTGGCTGTGAGGTACCCGTGGCACTGCAGGGTGTGTGCAGAGTCAGCCGTGCAGGCAGATATTGGGATGTGACAGTGAAGCCTCAGATTCTTCTGGAGCTGTCATAACACGGGCTGATGTTTATAGATAGGATACACAGAAAATTTAAACTCCTGGGGGCAAGGCAGGGCAGGAGAGACATGCTCTGAATACTTTCTCAAGGAAGTACTCTTCCGATTATTCAGTCAAAACACAGAAATAACAATTTTCAGGTAATTCCTTCTTAGTTGCTATTTGTTTGGTGTTCAGTGGCCTACTTTAGGCATAGCATATGTTTAACAGATAACCCTATGCAGGACAGAATTTTTCTACACTTTAAATTCAAGGTCACAGGGGTGTTTGTTTGTTTCTAAAGATTTATTGAAAGGCCATCCAGTCTTTGGGCAGAGAAATTTCTACCCCCTTTTCTGCTGTCAAACTGTGTGATTCTAAATGTCTCCTTGAAATACACACTGCCTATTTCTTTGTAGGTACAGATACTTTTAAAAGCTGTCTTAAAATAGGTGCGGATTGAAGAAATTGTCTGCCTTCAGATGAGTAAGACTTGGCGGGGCTCCTCTCTTCCTTTCATCTACATATGCACACCTCTACAGTCATAAAAATATCCTTTTTAAAACCTGCAAGGATCTACTGCTACTCTCAAAAATCCCTGGCTGTTGTGGGGCAGTGGTGAATCTTCATAGCAGTGCAGGGTATAATTGTGTATTTCTGCTTCTGGTGGGAATGTCTGTGCAGGCAGACAGAAGGGTAAAGGCTGAACCAAAATTAATCCATGTTCATCTCCTGTCATGCTGAACAGAAAGACATTGTTGAGGTTTGATGATTTCTGATCCTTGCCTATGAATTTGCAGGAAATAGAATATGTTGGCTTGAAGATGAGTGGTGAATCCATAGGAGTAGAAACAATATGCACCATACTAGACTCATATTCCCAACTCCAAATGCTCCTTTTCTTTGCATTCCAGCATCCCAGATGGCAGATCTCCTTAGCACAGTTTAAAATTTTCAGCTTACTGAAACTGGTTTTTTTTGTTTTTTTTTTTTGGTCTTCTTTTCACCATCTTGTCACTTAAGACCCCTTCATTTAATGAGTATCTACAGGGTCACACTGAGGAATGAGCTGACAGGATGAATGACAGTGTACATGGACGGGGTGAGAGATTCCACTTCAGTTTGCAACCTTGTTGGCACACAGTCCACAGCACCTCTAATAAAAACAGTCATAGCTGTCCAGATTTTTCAATTATTGTTTTAATTTCTTTGCTCTCTTTGCTACTTTGTCACAGCATGGGATGTTGCTCTGATTATCCTTGTTGTAGCATTTTAATAATAAAAAACAATGCCTTAAATTCTGTTCCATAGAACAGTTAAAACAGGCAAAGGGAGAAAGTTTACCCATCATGGACTTTGACTTTTCCCTGATCATCTGGATTCAAACAGAACAAGCAGAGAGTCATTTCAGGTGTCCTAATGCCCACCAATCTATGACCATTTTCCTCAGATAAAAGGATTGTAATTTTTTAGTCTAAAGACATAATTAGCAATTTCATCAAATCTAATGAAAAGCAGGCATTTATTTTAACTGAGTAGTGATTTAGCTGTACCCTACAAACGCAGGCATAGCTACTGCAATTTACTTTCAGGGACACTTGAGGCTGAGGTCAATGGTGTCCTGCATTATTTCTTGGAAAGTCAGCAATGTGTGCAACCTCTTTTACTTAAAAGCCTCGAGGTTCTTCTCTCACAAGTAAGAGTTTAGTCCTAGTATTCTAATTATATTCCAAAAATTTCCCTCAAAGTTCCAATTAATTATCATCTTCACTTCCTCTTCTGATGAACTGTCATGTCATGTTTTTTTTCTGTGAAATGCCTGATAGCCACTTCGGATGCAAGACTCTGTATTTTGCTTAGGAACGAAGCCTTGCTATGGGTAAAGGGTCATATCCACCACCAGCATGTGTCAGTGTGATGTGCTGATTATAGGGAAGGTATTTTAAATATAGCAGTGGTGAAACTGAGTCTAAATATTCATGCTTAGGGTATGAAATGAGGTGTGAGTTTTCCCTCCTTTCACCATGTTATCTGTGGTATTCTTCACTCTGAAAAATGTGTTCTTATACCTTGAGCATTGTGCCCAGTGTCTTTCCTCACTAACAGGCAAAAACTTTCTATGGTAAGGCACTACCAGCACATATCTTGCTTCCAAAATTAATAAAGGGATTTGGATACATCTCTAAAATGCATATCTGCAATTCAGCTGTACTGATGTTGCCAAGATTCCTGTTGTTGGCTGCTGTTGAAATGAAAACTTAAAGTCAATAAGAATTGTGCTTTCATTTTTCTTTAGAGAAAGGGGTAAAACACTTCTGTTAAAAAAAAAAAAAAAAAAAAAAAAAACCCAGAAGTTTGATAGTTTAACTATTTAAAAGGCCTTCATAATGGGGCTTTGTAAGAGAGATTAAATAGATTTTAAGAAATACTGGTTTATGACCATAGCTTCTTTCAAAGGATTACAAAATATAAGTGATGGAGATGATCAAAATACCTGCATGCTGGAACCTCTGTGTAGCAGAATCAATATTGCATTGTGTTGAAAATGTGCTGGAAAGTGAGTCACCATCTTGAATTTCAAATGTAGGAAGAGTAAATTACAAAATCAGAGCATATTATGGATGTATCACTTTTTCTACAAACCACAGCTCAAGGTGCACATCCTTTCAAGATGCTGATATATTGAATAGGTATCATTTCTGTTCTTATTAGTGCAATCCTGAGCAATACTTTATGACATGAGTATACATTTAGTTGAAAGAACGAGTGGAGGAGAGAAGTTGTAGTGAGAGATACTCATCTCACTGTGTTTCACCTGCATATTGATAAGCTGGCTTTGAGGTATGTTTCCTGTTTGTTTGCAATTGCAAATTCTTACTAAATTGCAGTAGAACATCTTGTCTGCATTTTATAAATTCACAGCCACTCTACTTAAATACAGTTCTCACCCACACAGAGTTTCATTTGCACAAAAGTCATAGCGGCAGAATATCAGCAATTCCCACGGAAATGACAGCCTAAGCCTTTAGTTCATAATATTGAAAAATTTCCCTAACTTGCAACGTTTCCTGAGGGAATGTCAGAGTTGGCATACATTTCTGCTGCTTTTCTCTAATTTTTAACCTCTTATTACAAACGAAAGCTTGTAGGGTGTTTTAACAGGTGGTTTTTGCCTGGGAGTACATGACAGAAGTAGAAAGCCAGAGAACTGTGATAAAAATTAAACTCAGCAAATCTAACTAGTTCTAGTGAGAATGCAGCAGGGAGTTACAAATCCTCAGTGAAAAGAGCTAAAGATTGCTTAATTAAACAGAGTTGCAGAATTAGATTTTACTTTAAACTTGAAATTTAAATGAATTTCTTTGGTGAGGAAGCAGTGACTTCTTGAATGTCTTCCTAGAATTTAAATCAAAGTAGTTGCTTATTTCACATAAGATTTCAAAATCCTGGAGAATAGGCTTTTATCTTCATATTTATAAATTGTCTAAAAAGAAATATTAAGTGATGATTAGAGACTGTAACCCAGGATAAAAACCCCAAAGAAAAGGAATTAACATCCTTGTGGATTGCGAGTACTCAGTCCCTGCACTGACTTGAACAGACAATATTTAACAGACATCAGGTTTTCAAAACCTAGTGTAACAGCAGATTTCACAGAAGATCTTAAAGGCCTTTGGAATCTGTGACCAAAATTTTATAAACACCAGTTAAAAGCAGTGGAAGCATTATTAGGAGAGCAGGTAGAGATAAATTACCCTTGATGAAAGGTTTTGGGCAAGTATCTGAAAATAAATTTGGTGCTGCTTGTCCAAGGGGTTGCATTTCATTTGTTGTTTCCTTTGCAACTCAGAAGCTGTAGATTCCCCTGCAAATGATATTTCTACCTGTTACCTTTTAGCTTATCTAGTAGACTTCTGAAATGGATCAAATGGCATTCATTGAGTTTTGAGGAATAACCCATTGACTTTGTGGTTAACCCCCCGAAGTTGTATTGTGGGTACAAGGCAAGCAGGATTAATTCAGCTTTGAGTAACTTGCCACTGTCACCTGAACATCTTTGACAATTGTCACCTGTCCAATTTTTTATTAATGTAACTCTCTGCTTCATTTTCATCAAAGACTGTGACAAAAAGTTTTAAGGCATTGGGCTTCGTGGTTTCAGAGGTCCTTGGCATAGATCTTCCAGCAAAGGGCCCTGAGGCTCTTTATCTGAAAATGCAAAAGTGATGCTGACTGGGGATGTGGCAAGGCCAAGGTGCCTTAGGGAAACGATGGTTCAGTGCTTCAGCAGGACAGCTTCCCTTGGATGATGCCAATTAAGCTGTAGCTGTCATTTAAAGTCGCTGTCTTCTGGATCGCACCTCCTGTGCACAAGCAGGAATCAATCAGTCTCTGGTGCTGGGTTATAAATAAAAATGAAAGTTCGTGGTTTTGTAAATGTACAAGAAAAGTCCCCAGAACCCAAGCTCACATGTATCCAAGTGTTGCTCATTTCCAATAGTGGCAATTATTTCTTGGGCTCTTTCAGGAGGTATTGAAGTCTGTCATCTCAGAAGTTTCATGTACCAAATGAATTAAACTAAAGCCACTACTTAAATACCTTTATAAGGCTGTGAATTATTTTTAAATTCAGGCAGTATTATATCAATAAACAAGCATGTAAAAAGCTATAGTGTAATCAGGTTTATTGTTTCATAATAGGTTTATACAAATTATGAATACCAGAGTTTTATTAATTGGACTTTTAATTATCTGCTATAGTGAAGAGTGATGTAAAATTACTAATAGCTCTGCTAATTAATATGGGGATTCAATGATTGTTAATTAAGGGCAAATGGGACAGGGCTAACACAATCCCCTTTTGACTATGATGAATAAAAAGTCAAACCAATAGCTTATTTCCAAATTAACATGATTGATAAAAAGTCAGCTCTGAGCACAAGTCATTCATCCTAAGGGAGCTGCAATTTTAAGGTTTCGATGATGCAAAAAAGAGAACATGTCTATAGGCCTTGAAATAAAAGGGAAAGCTGCAAAAAGCTTCAAAGGGCTAAACTACAGACTTGTAAACTTGCTTTTAAATATGTAACTTTGTGCACAGTGAGGCTTTTCAGATCACTTTCATTTCTCACAAATTTAAATAAAGCTGACACATGAATGACTAGCCATCTGTAATATATTCCAGGGAAATTATCATTATTTGACTTTCTTTTCTGTTTATCAGGTATTCTGAACAGCACTTTACATGCTTAAAAAAAAAGGGTGGTGTTGAGGGGAGAGGAGCACCGTGCCAGCAGCTGGTTTATCTGCCTGTCTCTGTAGTCATTGCAGTCTATCCCTTCTGATTGCTGTCTGCTCGTTACCTGCTTTGCTGCATGTGGCTAAACTTTTCCAGCTTGTGTTTAAAGTCTTCAGAAAGTCATATCTGGGTGTGTATATGTCTAGAAAAGAGACAGAATCCAGAGCACTCTGCTTATGTGGCATAGATACTGTGGGATGGATTGAGAGTTTTCATGTAAGATGTGAGGTCTGGAGTCTGATTTCGCCTTTGCTGAAGGAGGCTGAAACTTGCATTTCCCATGATGAATAACTCCCAAGGTAAAGACTGCTCTGTTTTGGGATTGCTCCTGCTTGTTCTGCTACAGAATTGTTGTGTAACAGGAGCAGTGAGAGCCTAGGACAAGAAGTCAGATGTATAAATGTGGTTTCATGAACAAATATTTAAGGCAAGTTTGAGCCTATTAGGAAAAACAAAAATTCAAAACATTGAAAGCTATAATTGAAACATGCTGAAACTAGAGGAAAAACAGGAAAACATTTTGATCTTTATGAGATGGAGATGTGTGTATGCTGTTTGACGTAGAGTGAGCATAATTTGCATAGCTGAATATGAATTTAAGATCTTGGGATTGGAAAGGAATCTCCTGAAACCATATTGCTTGGTCCTCTTCTACCACAGGCAATTATTTCACATAAAATTTTCACAATCAATCACATTCCAAATTAAAAGAAGTATATTTTTCTACCTTTGGATGCTGTTTCTCTGCTTTGGTTCTCTGATGGTTAGAAGCCTCCTAATCCCTAGGCTAAATTTATTCATGACTGGTTTATTTTGATTTTGTTCATGACCATTTGTTTCTGTTCCACCTCTGATTTTTAGCTTGATTTTCCCCCTTGAACAAATATTTCTATCTACAGGCTTTTTTGACTTCCCAAATGAGGCAATTCATATCAGGCTCCTTTTCTTTGATATCATGGCCCTTCCTAATTCCTGTATTACCCTTCCCTGCATCTTTTCTGACTCCGTTCTGTACACAGGAACCCAGGTAGGGCCTTGTCAGTGCTTTAAGCAGTTCTGGGAGTGTTTTGTTAATCTCTTTGGGAAATGATCTGATTGATGTATCCTACCTGTGATCGTATTTGCCATTTTTTAAAAGTCTATCTGTATCATGCTGTATGTCTTTTTCTTCCTTGCCTTTTCAGTTTCTTGCAGTTCAGGTTCATAATTTTTAGTCTCCAGCTACCTGCCCTTCACTGCACTGAATTTCATCTTTACTCCTCAAGGTTTTTTCATTCTTTATATGTGTCTCCTTTATATGTGTTTCCTTTTTGTTCATTAGGAAATTTTATTGTATTACCTTTTTTGATGAATATTATTATGAAAATATTGATTTTTTTTTAAAATTTTTTTTTACTGACTTTCATTTTGATAAGGGTACAGATTTTTTTTTTTATTTAAGAATTTGGTAAAATATAACTCTGGGAAGTGGTCTTTGCCATGCTTTGTATTTCAGTAATATCATAATAAGTTACATTTCTTAAGTCAATATGTGCTGTGTTATTGTGAAAAGATATTTTTCATGATACAGGGCAGGAACTATGTCATGTGCAGTTTGTTTTTTGCATGTTTAGCTTTTATTACTGCCAATACATAGCAGTACATATATGAAAAGCTATATTAGCAATAACATTTTCTTTAATTAATTTTTCCATGAATGAATTCCTATTAGAAATTCATTCTTACTACACTGTATTATGTTGTGATGCACTTTGGTGAAATTAACTCGAAGAGCTGCTCTTTGCAATTTTAATATTCCACTGGGTTTTCCATTCTAGAAAACTCATTATTATACATGTACAAAGCTGAAAAGAAACAAGAGAGAGGCATATTGTGTGAATAACAGTCAGGGAAAAGAGACAGCTGGCATGATAATTTTCTAATAAAGCTTAGAAAAGGCTGCTGTGTCTTGAAAAAAAAGAGTTTTAATTTGAGTATTCCTTTTGTTTGGATTTGCTTTGTACTAAAAAGTTCTGAATCCTATTCACACCTTTTATGAATATTAACTGAAAAACAAATATATCTTGTCAAGCCCTTCTACTTGGTAGGTGCAAAAGAATCAGTGGTGTGTATCCAGTGGGGGATGGTATTTCTTGTTCTTCTTATCCACTTATTCTCCTCCAACCAGACTGTGCAGTTTGGATCTTGATAAATAGAGATTTTTCTGAATCATGGACAACTTATTAACACATGGAGCCTTTAACTCTCTGTGTGCCAAACTGCAGCCTCTTAGAAATGCTTGTATCTTTCTTAATTCTATCACATTTAAGATCATGACCTTTGGAGGCTGTGCCTAAAAGCCCACTAGTGGGAGGCTAGGAAGATTCTAGACAACAGTCATAGAAATTAAACATTTCACTTCTGACCTTTGAAGTCACTCAAATCTTGTTATTTGTAAGTAAAGCTTTAATTTTTTTCAGACATGACATTTTTAAAGACTACGTGCTACTTTCCTGCAGAATTTAAACCAGATTATTTTTAAAAATGTACTAAGTATTTACATTTAATTAGAAAACTCAAACACACAGCTTAGAGAGGCAAATTAAGGTGAAATTTAAATTAGTATGGGGGAGAAAAGTTAATCCCTTAAAGTGAAAATTGAAACACCAAATTCTGTGCTTGCTGCTAGCTTTCAGCAGCCGATGGCCAAGACATGGGGTAGCATTTCCTAATCTGCATTTCTGACTGGTTCCTTGCATTTTGCAAGGCTTTTAGAAATGTAACAATTTCAGTTTTGAACACATTATAACTGTGTTTTAAAAATTTATTAGTCTCGTAAAATAGTTTCTGTTATTCCTTGGCTTGATGTATTGTTCTAATGTGTTGCCCTGATATTAGATTATCCTAACTCGTCTCTATTTTCATCCATTCATCCTTTTTATACAATATAATGTTATTTGCATTAATGAAGTTACTGCTAATTTATGTCACAGTGAGAAAGGAATCAGGCTTGTTATAACTGGTATCACAGTTCATGAGAGAATCAGTTAATTGCATTCCATTAGTAATTAACATAGAGGAATATGAAATACTAATGTTTTGTAAACTGCACATGTAATAGCCCTTATTCTCAGTAACCACAGGGCTGCAGGTGGCAGAGAAACAAAGGTCTCCACCTATGGATGGGACCTTTGCTGCTGTTAAGTGAAAGCCAGTGACAATAGTTTTTTGAAACCACAGTATATAGTCATGAACCATGGGCCACTGATACCAAATTGGAGACATTTATCTGACATTTAGTTTAATTATTAAACAAATAATTAATCGGTCCCTTTTTTCTATGTAGGTTGGGGTTGGTTAATTTAATTTTTAAATTTTTTTTCTGAGCTTTTCAGTGCTTGGAACATTTAAAATCATTTATTTGTTCAACCCTATCTGGTGAACTGTGTGTATCACAGCGGGTTGCTGTCACTGGGTTCAGGTTCTCAGAACCCTACCTAGACCCAGGGTTGTTTCATCAGGTTCAGTGCTACAGGTGGGAGGATGTAGCAAGAGGGTCAATTTTAACTATGCTCCTGCCACTCTGGAGGATTGAGTGACCCAGCAGGAAGAAATCCTCATGATAAAGTCAAGGGAGTTCAGGTGAAGAAATCTTTCCATTTAAATTAAACAGTATGGGCTCTGTTCTGTTAGGAGTGTTTGGAAGCTCCCTGCCAAGAGCCAAAAACCACAGGTACATGAGGTAAACAAACACTGGGGCTTTTTTCCCACTCCTTGGTCTGTAGAAGTGATGCATACAGCTTCCCCATGTAGAAAAAGAACTTTTCTTTACATTTCTAAATGCCATTCACATGAATTTTAAATTTGTTTAGCCACATCTAGTCCTTCATTTCATTCACTCTTACTGGCACAAAGATTTTAATTGGGCTGTCACGATATCAGGTTTTATGGCACTGTGAAAGACTTGAGTTTCGTTTGGAAGAACACTGGGAGTTTGAACACAAGTCTGCTAATGGGGTGGCTTTGCTGTTTAGAAAGCCATGCCTGGATGACTGTCCTCAAAAGAATTTTTTTTGGCATGTTCATTGTTTCAGTAAGCTTTATCTGTGAACATACTTTGTGACTGGTCTTGGATAGGTGTTTCTTACGTTCATTGGGTGTTGGGATGTCTCTCTCAGCCCTAGATACATTCCCATATCCATCCTTTTTCTTGGTCTTTCATTCTCAGCCATTTTCTCGTTGCTGCACAAAACAAATCCCTGGACATTTTGTGTGCATTGCAAACCGACTCACTTAATAGATGATACTGTTTCAAAATAGTGTATACAATCTAGCTGTGAAATTAAAAGTGTTTTGCAAAATCAGTGAGCAATTACACTTCAGTTCTTTCCTGGTGGGGACTATGTAGAAGTCCTTTGAATATCAGAACACATTTAAAAAAATCAGCAACCTCTAGAAGGATCCAGTCCTCTGGATCAAGATGTAACAAATTTACCCGTCAGTCCCAGTTTCATTTCCTGGTGCTGTATTGGCGTTGTGCCATCTCCCATTGATAGGTCTGATGAACTCCTCACGTGGGAAGGCTGACACCACAGTAGGTAACAAAGTGCTGCCCGAGCTGTTCCTGGGATCCTTTGGGTTCTTACTACCATTTTCATGACCTTAGAGCAGTGAGGGATCTTGACTGTTGCATACGTGAAATATGGGAGACGCAGAGCTTTCCACTTCAGGATTTCTCATCTGGGAAACACCTTTATGTAAAATAAGTATAAGCTCTTCTCCCATGTTCTCCTTCAGTGACAGTGGGTGAGGCTGGGCCAAGAATGAAGAGTCCTGGCTGAATATTGAGTTGTGCTTAACACGTCACAGAAAGCTCTTGTAGCTGCAGTAATAGTGCACCCAGTGTTTCCTCACCACTTCATGGCTTCACTGTTTGCTGCTGCCGTAAAATCCGGGTGTGAAGTGTGTATTTAAACACTGTTTCTTTATTTTCCCCAACTAATTTTAGTCTTTGACTTTGAATGACAGTTTATTTGTAAATTAGGAGTAAGTGTGAGTAGGAAGGAATGGGTAGCCCAGGTGATAGGTAACAGATATGGAGCCTTTCATTTGTAGCTTGCCAGTTCAAATTTGGCTCGGGTCTGTATTGACAGAAATTCATTATCATCTGATGGTTGTTTGGGAGTCTGTGTGAAAGGAACTGATGGTATTCACATTCAAAAAAACAACAACAAAAAACAAAACCTGTCACAATTACATTCTTTTTGGCAGCTTCTGTGAGCATGAGGATGAACTTCCCTCTGACATCTTAAAGCAGTCTTTCCAGATAAGGCTTCAGGCGAATTGGCAGGATGATGTGGAAATTTGCAGACACTGTCCAAGTTTTATCTATCCTTTGTCTAATCAAGGGATCCTAAGCCTGTAAATGATGAGAAACAGAAGTGGCTTCTATGTGGCCTCTACATTTTGCTCTTTCAGGTGCCCAATATGCAATTGCTGCCCTCTGATTACCAGAGAATACCAAGCATCCCCAGCAGCTGAAAAGAGATAATTTGGATGAGGCACTCTAGCTTTAAAAATATTCATCTGAGAGATTTGCCCTTGGGCAAATGTAAGTCTGCCAGACAATCAGAAATACAATGGAGTCGTTTTTGTCTCTTAGCCTTGTCTGCAGTTTGGCAAAATTAACTGCTAAATGCCAACAAACTGCCAAAATCTTGTAGCAAAGGTAGAGACCAAATCTCTCAGCAGAGCATTTTCTGAGTGTGGTGATATTTAACTTAATTGGGAAAGTGCAGTATGTCAATATGAACTTTTCCCACCCCCCTAACTGTCTCGTTCTGAGGCAGTCATACCATTTCATTTTAGCAATACAGAAACCTTCAACCACCAAAGGATGTGCCAGCCAAAAACCATCACTGCCAACAATTATATGCTAGATGTGTGTGGGCAATAACATATGCACTTAAAAGGACTGAAGAAGAAGGTATGCATGGTTCTTAGCATTTTGTCTTGAGTTTCAGTGTCTCCCTAAAATTAGAATTAATTTCAAACAGCAAAAAGTCTCTGGAAACAGAACGTGTAGGAGCCCTGTGATGAGACAGGAGATTTTCAGACCACAGTTTTCTTACTTTTACAGGGGAGAGCATAAGCAGAACTGTCTTCATTAGTCTTTTAAATAATTAATGCTTTCAGTATATTTCAGGCATTGATTATCTGACCAGTTGTTAATGGACAAAGCTAGAGTACATCATGGTATTTTTTTTTATTTCTACTTGAAATCTCTAATAACCTGAGCATATGTTGATATACACGTAGGTACAAGAAGTAGGATTTTAGTGGTGACTGGAGTGTGACATGACTCATCTCCAACATATAAAAAATAGGCAAGATGCATTATAAAGGCAGACTTAATGCAAAAAAAAAAGGAAAAAAATATAGCAAGTGTGCAGGATACCTTTATGTATGCATAGGAATGAAGGCAAGGAGATTCAAAAGGTCCTTCATCTACTGGGGCATTTTCTGTTGTGATTCTAAATATATTTCACTGTTGATCCAGCATTAACTGGATTCCCTTCTGTCTGTTGCAAGTCAAATTCCGGCCAATTTATATTTTTAGTCATTCAAGATCTAGTTAAAATATATTTTCAATACCTCCCACTTCAGCCTTCTTAGATGATTAGACAGTCACCCTTTAAATCAGTACTGGGGCCAGGATAGGAGGAATGAAAGAACATAGGCCCAGTTTGTACTTTATGCAAATAAAAAAAACTTATTCTTATCTACACCTATACACTTCTTAGTGTGGGTTTTGTGGGTCAGATGACTGTCTCATTTTATGGAACTCTTACATGTTATACCCAATGAAGAAGGTGGACTCTTGGCTTGGAATTACTCATACAAAGAATGTAAATTTGTCTGTGTGTGCCTTGTCTTTCTCTTCTGAAAACACAAAAACTCATTTGCTGAGCTGAGCTGGGGTATAATATATATTTATTAAAGCCAAAGGATACTCTGTGGTGTACTGTGTATGTTTTTTACCATCTAGTTTCATAAAAGGTGGCTACCCTTGGCACAGGTACAGAGAAGGTCAGGGAAGGAAAGAGCAATCATACAGAAGAGCTTTTTGTTTATTCCAGTAAGGCGAAGTCAGAGAAAGGGTAAAATTTACCCTAGTAATATATTTTAGGATTGATATCCGAGAGGAAAAATTTGGCATTAAACTAAAACCACATGGGTAACACTGTCAATGAATAAATTTAGACTGGAAATTAGAAGAAGATTTCTAAATGCCAGAGGAGAGAGGTTTTGAAACAGCTTTCCAATAACAGGAGAAATAATTCTGCCTCATATTTTGAGGCAATTATGAAATGACATAAATAATGTGTCACCTTTATTCATTAGGAAGTTAATGAATCAAAAGCTATTTCTAGTCTAGGCCTAAGACAGGGGGAGCAGAAATTCTGACTCCTGAATTCTGGATGAACAGCTTCATCAACAGGTGGAATTTTTTTTCATGTATAGGTCTTTTGCAGTAGAATAGGAATTATCCTAGGAAAAATGTTTGAGATCTTGTCACCAGGAAGGTTCCTGACAACCTCAGTTGTGCTGTGGGCAGAGACAGCATTTGCTCTCTTGTTCTGGCTGTGCCTGTGCTCGCGTTCCCCAACTGCAGAGCTCGCAGGTCCTTGGGAGAAGCTTTCCTTCAGGAGCATCCCAGATTCTGGCACCCGAACATCTGCAGCACTGGAGGAGCTGTTGGCCACTTGTTCATTGCTGTGTGAGAGGTGTAGGCATGGCCATTCTGTCTGTATTTCCTTCTCACTGTGGCGTTGTAATCAAACATAGATACTCTGTAAAAATAACACGCTGTTTGCCTGGGTTTAGCTCTGGTTTTAATGCCAGAGTAATTTTTAGCTGCAAGCATAGTACAGAATCCAAATTAATAATCAGCATTCAAATGCTGTGTAATTATCTATCATGTTTAAAGGTTTAGCTTGTGCTGTCGATGGTTTTACATTTTTAAAATGTGATGTTTTTTGTGCTTAGTTATTTCTGCTTCCCCAATTTTTTTTTTGGATGCTGCTAGTACATACAAAATGGAGATTTTACATTTTACTTTTGCTTTTATTCTACAGTTGACTCAAGTTTTCAAAAGTAAAGTCTACCTTTGGAACTTATAGAACTGTGGCAGAGATGAATAAATTTCACATAGTGCTTACTATTGCAGCTATAATTAAAGCCAAATTATATTCAGATTTTGTCTTCGTATTGTGGTTTGAAAGAGTCGCTACACCAAAGACTTTACAAATTATGCAATTTGTTCTGTTACAAGTAAAACTGCAGCTACAAATACATTCCTTGAGCATTTGACTTTTAATCCTAGTCTATTAAGAGGTTTGTTAGCATCATGCCTGAGTAACACTGAGCATCAGTCACATAACTGAGAGTTATTGATAAATGTCTAAACCTGTAAATAAAATGCGCCTGCTGTTCTACTCTGCTGCCTTTGATTGGAGATGCAACATTTCCCCAGATGTTTCACTCACTCACAAGCTCACCAGTGTTCCTTTGTGGTGAACAAACAATAAATGTTTGAAAATAGCTCTAGCAGAATGTCAGTGCTATCACAGTCACGGTATTCATCAGAAAACTGATGTTTACATGTGTGTCACTTTATGCAAAACTCATTTTAAACCATGGATCTGATCAGTGACCTTTTTATTACCTAGATCTTTGTCTTCAGGGTTGCATATGATGCCTGATTGGAAAACAGTAAGTTCTGGTTTGCTCCAGGCTTCACCTGGTTCCTGGGCAACACAAGCCCTGCTGTAAGTGCTGATGGCATGGACATCTCTGAGTTTTCTTCTCCCTGAAACACAGAGCTCTGCCAACTGAGTAGGTCAGGGTTTGCACAGTGCCCAGCCCTGTGAGAGCAGAGGGGCAGTGGTTTCAGTCTGCACCACAGGTCTCCTTCCCTCAGGGACCTTGCCCAGGTGGCACATCCCCAGCTGCAAGAGGAGAGAGAGCCCTGGGCCTCCCTCTGGCTCTGTGCTTTCTGTGCTGCCAAAGGTGAGCAGTTGTCTCAGTGCCAGTGCAGATGGCTGAAGAATCAGCTTAGTTGTCTGTGCTTTGTGCATTTGATTCTATATTATATCTTGATGAAATTCCGTAATTCTTGTATTGGAATGTAGTTAGCCGAAAGTATTGAATTAATCTTGTTTAGTTTTATACTGACCACAAGGTCACGGGCAGCAAGATGTTAGCTAAGTTGATTCCTCCCAGTTGTGGCCAAACGTGTTACAATTTTGTAGTTAAACAAATCTGAGTAGTGTGAAAGGGAAGATCATTCCTACACTTCCATTCCATGGGGACCCTTTAGTCCTTTGTCCTGCTGGTTTCTATTTTGAAAATAAATTGGAAAAATCTTTTAAAGGGAAGACTTTAGAATATAAAGCCTTTGGGACTTTCCAGTTAGAGAGAGAATCGTAGCTTTATTTGCCTTTAAATAATAAAGTTTATTTTTTTCTCTTTAAGTATTTATAACGAGTGAGATTGGGGTTTACAGTATGCAGTGCAGAATTCCATTTTCCAGAATGTCCTATTACTTTTTAATTGCTTTAAGCTTTTAAAAAGTGATAATATAAAATGCTTAATCATTCAGATTAATGAAACAATATTTGTGAAATAGACAACTGCTTTCTATGGAGTTTGGTTTGTGTGTTTTATATCTGAGTAGCAGCTTTGCATCTCGTGGCCAACTTTTTATTCTGATAGTTGAAGAGGAAAATAAAATCTGTATTAACTAAAGAAATGCCTTATACTTGCTCTGAGTTTTTACAATAAGTTTTTCCTCCTTGTCTGTTAATATTTCTGAATTCTTCAGTATCAAAACCACTTTTTCATTGACTGTATTTTTTTGTATTAATCTGGCAGCTTCAAAGCAATTCATTAACTTTAATTAAATTTTTATATTACCTTAAGAAGTGACTTTTGAAAAATGGTATTGGGGGAATACAGGAACCAAGAGGTCATTTCACAAGATTATTACTACCCTGAAGCGCTGCTGAGATTTAGCTTCTGGTTCCTCTACCTTTGGTTTAAATTTAACAGATGAAAAGAACCAATTTGAAATGTCAGAAATCAAAATATGTCACTAGAACTAGCAGAGTTCAGAAATACAATAATATATTTGCAGTCTCAAAGAGCATTGCAGTGATTTGATTTTTAAAGAAGTATCATACTGAAAGGCCCAAAACAATTAAGATTTTCCAGCATCAGTACCTGAAGTTGCTTTTCTTATAAAGAGACGTGTAAATCTGTTTGGCCAGTGGGAAATTGTTGATGAAAATAAGCACCAAAATACTGGAAATAAATATGTGAATCCTGGGTCCAAGTGATTTCCTCAGATAATAGTGGTGTACAATCACTGGAAAGAAAAAATAAAATTTTGGAGAGAGGTTGCATGGAATGAACAGCATTCTGGATACAGAGTACTTCAGCTTTTTTTGTTAGTCTCTGGCTCAGATTCCTTTCCTGATGTGTGCTGTTTCTCTAGTAGTGAAGTTGGAACCCCAGCTCCAGTTTCTCTCTAAAGCCAGTGTCTGTGCAGAGAGCACGAAGTCTGGATAATCACAGAGTATTGCTCATGACTCATCAGTGTTTTAATGCAAAGGTGATTATTGATGAGATCGTAGTGTTCTTGGCTGGTAATTTCCTTAAAGCTTACGTGTTATGCACATCCCCATCTTCGTGACAAGACCCCAAAAATAGTTTTGTTGACATCTTAAGCCAGGCTCTGATTTACTATTGCACCAGTGCTCTGTGTGTGGGGTTAAGTTTTAAAACTGTATCCCTGACTGATGATACACAGGAAACTAAACCAATGTCAGCATGGATGTTGATGTAACCCACTGAGTCACCTGATCCCCGCCTTGGACTCCAGAGCAAATTCATAGGCATTGCTTTTCTGAGCTAAGAAATAATTTTGTAACCATTTTAATGCAGACTTCACGTTTTTGAAGGTGGAATGCCCACTCGTATTGCTTTTCTTTTTTCTGCCATGAGAAAGTGATGTGTGCCAGGAGGCACTTGGTGTGGGGTTTCTCCTCAGTCTGATGACTGGCATCTGTTCAGCTCCTTGCTCTTGCTGGACTCTGGTTTTGGTGGAAGCCACAAGGTGGGCACTGTTAGCTCCCAGATATGCTACAGCTGCCTGCTCCTTGCCGTGCTGCTGCTCAGTGTCTGACACGGCTGCGTGGGCCACGGGCTCATCCCTGATCTAAAACCTGCTGCGCTTTCATCGGTGCTTTTCACACAGAGCGTCTTGAAGGTTTCTAAACCTCAATGCCCAGGTCGCGAATGAAAGGGCTCTCTGAAAGTCCTCATTTTGTTAATGTTTGTCCTCTATAGAAAAAAAACAAAACAAAAACTGCCTTGATTAGCATTCAGTTCCAAAGGGACCCGGGCCGTGAAGAGAACGGGAACAGAGTGATTCAGCCGGCACAGAGCGGGCGCGGCGTGGGGAGGCTTTCGCAGCGCCTGCCTGCAGTGGGGAGAGGAGCCTCGCTGCAGAGAGAACAGATGCATTTCAGAGTCGCCCGCCAAAGGGAGTATATTATGCTCCCTTTTTAAACTTTCCCAAACACACACCATCTGTTTCACACTAGATACTTACAGGGTTTGATCAAATTAGAAGTCATGCTGAAAGGAAAAACTAAGGTTAGCATGGACAGCTTTCTTAAAGCTACAGAAGTCGCGGTTCTGTTGCATTAAAGTCTGAATATTAACCTCTGTCAGCTGGATGAAACATTGCACCTTAGTGGCACTGCCAATTGCGTTTGTTCACTTATAGTCTCAATCAGAGTAATATTTGTGAAAGCAAAATTGAGAAAATATCCCATAAAATGACAGCAGGAGAAAACAAGAATGGCGGACATGGAGTGACTGATAAAATTGAGTTAAAAGTACTGAAACAGATGTTGGCTGTTTCAGAATAGCTACCATTAGCTATGCCTGACTGCAGAAACAACCTCTGCAAACACTGGAGTTCCAAAATCTTCTGGCACAGTATGGTAGGACCCAGTCCCTAAATCGTGCCTAGGGAAGTCGTTGTATGATAGTGAGACAAATGCAACTGAGACAAGTGGAGGAACCAGCATATTGTGATAGGATGAGAATAGTTTTAGTGGTCAGAAAGGAAGATAGAAAGGATGGAGGCTTACAGATCTCACAGGGTTTGTGCCTCTTTCAGTTCTGAGGTTGTGATTTGCAAAGGTATTTAGTTCTTTATTCAGCATTGCAAAATGTGTCTTGCATAGCTAAGGCACTGGGGCTCCAGAAAAATTCATCACTTCTGAACACAAAGCTTAGGCTATTTGGGGTGTGTCTCTTTTTAATAGCTGTGCTTGAGGTTTACTTTGAGAACTCGGAGCTAAGTGGCTTGAGCCAAATCCAAAGGAATTTTCCTGCTGGTCCTTAGTCCCTGCTTTGGGCTCCCTGGCAGGCCTGGGTGCCAGTTTTACCTCTACTGCAATTTTTATACACAAAGTGCTGCGATGCCACAGACAGTGGATAAACCAGGTGAGCACTGCAAAGCTGGGGGAGCCCTGCCCAGCAGTCCTAAATCCTGGGCCTCAGCTGCTGGTAGTGAAATGATGTTGTACAGGTCATCTCCTTATCCTGAGACAAAACAGTGGGAAACCTGAGATATGAATGTAGAGAAATCATTATCAAAAACCTTTGTTTTAGCTGTGTCAAAATTGTTGTAGTTAAATCTGAGACATAGTCACAAAGAACATATGTCACAAATTATCTTGTTTTGTTAAGTGTTGTTTGGCTTATTTGAGACGATTCTAAAATAGAACTATAGACATATAAAACACTTCTAAAATAATACCAGAATGCCATGGAAAAGGCTGTGTTGAAGACATTTCGAAGACATCTTGCAGCATGAAGTAGAAGAATCTTTTTTTTTTTTTTTAACATCCAAGATCCAGTTATTTCAAAAATGATCATCTTGCTTCAAAGTAAAATCTCTTCTTGTATGAGGGTGCTGTAGCTAACTGCCAGATGTGGGTAATTATTTAAACCAAACATCCAAACTCTGTAAAGTTCATTCATAACTTCTCATTGAAACCTTCATTTAATGTCTAATTTAGTAAAAGGAGCCCTAGTTTAAGATGTGCTTTTAAGTAATAAATGTTTGTACTGGCCCCTTGGGCATGAGTGTGACACAATTGGTGGGCAAATTTGGAATAACATTTTGATTTGTTACTCTGTTAGAACATGACCTCCTTCTTTCTCTTTCCCCCCAGAATAGACAGGCACAAATCATCTTTCTAGTTTGGAGTTTTCTTTTAATTATATATGTAGAATTTGACATAAAGCCGACAGATACAAAGGAGATTGGATTGTTCTTCTGTTCACTACCCTTCTGAAACCAGGAGGCATTGCAATTTCCCATGTGACATCTTGATTACATTCCTTTGGAAGATAGCATTTTTCTAAAAATTAATTTGCTTTTTAAAGATCATTTCACAAGCCTACACTGACATTCCACATAAGCGGAATGTGATACTGCCAAACCAGATAATCTATACCACAAAGTCCTGACAATATCTGCTCAGAGGACTTTGAAAGCAGAGCTGCGGGGGTTACTCGTGGCCTGTGGGCTAAGGGAATTTAGACTAGCAATGTTGCCAGGATACTCTTTGCTGATTAGGAATTAATTTCAGATCCTCGCTCCCATGATAAATTTTGTACACTTTCACCTAGGTATGATCTAGAATTATAAATACTACAGTGACACGATGGAAAAAGGGATTGGCGAAAGAACTGCGCACATCTGTCAAATTTCTATCTTTACCTTGAATTATTTGTGAATTAACCTTTCTTTTAATCTACAAGCTTCTTGCTTGAGGCAAAACAGTCTTTACTTCACAAAACCATCTGCCTGGTTTCAAGACTTTCATGTCAATGGACAGACCTAGAATAAGGCACCATGTAGCGATGGGCGATTTGACAGGAGCTTTGACAAATTGGAGATAAATTACATGAACATAAAGAACATACCATTGAGTGCTGAGTGATATACTAATTACATTTTTGTGCTTTATGGGTGAGAGACAGCTAAAACTGAAGGCAAAGTCACCAGTCCCCCTAGCTGGGAGGTGCATTGAGAGCATTGCATATTTCATCAGACAATCTGGAAGTTTGAGTTTAAGGCTTTCAGAAAAAGAAACAGGCATTTATTAAGGTAAAACTTTGTGTTTAATTTTTGCAAATCTCAAAGCAGATGAATTGAGAGTCAAGTAGGTTCTCTATCAGGCAGTGGTATCTGCATAACAAATGAAGTCTGCTCCCATTGTTGATAGTGTTATCACTTTTTAAACACCATTAAAACTAAAATCAGCCAGCTTGTGCAGCAGTGAAACCCAACCTTAAATCTAGTGCAAAATATGTCAATTATTCTTATGTTTTTCATAGAATCATAGAATATCCTGGGTTGGAAAGGACCCACAAGGGATCACTGAAGTCCATCTCCTGGCTTTGCACAAGTCAGCCCCAAGAACACTACCGTGTGTCTGAGAGCATTGTCCAAACACTGAACGTCTTAGGAGTGTGTGCTCTAGAATTTCTGGAGGTTAAGGAAGAAAACACAGTGTTTGCAATGTTTATGGATTGTTATCAGACCTAAATAGCAAACAACTCCTCCTACTCTTTCTCCAGAACAAGTGTGGCATTAGTGAGCTCAAACCCAGTGTGAGATGTCATGGTAGCACTTGGGAATTCAGTAGGACATCAGAAGCAACTGGTGCTGGACAGGGAGTGTCTGAACTGAAAAATAAAGGTTGTAATACAACTATAAACAGAGAATACTTATAATATTCACATCATGCATCCTTTCCAGCTGGGCACGTTTTTGTTATATTTGTACTGCACCTTGCACAGTGAGGCCTTAGTCTATGAGAGGAGCTTCTAAGTACACATAAATAACAGTGTTTCTGTTGCTCACTGAGCAAATTTAACTAAGAGTGCTTTCTTCAGAAATGCAATATGGGGTGAACAGACCATGAAAACTGTCACTGGGCTTTTTTCTATAATCTATCAGGTTTTATGTGCTGTTCCTGTAGCACTGGGTTTAGCTGTAACATCTCACAGGGGCACTTTTCAAAGATACACCCTGTTTTTATTTGCAATTAGAGCTGTTATCACTCTCCTTAAATAATGCATTTCATAATTTAAAGCAGACAGGGAAAGCTACACAAACATGAACTTAAGTGTATCTCTACAACACTCCTGCAAGGAAGTTTAAAATTATGATATTGTTGTTTCTTTCATTGCTAAATCAATGTACCAAATACAGTAATCAAGTTTTAGACAGGGGTTACTAAAGGAGTTTTCAGTGAAAATTGCTTGCAGTGTTTGGCATTATGAGTTTGTTTATAATCTACTAAGCAGTTGGCAAACATTAGATACACCTATTTTTACGATGTCTTCCAAATAGAATATTTCTACTAGATCTTTAAATTTCACAGGTCACTGCTATTAATTTAGGAGAAAAGATAAGGATGGAGTAAAATGGAAAGAAAATGAAGACTTACTCCTAAGTATACTTACAGTCAACATGGTATACAGGTCCTTTTCCAAAGGTTGCTAGGGACAAGGAGTGTTCGTTCAGTGTTTTCAGGGAGATTTGGATTTTATCCACTGAGGAAAGTTAGAAACCCTTTGTTTAGAAATGTTGCAAGGTCCTGCAAAGGATCAAAGGAGAAAAGAATTAGTTGGAATCCTCTCTCCTGGACACAATGAGGACCTTTTAAAAATCATAACATTCAAATGCCAGAAACTTCTGAGAGAGTGCAAACCTGGATGTAAATAGTTTGAAGTGCTTCTTACTTGTCTTGATGACAATTCCAGGTATAACCTTCACTTAGAGAAGAGAGAATACAAACAGCAGAATTATTAAAATATGAATAAAATATCAGAGGCTAGACTCTTCATCTGTTCACAAGTGTCTCATCTTTGTTTAAAAGAATTTACGTTTATTTAAATATATATTTTATAATATATTGATTCAGGGTCAAATTTCGTAATGCGTACCTGAACCTCGTTTCCACACTCAGTGTTTAGCAATGTTAAGCAGGGGTTTTTTTATTTGTATAGTTTTTAACTTAAAAAAAATATTTGGTGTTAGGCTTGGAACTTTCTTCCTAGATTTGTATGAAATATATTGAACTGATCAGTGTTCCCTTAAGGCAATATTTCAAATACTATTTTAGAAAGTATCCATAACAATAGACAGACCACACACATTCCTGTTCACATAATTTATTGCTTTCCTTCCTCAGTAATTGCCCCTTGGATCTTACAGCTTCAGTGCAAAATCCTAAGGCGCTCTAATAGAGGTCACTCAGTGATTTCCATAGACTTCAGCTGAGATAGCTTGAGCTATGTTTACCTATTTTGCACACAAATGATAGACTGCTCAGTGCATAGTTATCTGCACTTACATAAATGGATTAATTAATAGAATAAGACCTCCCAGAATTCCTGTTTCTCAGGAAAATGTATCCTGACTTGCCGAAACATTCCTGCATTCTTAGCAACCAAAGAAGTTTAATCAGGCAAATGAGCACACCTGCCTTCAAGAGTAGGACAAAAGGAGTTGAAACAGAATTTGGGCAAAATTCATACTGGAGTCAGTGAACTTTATCTTAGTAACTGCTAAGTAACAAGGGTGTGGGAAAAGGAGCCTAGGAGTCAATTCCATACGTGACAGAAAAATTTGTATTTAATTATCATATTCAAATATTGCATTGCTATCAAATCTAGGTTGCAGTGTATGGGACTGGTAATCGCCTGCCTGGTATTTAAGCTTTTTTAGATCACTTCCCTTTCACTCTTTTAAAGTTAATGTGATCGTAGTGTTCTTATTTGCTGTGGCAGCAGCATTCCCTTGTAGATCTGCCTTTTGCTGCTGTGGGCTGTACTTGGGAATGAGTCTCTTTCCATTGCCCTTCAACCTGTCACAGAGCTGGGAACTGCTGTGGCCCCTCATTAGGCAAACCTGGCATCTGCTGGCCCCAGATGCCGATCACTGGGAGGATTTTTTTTCTTAAGATAACATATGGACTTTAGCATCCCTGTGTGCTTTACTTGTTCCCTTCTGTGTCTCTACTTCTCCAAAAGAAGCTGAGACAGTATTAATGTTATTTTCCCAGTGATGCTAGTCCTGTTTTGTCTTGCTTTATATGTACCAGTCCACACTTTGTTTACATTGCTTTTATGAATATATGGAGAGTTCTTTAGTAGTTGGAAAAGTTCTAGCAAAAAATACAGAATCTTCATAGTAAACCACACCTGGTAAAGTGTGTTACTGCTGTCTTACGGCATCCTGGGATATTGAATATGGCAAAATAGAGCACTCTCTTCTCTTTGTCATAGCACTGCTGGATATGAATGTACCCTAGAGCAAGCAGACACCAGCAGCAGCTGAGAATAGCTAGGTGGGCATACAGGCAAGGCAGATCACAAGCAATTGATGTAAAGGCTGCCCTACTGCTCTAACAACAGTCCATCTAATATGCTGCTACATTTTTGGACCCACAGTAGAAGAGTATGGGACATATGTCAGAAGGTGTCATCGACTTATACTGAAATAGGTAAGAGGTAAAATCTTCTAGAATAATTTGTTTGTTGGGAAGTTTTGCTGAGTGCAGACTAATTCCTTTGGAACTGCCATCACTGCCACTACAGTGCTGTATTTTAACAACTCTCACTTTTGTTACAGCTGTGAACCTTTCATAGCTTCTTTGTCCTTAGGATGTCAGACATGAAAGGGAGGCAGTGTCACGCTGTTCATGAATTCTAGGTGCCTTGATCCTTGATCACTTTGTTAAATCATTAGAGAGAGGTCCCTCTGGGAATTATCAAAAGTCTCTGAAGAGTCACTTATGAAAACGAATGCACCTCTCACATAACATATATCACTTCCAATCCTGTCTCGAGTCTGGCTTCTCTCTGAAATGTTTCTGAATGTTAATCAGTAATCAGGGCACAGATTGGCACATGCTGCTGGGCTTTGAAGCTATTCCTATCGTATGATTTGTCACATCCTTAGTAATGCTTTGCATTATTTCCATACATGTCCTATTAGACTTCCTTGCTTAAGGACTTTAGATTTCAGCAAAATACTTGACAGCACCCAACTGTTGGACATTCTTGAGAGTTTCACATTAGCCAAGTACAAGGTGCCACTTGACAGCTCCAATTGACTAGAGGATTGAGAAGTGGGTTATATTGCTCGTCTCTGTTGTAACATCACTGCTGGAGAGCTTTTCCAAATGTCAGGGCATGTCTGTGCTTCCCAGACTGGATGCTGTGAGATTGTACCCCAGCTATTCTTCCCATTTGCTTGACAGGAGACGTCCCAATGTTATTTACTGTGTCGAGTTCAGCACAGCTGCTCCCCCAGGGTGGGCAACTAGTTCTATTATGATGTATATTTTCTTCTCTCAATGAAAGGGTGTAAATCACAGGAATGGTTTATTGTTAGTTGATGTTTCTGTATAAGCACTGCTTGGCAATAACTAAAACATACCTGTGCTATCAAAACTATTTTCAGCAAAATCTAAAACATATCTCCATACTGACTACTATGAATAAAATCTACTCTGCCACACAAAACCAACATAGTATATTTAAAACTCCTTAAGGAAATGTTTAAATACCTTTAAAATTAGAAAAATCACTTTATTTTGTCTGGTTATAGTCATTCATCCTGGGCAGATTCTCTGCAAGTGGTTTTCTTTCTTTTTGGTTTGTTTGGGTTTTTTTGGTTGGGGGTTTTCTATGCTTTAAACTGACAGAGGGTGGGTTTAGACTGGATATTGGGAAGAAAGTCTTCACAGGGCAGGCTCTGAGCAACCTGTTTTAGGGGAAGGTGTCACTGCCCATAGCAGGGGGTTTGGAACTAGATGATCTTTAAGGTCCCCTTAAGGCTACCTGAAGTAATGGTGTTCTTAAGAGTTGGACTGGGAATTTGATTCTTGTGATTTATAAAAGCAAATTTAATTTATAATGTGCCCTTTCTTACCAGCAGCAGTAGCTGAGGATGCCTTTACCCCTACCTGATAGACAGGAAATAGTTATTTCATCTAATGGACTATATATATATATATGTGTATATATATATATATAAGCCATTCAATGATGTAAGAAATAAGCTGCAATTCAAATATAATTAAGGGACGAAAAAAATTCTTGTGCTATTTTCAGCAGTATATTTTTGAAATTTCAATTTTAGTTTTCACGTTTGTTTTAGACTTTTATACTCGTCTTTAATCACATACAAGTGAAGGAACAGTTGAGACTACCAGCTGTAGATTAGTGTTTGTGATGATTCTAACATAACTGAGAAATCAAATTAGTTTTTAGCAAAGTCTAAATTTTAGCAGTTTTTCATTATGTTTACAGCAACTATTTACTCTCACTTCCTGCGTGTATGTATGCATGGGGTTTCAAAATGTTTCTAGAACAGAAACTGAACTTTTTGTTATTAATATGACTGCCTGAAGGGAATTAAAAATATCTTTATGAAGTGGTGGGGAAAACATTAAATGTTGATAGATAGTGTTTGATTCTTTATAAGTTTAGGGTGGGAGGGCAAGAGTCAAAATGTGAAAATTATTTTGAATTAATTGCTGGATCTGTTATAATATCTATCATGTGTCATTTATTTATGCCTACTGTCAAAACACCTGGAGAATTTCATAACATTTTAAAACAGTTTTTATTCTGGTCTGCATTTACTGACCTCTAAACCGACCTGACCTAACACATCCTACATTATTCTGCTCCTTTTGCTAGGAAAACCCTCTGATAGGTTCCTCTCTAGTCATTCCCTGCAGGAATGTGAACAAATATTATAGAAAGAGAAAATATAGAAACACTTGCAGTGGGGTTAGCTGGGCTCTTACTGAGGAGCACAGTTGCTTTATTTTTGTGCTGGGCTAGCCAGAAGCTGAAAAGGGAACGTGTGGTACCGTTTCCTATCACAGTTGGATAAGGAGATTGGCTTCCACAGTTGGATAAGAGGCATTTGCTGAAGAAATTATTCTGTAAGGAAATAACTAATGGGAAACAGACCTGCAGTGGACATAAGAAAAACCTAAAGACGCTCCTGGGAAGAACTTTCAGCTATGCAATGCTAGCAGATACAATTATAGAGGATTGTGAAACCACATCTGCCAACTGAAATAACTGGCAGTGAACAAAAGATGATGAGTGAAAGAAAATAACCATTGGCATGGTTGTGAAATGCATTATCTAGTCATTTCCAGCATCTGTAACAGAAAGCACATTCCTGTTTTATTTGTGGAAGCACAACCAAGGTTCAAATCTGATGGTACAGCAGTGAATGAATTTGTGAAGTTCAATATTACAACTTTACAATACTGTAAGACATCTGAAAATCAGGTATGTTTGTGTAGTGTCTAGAGTTGCAAGGAAAGAAGATTTGAATACTCTGGAACAGGTTTTCATTTCTCTTTCATTCCCCGGAGTATATACTGAAGAAAGATGACTGGTGCATAATTTTATGTCACTGGCTAAGGCTGACCTGACCCTGTCAAACCATCAGGGTCACTTTCTCTACTTGAAGAACCAGTTTCCTCACAAATAAATAAAACAACACACAGGCCTTTCAATAAGACCTTACCTATGAGCACAGTAGTTTTCTCTCTGTCATAAATGACATACGGTAGTCTGAGATGAAGGAGAGCCCTGGTAATACTGGTCTTCCAGAAATATTTACTGAGAGAGAGACTCTGCAGAGGTGTCAGCAATGGGGGAGCCAACTTAATTTGCTTGCAAATGCAGCGACCTCCACGGGCAGTTGTATTGGAGCAGCATGTGTAAAGCAAAAAGAGCTGAGGAAGGTCAAATTAGTTCATCAACCAGGCAGTATCTCCAAGAACGGGACCACTTCCCTGAGTATTCTACCTGCAAATGAGCCTGTCTTCTGTGAACTACTTGCCACCAATAGGCTGGCTAAGTCAGGATTTAAACATAATTTATGACATCAGAAGCAAATATGTGCTAGGAAAAACAGGTTCTCTGCCAGGCTAGAGCTTAATCTCATGAGCGTGTCTGTCTTTCACAGAGAAGTGAAACACATGAGCAAGCTCTCCTAAATTACACACTAATCTACTTTTCAGTGACTTTAAAATTTATTACTGAAAGTACAAGTTGCTGTCAGCTTGGAACTAATTAAAATGTTAGGATTAACCTAAGGTGTACTGTTGCCCAAGCTTTCAGCAAATGAGAAAGGCATAGAAAAAATAAATGGACGTTTAACTGGTGCTGTCATAAAGTTCTCAATGTAAGTAAAATATCTGATGACTTTAGTGAAGGAATGGGTTTCTTAGCAATGGTTAGAAGTTTGCAGAAGTTAGGTGTGTCACGTAATGTACCACATTACCTGAAGTAATGATGTTCCCAGCAGGTGGACTGGGAATCTGATTCTTCTGATTTATAAATCAAATGTAATTTATAATGTGCCATTTCTTACCAGCTGCAGTAGCTGGGGGTCACTTCACCCCTGCCTTGTAGATATGGAATAGTTATTTCATCTAATGGACTATATATAAAAATATAACTACACACCAGTCTATGAAATTATTAGGAATTATTACTCCAGCTCAATCACCTCCATGTGCACAGTCAGGGGTGTGGATGTTGTACAGCTGTGATTTGCACACCCTGTTGCACACAGGCAAAACACCAGAGCTTGTATTTGTCTGTGGCTCATGGGAAGATGAGAGGCACTTTCGCCTGGCTGGCAGCACGGTGCTCCTGGGGCAGGGATTGTGGGGAGTGGGAATTCCCTCTTCTGAGACAAGGGTGTGCAGGGGCTGAAACTGTAAAGCCATTCTGGTGTCTGGCTGCAAACCCAGCTCTGATGTTTCCCAGTGGGGTGGAGAGACCATTAGGAACAAATCCCATCTTTAAACAGTCTCTTGGGCACTTGGTCCGTTTCGCTTTTTCCTTCTTTTCTTTAATTCTTCAGGTCTAGCTCTTAAAGGCTTCCTCCTCCACAGAGCTTCATCATATGGGAGGAAAACTTTCTGGCTTATTTTCCAGATCAGCAACTGAACCTAAGAGGAAAACATGATGACTTCTACAAATCAGAACATGAATCTTGGGGGAGTTTAGCTGAGATTTTACAAACTTATACAGAGAGGATAAATTGTGATGATATGAGAGTTTTTAATCTGGGCAGAGTTCATGCAACAGTCAAAGGAACATCTGAGTCCAAACATTCAGTGTGGGAAGTTTTGGCTTAAATCATGAGCTTCATCATAATTTCAACAAATGAAGACCATTCTTAGTGAGTTATGATTCAAAAAACTTGAAAAGAAGCAGCTGTCAATCATATCTTTAATTCATCTAGTTTTGCAGCTAGGGAGAAACTAGCACAGGACCTTTTAAATCAATTATTGCTTTCATTTGATGATTTGGCCCCATTGGCTGTTCAGTGCTTTTACCTCTGCAATATGTTGCTATCACACTTTACTTATGTCAAACCAATATTTTTATGTTTTAATTTTGAAAAGATTAAATGTTTATTCTCTGTTTCTGCCTTGAAGTCATCGTGCTTTGTTGCTAACATAATTTCTATGGAGAAAAATGAGTAAAACATAATGGTTTCAGATGAAGACAAAAGCAGAGGAACAAATGAAATTCCTAAAATCAAAGGACTTGCAAAAAATTTATCCAAGAAAATAGAAAAATCTGGGGTCTATATAGAGAAGCATTTTAACTAAAATCCTTCTCAAAGTTTTCCATTAAGTATGAGCCTTAAATTTCATGTACTAACTGCCTGGATGCATGTGGCAAAAAAGTAATTGGGTAATAACTTGTGAGCATCTGCAATGCATTTGAGAAAACCAGCAGTCAGTCCTTGCTGGTCTGAGGGGCACTGTGAACAAAGTGAAAGTTCTGCATTTTGCCTAGAAAGATGGGCAGTTGAACTTCACTTTCAGCTATTGTATTATCACCACAATGGAACTATCATTCAGCCAGCCAGACACATTAACCAAGCAAGCCATAAATTCCACAAGATCTTGCAATTGTACTTTTCCGCTTTTTACTTCTTTTAGCATTCCTAAAAGTTATTGTTCTTTCTCTGGCATCTTCCCACATATATAAAGGTTCTGTCAGCTTTGACCTTCACCATGGACTTTTACCAGGTGCTTTCTGTCACTTTCTGAAGTTACTCTGCATATGCACTGTGGAGCCACCATCGGCCAAATGGTGTCACCCTGAGCTGTTCCCATCTACTGCCTGGTGTCATCCCGGCACGAAGGTTTCAAAAACTACATATTTGACTTCTACTGACCTGAGTTTTAAATCCATACTTAGAAAAAGCCCCGGTATAAATTAGCCATTGTGATCGTTGGCATTTCTGTGACAGGAAGGACTTTGTCACTCCTATCCACTCCCCCTTCTCTGCTTTCTAGAAGTGATGAGGCTCTTGACCAAATGGACCCCATAGCCTGGTGGGGAAACAGCCTGTGCTTAGTGCTGCATCGTGTTCCCACATCTGCTGCCTCGTGACTTCTGTGAACTCTGTCACGTGGCTGGGGAAGGAGAGTCGTTGTGGGCCTTTGGTAAATGTGAAACAATTGATTCCCGTTCCTGTGTTACATGACTATGGCTTCTAAGCAGTTTGCTAAAAGGGCAACATAAGAGAAGTTAATATTAAAGCAGGCAAATGTGCTCTGCCCTTATTGCCAGTCCTGGTGTGCATGGGTCAGGAGTCAGTCCATTAAAAAAATCACAATATTGTCTGAAAAGTCATGAGACTGAAACACTAATAATGCTATGAAGAATGGGAATGTCTGACGGTAACCCTGTTGCTCTGTGTTGTCACAGAGCAGCAGAATAGCCTGGTTTCCAATGATTTTGTTCGAATTTAGTGAAGTTTCAGTGTGAAAAGTGAACTATTTGTTCACTATAGTATTTGGGAGCATATAGTGGGATACGGACTCCCCATATAGGTGAGTGTTTTCTGAAGATCAGGGCTGAGAAACTTTGATTCTCTTTCCTTTCCTCCCTCTTCTTGCAACCAAATCAACAGAGAGAACTGAAAGCCTCTTCTCGCAGTTCTGTTGCCCTTTAGCATAAGTGGCTAAAGTGCTCTGAGGCCTTTGCAGCTGAAGTGAACGTTTTGTGCAGCTGCGTTTTGCTACCCAGACACTCATCTGAGCCCTTCTGGAGCAGAGTGTGAGTTTGGAACACATGCATAAGCAATAATGCATTAGCAATTGCTTAATAACTTATTAGAGCCTGGCTTCTGTTGAGACACCAGGGAAAAGCTACAGCCAATTAGTTGTTAAGAGGGCGGTGGAACAAAGTTAAACTTTAAATTATTGCTGGAAAGGTGAGCTGATAAACTTTAGACTAAACTAGTGTATCAGCACTACAATGGAGCTATCAGCTTCGTATAAAACATTGGTATGACAAATTAGTGCTTTGATCATGCTAGATATAACCATATTCATTTGTTTAATTAAACAATCTAGGCTTCTCTTGGTGTGGGTCATTTTAAAAAATGTTAAAAATAAAATTAAACACATAATTAAGCTGACAAGAGATAAAGACCCTTGTGCAGCAAGTTGAAGGCAGTTAATTTATAAGGAGCCTGGTCCCTGAAGGCTGTGTAGTTTATTAAAGTTACTGAGGCAGAGATGTGATAAAATATTTTATGTAGTGCTTTAAAGGCTAAATTGCTCTGACACTTTTAAAGTCCATGGGATATAGTCAATTAGGATGTCTTGTTATCATGTTTTTTCCTCATAAAGTAATCTAAACAAAATCCATGGTTATACTAATAATTTCTTAAAGTTCCCAGATTAACCTTTTTTCGAATACTTCACTGTGTTGGGTGTGTACTGGCCCTCACTCGCCACTCTGGTCATAATGAAACTCATCTGAAATGCTGTGCCTCTCCCAAAACGCTGAAGTAGAGCTTGACAGGAAGTTAAATTGGAAACTTGGTCAAAATCAAAATTAAAAAACAGCCACCTGGTCCTGCAGGTTTCCAGGTAATTCCTCTTTGGATGTCCATGGTGGTACCAAAGCTAAAGTCTGTAGAGGTGCTGTATGAGGGGAAAATATCAGTCTTGCCTTAGTTGTCTGGAGCAGGAGGAATTCTGGTTAGGTATTTTCCAAGACTTTCATCTGGATGTGAAAATAAAGTGCACTAAAATGCCTATGACAAAATGTGCATTAAATAATTAAATAAACACATTTACAGTCTGCTCTCTTGAAAGATGAGAAATCTGCTGGAAAAAGTAGTTGCCGAGCTAAAATTGTTGTTTTCCATGTTTGGGAGAATGCAAATGTATCAGCTTTATCTCTGCTATTTCTGAGGGCTGGAGGGGTTATTTTTCCTGTATTTTCTAATGGGATATTTCCAATTTTTTTTGCTACTGCCTTTTAGCAGTTTTAAGTCAAGTCTATCCTTGATCTTTATCAAGGTCACAAGGGCAGCTACTAAATTTCTGTTGGACTTCAAAGAGCTTTTTATGTACCCCTCAGGCTTCTAAAACAAACAGGAAGAGGGGGAAAAACCAAGAGCTAACAAGCCATATTCAGGATAAAGCTAAGGAAAGGCACAATAGGATGAAGAAAAAGGGAGTTAGCCCAAAACTTATAAAATCTCCTTGTTTTAAATGGACAAAGATTTCGAAAAGGATGTGTTACTTTGTAAAAGAGACTGAGTGAGGTCAATCCCTGGCTTTCGTACTCCTGGTCATCTCTCCTCCTCAAAATATTTCTTTTTTATCTGACAAAGTTTCTCTGAGCCCTGTATTTGTCACGCAGTGTAGTGTGATGAAGGGAGTTGGAATGGGGTCCCCACTTAAAATTTACTGAAGTGTAGGACATGCTTACTTTTAACTATGTTCACAAATGGCAAAAAAAACACCCTAAGTATATTTTTAATCACCTTCATAGAAAATATCTGATCAAATAGATATTTTTCTCTGGATTTTGCGTTGTCTGTGTTTCAGAAGCACGACTTAAATTGAAGTTGTAAATTTCTGGGGGTGTAACCAGTTGTCTGTAGCACTGAGGTTTGCAGCTGTCAAAGCCGTGTTGAGGAGCTGCAGCCAAATGCTCCCTTATAAAATATCCTTATCCAGAGGGAGGTTGGCTGCTCGGATATGGGTGACTGTTCTGCAAGCAATCCTTGCATCTTTTTTTTTTTTTTTTCTGAAACTTTTCATGCTTCATATTTTAAAATTAATACCAAGTCAACTGTGCCTGAATTTCACTATTACATAGAGATTGAAGATTTGCTTCTTACACATGTTTTAGGGCAGGCTTATCCAACACTGAAAAGAGAATGGGATACACAAATTCTGTGCTAATCTTTTAAGGGAAAGAAGATGACATGTGAATGCATTGACAATATTAATGTAGATCTCCTGCCAGGCCTTGTAGCCTGTCTCATTCCAGATTTTGGAGATCTGCATTGCAGATCTGAGGGCCAGCCTCAGATCACAGAAAAATAGCGAGCAATAAGTGAGTCCCAAATGAATTTTTGCTGTGTCTGCACACTATTCAGCTTTCTAAACTTCTATTACTTTTGACTGTAGGTCAGTTTTGATTTATCATTTCAACTATAGTTACTATGTGAATATAAAAAGAATAAGAAATTTTCCTCTTTGTTATTTCAGTGTGATCAAGAAAAGCTCCTTTTAACTGAAACTTTTTCACAAGTTAATTATATTCAAGTATTCTGTGAGGTTGTATCTACTAACCCATAAACACAATATTTGAAAAAAAAGATTAATATACCATGGTTTAAAATTTTGCAGGCAGAACAAACAAATTATTATAAGTAAATTTCCTTTTGTTTAGCACAGAGATTTTGGAAGCATTGGAAGTTCATGCTTGAACGCTTTTGTGTTTTTTCATAAAAATTACTTTTGCAGATGAAACTAAATATTCAGTGTCTGAAAGTAAAGGGAGAAATTTGGTTCACTGTGGGATAATGAAAACTGAAAAACAATTATGTTGCTGCAATCAAGATCTCAGCTACAAATAACTAATTTCAGTTCTCTTCCACTGCTCCAAAATATACTGCTTATTGTTCTTAAAATATTTATATGTCTTTGAATTATTTACTGAGCCAAGGACGCTTGCACTCTTTTAACATAGAAGGAGATGAAAGATTATTTCGTGTCAACATAACAGAAGACAATAATAAATCCATAATGTAAATAATATGCCTCAGAAAAAGAGCTGTGTATTATTAGTGTGTGTGTGACTAGATTGCAACTGGGCTGTAGTTGTGGAAAAAATCCTTTTTCCAGCAGTGTCGAAACACTTGGTTTGAGTGAACAAAGTAATCAGAAAAAACTCTTCTGCAGTTGGCTTCTTTTAGAAAGATACTTGAGTAGTCACCTTGTATTAGTTTTAGAATTGATTGCTCAGAAGATTTGGGGATATGGAAACCAGCAAACAATGAATTAATTTCAATTTGTTTCCCATTTCTGTAGAGGTGGATTTGCAATATTTATGTGAGCAATGTGAATTCTGACCTTTTCTGTCGTTGTGTTTAGGAATGAGATATTAGGGAGAAATTCTTTACTGTGAGAGTGGAGGGACATTGACACAGATTTTCCAGAGAAGCTGTGGCTGCCCCATCCCTGGAAGTGTTCCAGGCCAGGTTGGATGGATCTCTGAGCAACCTGGGACAGTGGGAGGTGTCCCTGCCCATGGCAGGGGGTTGGGAATGGGTGGTGTTTAAGGTATCTTCCAACCCAGACCATTCCATGAATAGTGTCTTAGCTTTCCCATTCCTCTCTGGCCATGGGCCCTTATCCTTTCCTTCTTAATTTCTTCACTAAATTCCTTCAAGAATTTTTACTGATAATGTCTGCTTTATTTAAAGTATACTGAAAAAAAACCCCAACCAACAATGAAATGCATCCCTATGAGGAAAAAATTAGATGGAAGCAGGATACTTCTATGTTTTTCACTTGTGCTGAAAACGTTTGCCTTTTCCTTTTTTTCTTCCCTTGTTTCCTTCATGAAAATTTGACCCATTTAATCTAATACTTTGCATCTTCAGGCTCACGTATAAAAAAATTAGCTATGTTTTTAATGCAAATCACAAAAACAATTCTGTACATCTTTCCAAAAAACAAACAATATCCATCATAGAATTTGACACTGTGGAACTGAGCAGGAGTCTTGCCAGCCAGCAGTCTCTGAGAGCTGACAGTTTAAAATAATTCAAAGGTGCCCAAGAAATACATTTCCCATGTGGTAGTTTCTTTCTAGCCCCAGCAATTATGTCTAACTATGAAAATTTTGAAATATGGGGTAAAAATAAAAGGATAAATGGTAAAAGAGGGAGGGAATAATGGTTGCAAATGTTCTCCTTGTGTTTCCTGCAGAAAGGCCCATGAATGGAGCCTCAGAACATTTCCTGCTGCCATTGAGACCAATTAGATTTTTTACATTAACTTCAGTAAGAGCAAATGCAGGCCCCTGGAGATAAAGATTTCTGTCAATATAGCAAAAAACCTGTTTCATTTCAGGTCATAGTGTAGACAGAGATATGATTTTGTCTTCTAATCTGGTGTAGAATTTATGTAATTGAAGGAGAAAGGCACTTTAATCTGTGGGTTAAAATGATTATATTTTGTCTTCTAAAAAAAAAGTCACATGGGAATTGTTCTAAAACTATTGAGATTCTTTCCTGTACTAAAAGAACAATCATCTGATCTTTGCAATTACTGATTTGTGTAGTCAAAGAGTCGCTGAAGCGTATTCTGTTGTTTCTATTTTAGGAAGAACAGATACTTTAGTGATGCTGCCAAAAATTTTTCGCTTTTTTTGGGGTCTAAAATTTGAAACGCAATAGATCTCTCCTGCAACGCTTCATCATTCAGGTTGCCCTTTTAAATCAGTGAGAGTAAAGATCGTCTCCAAGAATTAGAGTGCAAGGCATAGATCTATGGGAAGAGGTCTCTATAGGGATTGGGAAGTTTAGTAGTTTGGGGTTTCCTGCTTGTGGTTCTCACCCATGGAAGTAGATACTTTTGAATGTTTGTAAATACTAACACAAAAGAGACACTGCTCTGAAAAAAGATATTTTGAATTTCCAATATAGCTGAAACTTTTTCATCAGTAAATGCTACTTGCCTTTAAATGAAAATCTGTTCTAGAAATATTTATATTTGTGATTATGTTGGTTCATTTTTCTGTCCTCCCTCTCCCCCTCCCCCATGGGAATCTAAACCATATTTGAATTCTTTATTTATTCATTTTTAATGGTAAGCCATCAAATAGCTGATTATTCAAGTGTAAAAGTTTTCACATGGCAAAGGAAGAATTCATTAGGGAATTGGAAGGTGTATATGGATAGTAATTTTTTTCCTCTGAAGAAACAGTAACCAGGATGAACATATTTTAAATAAGTTATTTCCCTGCTGAAATAAATCTGAAGTCTTAATTCTGTCCATTGACAATTTAATAGATTTGGTTTTAGGTATCCTTCTAATGATGTGATTTATTGAATAATGTACATCTTTAATATCTGTGAAATTGAACCAAAAAGTCATCTGAAGATGGCAGAAATCTAAACAAACATTCTTTTTCCACTTTCAGTGAAGAAATTGTGCATGGTCAAGGTCTTGCAAAAATTAGTTGTGCAGAAGTTCTTCTCAAAGTGAGGGCAAAATCAGGAAATATAAAAATAAAGCCCAACCCACAATATAATTATGCAAATATTTGTTTTGTAAAAATCCTGCATTATTTTCCTTATCAAAGACAATCCAGATTTTTTCTGAGGGGAAATAGAGAATAGGCAGCAAAGCCTTGGGAAATTCCTTATAACTGTGGGCAGAAAGTAACACAATTCCCATTGGTTGTGTTTGCCCACTAATAAATAACACCAGGCAACTGATCAGCCTGTTAAAACAATTCCTTAAAATATAAACCAACCTGGAAACATTTGGCAGCTTTTTTGTTCAGTTGCCAGAGTTTCCAAGACCCAAAGAGGTTGCCACAAGACTTCTGTTTGGGAACTGGCTCCAGAGAGACTGGAAGCTGGAAAATCTAGGGAATATCACAGTCCTGCTGACCTAGGAACAAGGAGCTTAAAACCAGACTGGCCTTTGAGTTGTGGGCACAGGCAAGAGTCCTCCAGAATTATGCCTGAGTTTTGCTGAATGTTTAGAAATGGAAGTCTTTCTGCAAAGTGTCCTTATTTCAATATTCAGTTAAAAACATGGCTGAGATTTCCTGAGCAGCTTTGTGTGGCTCTATTCAGAGGTCTAAGAAGTGGGGGTGTAGCACGGTGGACCCTCCATGAAGATATTATTTTTATGAAGATATATTTTTATGAAGCTGTAATAAATCCATGCAGTGACCTCCTCGGACAGATGAGGCAAACACCTTAACAAATGCAGGAGCAATTTCTATCATTCAAAGCTGATGGGACAAGCAGCCCATTTTAAAAATGTGTCTAGAGGATGTCGATGTCCACACAGATAATCTGCCTTGTTTTGCTTGACAAGTGAGGAACAGATAGTGTGAGTGTCTGCAGAATAAAATAGCAGGTAAATTCAATGTAGGTAAATGTTAGGTGACGCACATAAGGAAAAAAAACCTGTTCCTAACTGCTTAGACCTATGATGACTTGTGATCTTATCCTCAGTGATGTGGGGTAAGGTATTCCAGTGACAGTAAGTGAGTCCCTGAGGGTGTCAGTTCAGTGCTCAGTAATGGTTAGAAGACAAATCAAATGTTAGAAATCATTATAAAATTTAAAAAAAAAAGAAAGAGCTGGAGAATATCGTTATTATATTGTGTGAAAATCCATGATCTCCCTCCAACTAGACACTGAGAAGGTTTTGCCACCCCTACAGACCTCCCTGCTCCCTGGTCTCCAGAATACTGTAATAGAACTGAAGAGGGCTCCATGAAAGGTCTAAAAGATAAGCAAAGCATGGAAGAGCTTCTGTATTAGGAATGATGAAATAAATGAGGATCTTTCAGTCTGGAAAAGAGAGGGCTGATGGAGACCGTGATAGCAGTCTGTAAAATCATAAAGTGCAGATAAGGCTCACTTGTTCACATTCTCTTCAGAGTATCTTGTCCAAGAGCCAGGGGAAATCAAATGAAGGTAGCGGCAGCCAGATTTAAAGGAAATAAAAGACGCAGATCTCATGTAGTGGGTAGTTGATCTTGCCAAAAGATTGATGGGTGCTAAAACTCTCTATTGGTCTAAGGGGAGAATGGCCAAGTTCACGGAGCGGAAATTCACTGAGGTTTAGCTGAACACATGGATATCATGTCTGGTTCAGGAAGTGCTTAAGTTGAGAATAAGTGGAGCCTGGGTGAATATTAGGAGAAATATGATTTATACTTGTCCTGTTTTATACTTTTCCCTACTTATCCACTTACGGCCATTGCTGGAGACAGAATACTGTGCTAGAGGGGTTTCTGGTCTCAGTATGGCTGTTTTTATGTTCTTAACTGCTTTTCAAATTTACCTGATTTTGAGGAATTGTGTACTCTGTGTGCTGAAAGAAATCCAAACAGGCCAGACTTGGAATCTGAAGTTTGAGTCTAAAATGCAATTTCTGACCTTGATGTGAACTTTTAAAATCTGGACAGGAACAGAAATTCCCCAGTGGTAAATATATCATTATAATTAAATAAACACTGTGCCTGAAGGTGCAAAATACAGGCATATAACCCCAAACAATTCAACACTGATTTCCCTTTGCCGGTTCCTGCTTGTTTGCAATAATTTTTCAAGAACTCTATACAGATTGAAGTAAAGGGACAAGCATTTAGTTCAAAATAATCATGTAAAGAAGTAACAAAAATACCCTATACATTAATGAGCATAAATTCAGCAATTTATGCCAATAATCTGTCAAGTCTCTATCAATAGGTACATGTAAGAAAACGAATTTCACCATATCTGATAGGCCAGGTTCCCACAGGAGAATTTGATTGAAACTTTTGAATGGGGCACTGCTCCCTTGAACTTTACTGCTTGCTGCTCTGGCATGTTTATTTTCATTTTTCTATTAAAAAGCTTTAGGAAAAATGCATTCAGAAATGCTTACAGAAGTAAATCCATAGCTTGACATTATTGTTATTATTTGAGACAGGCAAAAATTAGAGTCTGGGGGAGTGAAAATGTTGGTAATAATCTCCGTGGCATGTTTTATGAACTGATTATGCTTGTTTTTGTAATAGCATTATATGAAGTTCAGAAATGATTCTTATAACTATTTGAGAACTGAAAATTACTCACAGTGCAGACTATCTGAATGTTAAGCAATATATGTAACTGTGAACAGGAAAGTGAAAATTCCAAATAAATCTGAGGGACAGAAAAGCTTTCCCAAAGCTGCTTTTCTGCTAAAACAAAGCATGTGGAAGGCATAGATTTCTCTCTCATTGCCATCCTGTGCTGTGCATTAGTGGTACACTGGATGTAACCGGTGTGGGACAGCAGAGCCGGTCATGCAGCCATGGAACTCCTGCTGAGCTCCTCCAGGAGTTTGTCCATCTGGAGATTCCTGGTGTGAGTCTCAGCAGTAGCTGCAAGTGATGTGTAAGGAGCTGGTCATGACCGTTCTCTATCTGCCCATCTCTTCTGGCCGCTAAATTCTCTTAAGCACAGTTTTAAAAACGAGTGCAGGGAGAGAGTTTTTTTTCTCTGAAAGTGAGTGCAACATATTCTGCGAGAATGATATGGGCTACAAAGGGGAGAAAGGGAAAATATGTGTGATCATGAATGGAGCTGGCTGTGAAATAATCTCTCTTAACAACAAGCTTCCCTTTCTTAAGGCACAAAGATCCAATTCATGGAACAACCAGTGGCACTTTGCAGAACATCAGGGGCAGATACCACACAGGCTGTCTGCTCCTGCCTGGCCACTCAGGTGAGACCAGGCTCTCTGACAAGACAGACCCATGTGGGAGCCATCATACTAAATCTGGGAGTGCTTTGTGGAGGAAAAGGTGGCACAGTCTACTGTTCATGTGGCAGGTTTTTGTAGAAACTGCTATGCCAGGAAATAAAATTATAAACATTTCTAGCATCTTTAATCCATAGCCTGCTACTTATTTCTCTATTATCCTAGGATGCTGGATGATCATAAGGTAAAGAATCACTATATAATCCTATTATATCCACACTCTCTTTCAACATTCACTGCTTTAGACAATTGTGTAATTACTTTTCATTCATTTCCAGCACTTATTACGGAAACCTTTTCTTTCTACATCCTTGAAGCATTGCATCCCATAGGTATGATGGGATATCTTGTGCTAAGAATAATTTTCCCCTGTAAAGCTTTTGAAGCATTATAGACTCTCATTTTTTCTAATCAGCACTCTAGTTTCTTGTGGGCTAAAATTAGGCTTCCTGTCTCTGGCATGCGAGGCGTCAGCGTGTGTGACCTTCAAGCTGCCATCCGGCCTTGAAGTGCAATTTTTGCATCGGGAAATCTAGAGGCAGCAGCTTTACCCTTTTTTGCAGCAGCAGCAAGATCATCAGAAACAGTCAACTGAGCAGCAAGTGCAGGGATATCACTCCCGGGAAGCCATGTTACGGTGATGCACAGAGAGCTCTCTCCGGAGCTGAGGCGCCGGCGGAAAGCGGGGCTGATCCTCCTCCACCGCTCTGTGCCTTCCCGCAAGGTGACCAGCCCAGAGGGTCTGCATGAATATTAATGGCTAAACTGTGGAATGATGAAGAATCAATACTTTAATCTGCATAAGGATAATGTGCATTCCTTATGCATTGTAAAGCTGCTGCACTACAGTGTCTGAATTTCGCTTGTACGCTGAACTCATCTGCAAGCTCTCTCTGCTTCTGAATTATGCATACATTCCATAGCCTGTTGCCTACAACAGATTTATGACAATCTCATTGCACCTATGCAAATCTTTTTTGGTTTTAAACATCAAGCACTTAATGTCTTTAGTGAGGGAGAAAAAATCATTGCGCAGGAGTGGATGCAAAAAGGTTTTATTGCTCACACTGTGTACTGCTCTTCCTAACTTTCATATTAGTTCCACACTGTATCTGGTCAGTTAAATGACCATTTTTGCCATGCTCTCAGCACTTTGTTCACTGCAGCTACAGCAAAATATTCTTTGTCCTCTTTTTCTCTCACGTACCGAGCCCAGCAGCTGATAATAACAGAACTGAAGTTACAGCTTAGAAATCAGCGTTTTAGGTGGTTTTAATTATGATGGATGAAGAAGAAAAATGGCAAAAACATGCTTTCAGTAGTACTGAGCAAATATGACATGGAACTGATACACAGAGCTTATATTACAGATCTGTCAAATTACCCAAGGATAATTTGGGTAGCTGGCGGATTCCCAGCTCATCAGTTCAGTAGCGCAGGCAGCACATGCTGGTTAGTTTTGCTTGGGCTTGACATATGAATTTCTGACCATCACCAGAGCAGCTTTAATTGATCATGGACATCGGATTGGAAAATAGGTGTGTTCCCCTTTAAACGGTAGCTGTCACATCACATCACGTCACATCACACATGTCACGTCATGTCCCATTAAATCACATTATATGCTGGCATGATGCAAGATAGCATCATGAGGGGCTAATGTAAAGTGACAGCTAATACCTGCTAACAATTTGAGTGGTGGGTATCGGGTCTGAATGGGTGCCAGACTTGAGCTGGGTGTTTGTGAGAGAGAGCACAGTCTTTGCCCAAAGATCGAGCTTTTCCTCAAAGGGCAACTTTAGCAGCTGCCCAGCTCCATATTTATAACCAGTAGTGGTATATTTTATTTTTTTATAAAGTGACTTATGACACCTTAAGGGACATGCTAAGGGAGAGGTTAAGGTCTGTCAGAAAATACACAGAAAATTGATCTACGTGGCTTTCATTTCTCAGCTCCTGGCTGATTTTAGGTGCCAAAGTACTGTAGGGATTTGCCTAATATGAAAAATTAATTTATGAATTGGACGAAACCCTGCTTAATGCAAGAAAGTTCAGCTGAGTGATCTACTAGAAAACGTTCAATAATCTGCAAAATCTGTGATACTGTTTTAATGATCGGGTTAAGTTTCCACATGGTGTTTATACAGCCCCCTCTGGGATCTCCACAGGTTAAATTACAGTATATGCAAGAGTGAGTTATGACTTGAGTACAGGCAACAGGGAAAGCACAGTATGTGCAGCTTCCATTTTTCATTGCTTGCACTACATTTGCAGCAATGTCAGTAACACAGACCTTGGGGAATCGGAGTCATTGCTAAATCACAGGGGAAATTTCTCATGTAGCTCTTCCCAAATATTGATTGTTAGGCAATCTTTGAAACCTGCTATGTAAAGAATTTTTTTGCTTGTAGACTGCAGGGATGCAAAGATTTCTAAGCTAAACATAAAGCAAGATAAAAAGTCTCCTAATTGGTGAGGTTTTGCCTCAGGATTGTTGTTGTTTCTTTCTACACTAAATCTCATTAAAACCCTGAATAATTCCTGTGTCCTGTGTTATCTGTTTAAAGAAGTGATTGAGTTGTGGGGTGGCTTTCTCTCCAGTACATTCTCTTTGAATCTTAATTTAATGGGAAAAAAAAGAGACCAGTCCTTTGCTGGAATTGCTATGGCACAAACATTTACATTGTAATTTTAAAATCTGGAAAAGTCTGCATCACCCATGCATGTATAGTAACGGCTGGGATAACTGTTTCAGGGTGCTTAATTATTATGAAACATTAGGATTGTGTGTCTGTTTGTAATCCTTCTGATAGCCTTTTATTCCCTGCACCATATCTGTCACATCCTCCGCTTCGTGGAGTGCATCAGTCTCTCAACAGGTAAGTCCTTCCAAATGCTCTTAAATCCTGGTGTCCTTGCATACTTTAGGAACAGTTTGAGTGGTCATTATACTGAGAATAACCATTTTTCAACTAATTAAATTGATTCTGATAACTCTCAAAATGTCAAGACTTCAGCTTTCTGGAATCGCTCATGGGAGATGCTAAATTGACAGTGATCATTAATTATAGATTTTCACCTCTTGCTGGGGTTTACTGTAATGGGGTCTGTTTAAGGTTACTTTTGGAGAGTTACTTGGATCTGCAGCATGTGCAGGGAGCAGCAGGACCAGCTTCCTGCTGTAGGATACATGTGTTTCAGTCTTGAGTAAACTCTATGTGAAATTTTAGAGACACTATTTGAGTGTTCTTGTAGGCTGTATAGGATCAGGCTCACAAATTGCTGGTTTTAGAGTTACTGAACTCAAGTCTTAAAATCGATGTAACTTGAAGGGAGAGTGGGAGAAGGAGTAATTCAGGTGTTGCCTGGACACAGGATGAGAATGGCATCAGTGTTTTGAGATACTGATGTGCCAGAAGCCAAGGCTTTCTTCCTGTATCGTTGAAAAGATGGGCACCAGTGCAGGGGATGCCTTGCTGCTCTAGATGGGGTAAATTTCACTTCAGCCTCTGGATCTTGTGTTTCCATTTGGCTTGAGCTCCTTGGCAGCTGGAGCCAGTGGAGATAAAATTCCAGGTGCAGTGACTGGGATGGAGTTTGGGCTACCTGCAGAGAGCACCAGATGTAAGTGCCCAAGAGAGCTGAGTATTTTTGGTAGAACCTGTCCATCTCTCACCTTTTGGTGACCTGCCAAGGTTTGTGCACTGCACAAAGTACTTGGTTTGGTTTGGACACTTTATCAGGTTCCTTGCTTCAAAGGTTTTTCTTCTATTGAGTGTAGCTTCTATAATTTTTTAAATTTAATCCAGTTATTTATTTATTTTCACTTTTAATTTGTTGTGTTCCTAGAGACTATGGTTTGTGGATGCATCAGATAACCGAAAATATGTTATCACAGCTGTTGTGTTACAGCATAAACAAAGAATGAGAGAAGAGTGACTTGATATTTTTAATATAGAATAATTTTTAATATATTGAATTTAAATATTTGATTTACATAAATACTAATACATTCTTTCCAGGCTCTAATGCAGATGTGTAGGCTGTATAATATTTGAGTTTACCAGTAGAATAACTGACATACTGTTCTGGTTTATATCACCAGCTATAATTTATCTGTCCAGTCACTGGTACATATTTTTTCTTAGTCACCACAACTCTACGAAAGCTTGCCATCCCTCATCTCCTCTCTTATCTGCTCCTGTACAACTAAATCCTACTCCTTGCTGTGAATCAGATTTGTCTGTCCCATCACCCTTCGCTGCAGACACTGAAACCACTGGTTTAGGATTGTCACTTCAGTTCTGGCTTTTATGTGTTTCCCATTTGAATGGACTTCTTCTCCCTGATCTGTACATTCTATTTCTGCTATTGAAATGGGGGAAGTCATCTGAATTTGGTTTTTTTCCATTCTTACCAGGCCCTCCACAATTCATTCCTAGTTTTTCTTATTCTACAAATGGGTTTACGTTGCATATAGATAAAGGCATAATCAAGATATACATTAATATATGGAACTTAACCACTGAATGAATAATTTGTGGTTATTATTGTGGAGCTGTTTCTATTGTATGGTGATTTAAAGACTTTATAAGTGATTTGCCAAGCAAATTCACCTGCCCTTGGCACTCATGCAAAATAATAATGCAAAATAATTCTCTTAATTTCAGTGGCATTACAGTACTCTGTGGTTAAGGAGAGCTGAAGTTGGCCTGCTGAATTATTTTAATAGAATTGTTTTAAAGATGGTTTTGTCCGCTTTGAAGTCAACAGTTTGTGAGAGGCTCCATCTACCCTTTTATCTGGCTCCTCTGTGGCATCTGGTTTGTTATTTTGTCTTACATGTTTTGTGTCCTTGCAGCAGCTTGGGATCCAGTTCAAAAGGGAGGGTTGTTTTTTTGTCAGTCTCTGTGTTGAGATAAATACTTGGAAAGTGAGGATTTGGGGCCAAATGGCCTTTTTCTGTTCTGATGCAATTTCATGTTCTTCATCTAAATTACCGCGGGTCCTACGGAGATAACTGTGCGCAAAGGATTGCAGTAGCAGTGGGATGGTGATGAATGCCAATGGCTGCCAGTAGTAAAAGCCCCAGGTGATGGGGATTTGTGCAGCATGCAAGGGTTTTGTTTCTACATTCATGCCAGTGATCACCAGAAACTCAGGTGCTTTTGCTGTGACTGGCTACAGCCCCAAAATTATGAGCAAAATAGTGCAATATGTAAGCTGTGTTATCATTTTAACTACTTTTTTACTTCAGTTTTAAACCACAAAATATTGCTGTTTTCTTTAATAGTTTGTTACACTGTAGTTTGTGGTGGCTTTTTTCCTACTTCAGACATGTAAGGTCATAAACAAGTTACAAAACTGTAGTTCCAAAATTGGAGGGATTGATGTGTCTGTTCAGCAACTTAGGGAGTTCTGTTCTAGCAGCATCAGTGTGATATCAGGTTTTATCATGAGGTGTATCATTTCATTGTAAAGGACTTAATTCCTAAGTGTGAAACAGCTTCCAATATTGGTTTCAATTTACTCTACAACAGCATTTTCAGTGTTGGCTGAAGGATCAGTAAGAGGGGGGAAAGAACCCCAGAATGATGCATCAAATTACAACGTAATTAACTGAAGGTGGAGTTATGCAATGTGCTTTATATTTTATATGTTTTCCAGTAGTGCCACTGGTTTTAACTGTGGAAAACCTCAATGTAAGTGCTATTATTTTTCCCTTAAAACAAGACTTTTTACTTGAACAGCAGTAGCAAATGTAAGTGATCTCTGAGTGTCCTAGTGCTTTAGGTTTTTTGGTGTAAATTCCCCACAGAATGCACAAGGATTTGTGTTTTGTCATCTTGACAGAAAGAAGCTTAGGATCAATTTACTTATTTATTTTACTTTGAAAAATCAGGTGGTTTTGCATTTTCTGCATGTCCCAGACAGTGCCACTATCCTGCTTGTCTCCTACTCCTGGGGGAATGTTTGCCACCACTGCATTGAGATCAAGGAGTGTCCTCCTCCACTCTTGCTGGGTGTGAAAAAGGACTAACTGGGAATAGTGGTTCTATCAAAGGACTAACTGGGAACTGTGGTTCCTCCTGCTCCGGAGCTCTGAATTCAGCTTTGCCCATGTAGCCCAAGGTGGGGCAGTTGCCCTTCTCCAGGCAGGAGGAGCAGCTCTGTTTTCCCCCTGCTTCCCCTCACAGAATACAGTGAAGCTGCCCTGAATGTAGCACTGGAGAAGTATGGGAATATGGGAATACAACCCAAATGACTGCTCGTGATGACCCCATGCACTAATTTGCTGATTGTCCCTTCTGCAGAGTGTGCAGTAAGTCAGGAGGCCACATATTGAGTGCTAAGAAAGCAAAGTATAGAACAGCTGCACATCAATAACTGCGTCCTGCCTTTTGTTTTCTCAACGTTGCTTGAATTCCATGGGAAAAAACAAGCAATGAGGATTTCGCTATGCAATGAAAAATTCATTACTTTGCATATGCAGAAAGGGGAGAGGTTAAGATTTAAAAATTCATCTATTTAATTTTGCAAACATGCTGCTATTTTGACATGCCCTTTATTTTCCTACCCATTGTACTTTTCCATGCTTTCCCATGTGCTATGTATGGTACAAGTGCTGACCAGAATGTTACTGGGCATCTGTGCAAAACTGCAGACACTTAAACACAGCTGCTGGAGTTTTTCCAACTTCTATTATTGGTCACATGCAGAGAATGATAGTAGCAGGCAAAGCACCTCGTGCAATCTTGCTCTGATTCATAACATTTGTGTGTTAAAAATTTCTCTTTAAATGCTAAGGTTTTCTTCACTGGAACAGAATCGTCCTCCTAGAATTATGTTTCTGTAGTCACAAACAAGAACATCCTGAAAATTAGTGATTTATTCCTGTGCTCCTTTTCATGTTTCAGCTGTAACACTCCAGCTATGATGCTAATGCTTGTACACGTGTCACGGTGCAACACAAAATTGCTGTAAGATGTTCTGCCAGTTTAGGTTGTTTAAATTAGCTGGTAGTAGTGACTGCACAGTCAGCTGATCCCAGAAAAACTGAAAGTATAAACACAGTCAAGTTTAAGAACATTTCTTACGTTGCCTACTTGGCAATATAGTGCAGTATATATATGAACATGTGTTCTTGCATGCACGAAACTTGTAAGAAGAAGTGATTAAAAATCCAAGTTTATAATGAGAGTTGAGAACTGTTCCTCTGTGGAGGGTGTCAAGGAACTGGTGTGCTTCTAGAATGAAGCATATAAAAAAATATGTCTAGAGAGGAATACTTGACAATTCTGCTGCCACCTCTTGATCGTATCCTGTAGTTACAAGCAGTAGTTGAAAACTTTGTTCAAAATATCAAAGCTGAATAAAGTATATAGATATATATAAATACACATCTATACAGGAATAATTATTTAATGTACTGATGCTATAATTTTAGCTGAGCAGAGGGCCATCTTAGACTCTACAGTTGATGTATGGTTTTATTAAGCAGTTTTGTTCAAACTCTGTAATAACTTATACATTTAAATGAGAGGACTGATAAAAATGGTAAATAACTAATGAATTGCAGCTATGTTCTATTAATTTTCTCAGCTTATCAGGTCTTTACTGCAATACATTTTTATTAAATGTAGCTTAAATCAGGGCCTCTCACCTTCTCTGTCATTAAATTGACCTGGCTCTCCTCCTCTCTGCTACTGCTTTCCAAGGGGTTGTTTGGAGATTCCTCAGGTGTCTGCAAGTCATCTCTTGGCACTGAAATGTCAGCATCTCCTCTCATGTGAATGTCTTGTGAATGTCTCATATATCACGGTTGCATATGTGTGTCAGAGTGTGTGATGGGGCTCCTTTTTGGATGAACACACCTCCTGGTAGGGGAACGATGTCTCATTTTTAAGCAGATGTCGTGCATTTCCAAGCATATGATAGTGTGTGGTACTCATGTGCTGTGCTAAAGCTTTAGATAGCTCACCCACACCAGAAATTTGAGCAATTGGCCTGCTTGGTTTGTAAGAGCATCCTGTGAGGGTGGACATAGTGCCCACTGGAGTGTGGGTTGGTTTCTTGGGTTTTTTAGGCTTCTAAATAACAGATTCTGGACTTGAACTGAGAAGGAAAGTATGATTGCCAGGTCTTGTGCTCATTCCTTGGTTAATCTTCAGCATTTTCCTAAATTTCCAATCCATAAAGCATAGCCTGCTGTGCCAGAAACATGTTTTAGAATTAGTTCTTCAGGGACCAAATAGTCTAATGCTATGCTGTGGTGGGCACATAAATAGCTATAGCAGAAAAAAAAAAAAAAAAAAAAATTACTTACAAAATGTTGGTTCTAAGAATAACTTGAATATTTGGATATGTTGCCAGTAGAGAGATATTAAATTATTATACTAGAAAGATAATTTTGTAACAAATGAACAATCTTCTTCACAGTGAAATTCCTTACAATGAGAAAATGGATCTATGCTTCACTGAATCAGAGGCCAAACTTGCTGCTGTCATGGGAAAATATTAACCTGGCAATACGGATTTTTAAACTTGCTAGAGAGGTACTCTATCTTTTTCAAGCTTATGTTTATGTAGGATTGAATCAGTGAAGGGGTTAACTTTGACATTGATCACTTCCTTGGGCTTAGGTTAGTGTTTAGAGGGGAGGGTGGCGGAGCCACAGTTGGTTCAGGGCAGTGTGGTTCCAGGGAAAGCTTGAGGGAGCTGCCAGCAAAGGGAACAGTGTTTGAATCAACGACCCACACTTGAAGTGTTTGTTGGCATGTCAACAGGCAGAAATGGATATTTTCCAATTCCTGCTAAGAATGGGAAATAAGAACCTTGGAGTGCTGGAAGTTATCGGTCAGGAGTGAGATAAGCAAGACTTTTTGGGAAAATCATTTGGGAGGGAAACCTGGTCCCTCCTGGAGTCAGGCCAATTCTGGAGCACTGCAGCAGCAGGGATACTGGAGTGGTTGTGCAGAGTCCAGAACTCCTCACTGTGGTCAGCATTATGGATAAGGAATATTATTATTAACAAACAAACTCTTGTCAAAGCCAAGGGCTGCCAGCAGAGGTGAAATGCAGGGAGGGAGTTCTCGAACAAGCCAGAGCAATCTGAGAATGAGAGCTGGAATCTGGTTTAGATGGCCTTTTGTTTTCAGGGCACATTTTCCCCACAGTACATGAGAAATCAGGTTTGTAATTCACGATAACGGCTGATGCACCTGACTGGTAATAGTCCAAGCAAAAACATAATGCACAGAAGTGCTCAATTATTTCATAAGACTGCCTTGTGAACAGCTTTTGCTCATTTGCAGCTGAGTTGTTTGTGCTTCTGTTTATCTCAGATACCCATTACACTTCCATTTATAGTGTGACAGTGTTTGGCTATATCTGATTCTCACCAACTCAAGGCAATTAAAACTGCTGGCCCAGTGTCACTTGTCTCAAAACATGCTCAAGTATAGTATGATTACTACAGCTTTCCTCTAAGACTGAAACGTGTGTGTGTTTAACAACTTCAGCAACAGTACGGAATAGGCTGATTATGAAAGGATTGGGTAAATGGGATTGTTGGAAAGAAGATGAAAAATTAGCTGTGGTGTTATCACCTTCGTGTAATGATTCCTGCGTGGAAGGGAAACAATGTAGAACTCATTATGGCAGAGTGTTGACCCAAGTGATGTACGTGCACCCATTTCACCACAATGTTTCACCCCCTCGTAGCTGTCCCCTATAACAGACTAAACACCTTGAAAGAGAGCAAGGTAAATGCTAAAATTCATAGCTATCAGTTGCTAATCTGTAAATGCACATAGATTTGTTATTTATCACAGAGGGAAGGTGAGCTGGAATGTGAATGATGAAGCTGAGACACAAACGTATAGATCTTGGAAATTTTTATTTGTATTGAAGAATAGTGTGTCTCTGTGAGAAATGAATGGCACAGCCCAGCAACGTTGGCTGCTTCAAGGTGAAGTAGGTCAGGTGGGAGAAACCCTGATCATGAGCAAATCTGTCAGTTCTGGGGAGGCACCTATTACCGCATCCTTCTGTACATTTTTTGTGTCTTATGTCCTTCTGTTCATTTCCTGCTATTGACCCTTTTCTCACACACTAATTTAGTTGTGGGAGGTCTGAAGGGCTCAAACCAGTTGTGAGGGGGAGATGGAACAGGCTCCCCAAAGAAGCAGTGGAGCCACCGTCCCCTGAATTGTTCAAACAATGAGTAGATGTGGCACTTTGCAATATGGTTTAGTGGACACGGTGGTATTTTCTTGAAGGTTCAACTTGGTAATTTTGGAGATCTTTTGCAGCCTTAATGTCTCCATGATCCTATCACAGTGTGCCTGGGCCGTGTGATAGAGTGTAACTGTGATCTGTAATCTCCAGAAGGTTTGCAAAGGAAGGTTTCTTTTTCTCATTGGCTGCACACAAGAGATGAACAGTGTTATTCGTTAAGTGTGGTAGTGGTGAACCTTGTTGGTATCTGGTGCCAAATATATATTGCATTTTAACTGATTATCATTGGTGCTGGACCAATTTGGCACCTACTCCAAATGCTCTGCTACTGCTAGGAAAGGTAAAAGTCAATAACTTAATATAGCAAGAGCTGGGAGGGTGACATAAGTGTTGACATCTCCTTATTTTATAGCCACCACTATAAATAAATTGGACTTTTCAGAATCTTTCCTTGAAGCACCTATTCAGCAAAACCTGTAGGAATATGGTTAACTTTATCGATTTCAATGTGATTTACATGTTTGTGTGTTCTGTTGTGCAAAGCCGGATTGAAAAGTGTTTGTGTCTTTTCTGATGGGGCTCAATGTAGCAAAGCACCCACATGTGGCAAAGAGCAAGTTCCTGGCCTGTGCTTGCACTTCTTTAACAGCTGCCCCAAATGAATGATTTGGGACATTCCAACCTCTAGCATTTGATACAAACTTCAGAAAGCAGTGAGACCCAACTGGATAGATGACAAAACAGCCTGGCCTAAAATTATTTAGCTTTAGTGGAACAATCAGGACTCTTACTTGTGGCAGAGAAAGATTCTGGTTTTGTCTAATGGGTAAAAATGTGTCCAGTAAAATATCTCATTATTTTAGTTCTCAGTTGCAACCTTTCTTTCTATGTATAAAGATGAACTAGACAGGGAGTTAAATGCACTGCCTGGGCAAAATTTTTACTGTCTTCAGAACGTTTTTTCTCCAGATCTGTATTTTATACCAAAATCTTACTTCTTGTTATTTAATATTATTACATATAATGTGGTTTTGGGTTTTTTTACAGCCAATTTTTTGCCCCACCTGTCTTTATGGACTAACATTAAGCATGTTTCTCCCCCATGTTCATTAACGAAAGGTCTCAGAGCCTTCACATTCAAATAATTTAGTTCAGTAGATGATGACTCAGAGGTATAAACAACTTGTTTCTTTTCCTGCAGTTACCCAGCTGCCAGGCCATAATAGGATTATTCTCTTGGATGTTTCATCTGAGTTTACACCCCACTCTGGCAAAATAGTCATATCATTTACACCATGCTTAATTTCTGAGAATGCAGTTACTACATGAGTCATTATAAACTGAAACTCTTCCTTTAGGACATCTATTACTGTTGCCTTCTTTTTTTTTTCTTTTTTTTTTTTTTTTTTTTTTTTTTTTTTTTTTTGGGATATGAGTGTGTGTATGTGTAATCCAGTGAGACAATATATCAGCTGCTTCTGCTTCAGATGATGAAACCACCTCAAGGTTAAGGCTGAGCTTTTGATTCCTTTCTTCAGCATGGAATTTCTTCTTATGATGAAGTATTAGCAAAGGCTGACAGTAAAAGTCTCCTCTGACTGTATTGTTGTTGAGAGGAGGGCAGCACAGCCCGGGTCACACATGCTGTTCCCAATCACACATGTCACACTCGTCATTAGTCACCTCCACCAGCTCCTTCTTAGAAGTAATAATGAAGTCACTGCAATCTTGGTAACAGAAACACCTTGTTCAGCTCGGGAAAGGAGCATCTCTCTCTCCACTTTGTCATCCTCTTTAAGAAACTTCTCCCAGATTCATCCCTGCTCTGTCTGTCTGCTCCATTACCAAGCAAGCAGGAGGTCTCAGCTGAGTTCAGGAAATTGCATGCTTATTCCAAGGGCCCGGTTTTCTCTTACAAAGCTTCATTTCAAAATGCCAAAGACAAAAGTAGGAATTCTGAGGCAACTGTGCCCCAAAGCCCACTGACTAATTAGTGGCAGACATTTGTAATGGAAGCTGCCTCTCCAGTATCCCTGAGCAGAGTAATATGATTCTGCTGAAGCTTTGACTCGTCACTTTTTCAGGAGATCAGATTTTCTTGCTGGATGAGATGTGATCAAAATATTCTGTTTCTCTTGCTCTAGTAATCTAATTCCTGAAATGTAACATGACCCCTTTTTCTGGAGCATCACATCCAAATTGGCATAATCTGTCTGAACAGAAACTACCAGTTATTTCTCAAAAAGCACAAAGAACTTATGACTCCAATTTTATTGGTTAGGGAGATAAATATCTACTTTAACATGTTCTTGGAAATTTTGTTTAAATGACGTGCTTGGAAAGCCAGCATTGTATTGTTATCACATTAAACTACTCATTAACCCACAGAGAAACACAGAGGTATTTGGACATTATTTTCAAATGTCCCTGTGATTTTCACATGTAATAAAGGCCAGAGATCTGTGATTGGCAGATCTATATGGTTCATCTGGTGCTTGCATATGAAAAAATTAAGATATATGGCAAACTCCTGGATCCTTAATTTTCTGTTTTAGGTTGAAGAATATATTTAAATAAAGAACTATAAGGGGAAAGGATGGTCATTTTTAATACCCTGGTATCCACCTCGCAGGCTCAGTGAGCAGCAGTGAAGTGTCCCCTGGTTTAGGCAGAGCAGAATGCCAGCTCAGGGAACAAACCCCCAGGAGGCTGGGCCTTACAAAGCCTGAGTCAAGGCAGTAAGATGAATTTTCCTGGGAATGACTTGAGGTGATCTATCATGGTTCCAGAAGTCTGAACTGGAAAAGGAGCATATCTCCTGCTTAACACGGAGAATCAGCACTGGCTGTAGATGATGGAGAACACATCAATCTCTAGAAGGAGGTAACTGGACCCTGGCAGATCCCAGACTTATTACACATGATTTTGGTATTATGATAATAACAAGTGAATTATCATTGCTGTGTGATAGAAGTGTGTGAGCAGTCAATGTCACTGATGAGCTGCATTTTCAGGACACAAATACATGCCTGAAATAAAAATTGGCACCCATAGAGTTGGATACTGAAATTATATTGGGCTCCAGCATCATCCTTACATTTGTAGTTTGCTCACAGCAAGCAGTGGAGGAAATCAGGGCTACCTATATCTTGGCAAAAGATGGAATACTGACCAGCTGTATCTCCATTTGCAGGGGTGACTTCTGAATAAGGCATGATTGGGAAAATCAGCAGCTACTAGGGCTGGACACATGGCTCAAATGACTGTGGGAATGCATTGGAGAAGTCTGTGTGGATGGGTCGTGCAGGTGTGAGAACACATCCTCGAGTTGTTACCACACACTCAACGTGCACCATATGCTTTCTGTAGGTGCTTAGCCAAGAGTGCTGGCACAGCTCTGAAAAGAACATGGATGCATGGGGAGGGGTTCACGTGTAGGTTGTAGAGGGAACCACAGCCAGCAGCTCCTGTGGCATCCTGCTGCTTGTGTGCATGTCAGTCGTGTGAAGAGTCACTGAAGTGGAGATGCTCCCCAGTAAGAAGATGTGGATGCCTCTGTGCAACAAACTAGTGTGACCTCACCCTTGCTGTTTGCTGACCAGCTCCAATGTGGGGTTCTAAGCACTGATCAGGCATCCTGGGTGGACTTCCTGTCTTATTTTCTGGTCATTTTATGTTTTCTTAAAACCTTAAAGCAACAGCTCCTGCCCCTTCTGAAGTAGTAGAAGTATGATGTGCAAGGAAGTATATTGTAAAAGAAACTCAGTATTTCTTCCTCATAAGTGTCATGGTTTAGCCCCAACAACTAAGAACCATTCAGCTGCTCATTCATATTCTCCCAGTGGGATGGAGAAGAGAATTGGAAGGATAAAGTAAGAAAACTTGTGGGTTGAGGTAAGAACAGTTTAATAATTTAAATAATAATAAAAATATCATTAATACACCAAAAATAAAATAACAAAAAGCAGAGAAGCTGAAAAGTCCTTGAGAAATATAAATACTGCTCAGCAACAACTGAAACATCCGTGGTATCAACATTGTTCTCATCCTAAATCCAAACCAGAGCTAGAGCAGCTACTAGGAATAAAATTAAGTCTATCCCAGCCAAACCCAGCACAAACACTAATGACTGTTGCTGTAATTAAGAAAATGGTATAGACTGTTATTGTACAATAGTAATCTCCTGCTGCTGCGTAAGTGTTGAAGAATTTATTTTCCAGGCAGGAGACATTGATCCTGTGGCAGTGTTCTGTTGCCTTAACTTTGTTTACATCATAAAGGAAAAATGATTGATGTAATCATTTAATTTACGGTGCTAAGAAGTGTCAGTTGCTCACTCCACCAGTATTGATCGAAGGCGTTCTGACTGGCTTAGGCATCAGGCCTTTCAAAGTTTCGGGTAATTGGAGACCAAAGTAAAAGTAGAGTTTGATAAGCATGATGTTTCCCAGTTACTGTTGGGCCATTGATTGCACTTTCTCATAAAATGGCATGACCAGTGAGTGACTACTCATTATGAAATCACAGTTTTTAAGAGGCATCACAAGCTGTAAGAAAGCAGCTTTAAAAAATATATGCGTATGATAAAATACTGGTGTGCTTCAGTACAGTTCTTCCCGACCATTCTTTTAAATTGGTTGTGCTTGCTTTTACTTTAGTTGCAAATATCCACCTGGGATGACTAATTTTCAGAAATAGGATCTTAGGGCAACAAATCTGGGGAAGGGTCTGGAACACAAGTCCTGTGAGGAGCAGCTGAGGGAGCTGGGGATGTTTATTCTAGAGTAAAGGAGGCTCAGGAGGGACTTCATCCCTCTCCACAACTCCCCCAAGGGAGGCTGTAGTGAGGTGAAGGTTGGTGTCTTCTCCCAGGTAACAAGTGACAGGATGAGAGGAAATGGCCTCAAGTTGCACCAGGGCAAGTCTAAATTAGACATTAGGAAAAAAAAAAAAATCCCAGAAAGGACTGCCAAGCATGAGACCAGGTTGCCCAGAAAAATGGTGGAGTTGCAGTCCCTGGAAGTGTTCAAAAAATGTGTGGATATGGAACCTGAAGACATGGTTTAATGGTGAACATTGTGACTGTTGGACTTATTGACCTTCAAGGTCTTTTCCAACCTTAACAATTCTATTATTCTATGAGTGTGTTAATTTGCCTTTTTTTACATTTTAGTTCATATATATGTTTTTATAAATATAATCAAGGTCTTTTCTTGAGGCTATATGGATATTTATAATCTATCAAGAAGGAAAAATAATTAACATTAAAAGAATATGCAATATTACAATAAGCAAGAGTTTTAAAACATGAAAAAGAAAGTGTAAACCTTTTTAAAGATTTCAAGGGAGTAGCCTTTAGTATTTGTAAATTTAAATTAGTAGGATCTAAAATTAGTGAAAACACCATTCAGATAAAGTTTGTGCTTGAATGCAGCTGTGTGGGAGCATTAACCTTCACAAAGTTTTAAACATATTTGAAAAGAAAACTCACCAAAACTAATTATACACCATTTTACTTCCCACCAGTTTCCCCAAAGAATGAAGAAATTGCCCTCTTTAGGTCCTTTTCTACAGTTTATACCATTAAAAATAGATCTTTCTTCTGCACAACAGGAAACACTGAAAGCCTGGTTTAAATTTTCAGGAAACTCCTTTTATTTTTGATCCTTTGAAATTGTAATGTTAATACATTTTCAATTAAATATGAACAACTCTCCGTGCATCTCAGCATGAAACACAAAGGGATTTTGGGACCCTTCCAATTACTAGGGCTTGAAGATTTTTCTTAATTATTTAACTTTTACAGTATTTCTTTTTATTTAAAATAAAAGTTGTGCTGTGGGGATCCTTCTAACATGGAAAGGAATATGACAGCATTCTGTTTGCCCTTTCAAGTAATTTGTTATATAAAGTCTGAATTTTAAGACAGATCTTTTTCTGTAATGTTCTTTTGCTTTTACCATCTGCATTGCTGTCCAAGATGAAAGCTTTTGTTTGTTCCTGCAGGAAAGACGAGGGCTGAATCAAAACTACGATAAATCTATGTTCAGTTATTTCATCTGTGAATAAATATGTTCATTTGATTGCCACAAAATGGCTTTGACATCTCACCAACCAGTTTGGGTAGTCAGGGTCCTTTGTGCAATATCCTCTCTCTGACACTGTAATACAAAGTGTTGATGAGTGAGAAAAAGGTGTTTTGCGTGTTCCGATGTCTAAATATGCCTTCAGGTGACAAAAGTTCAGAGATAACCTCGGGCTGACAGACAGGGGCTGAGCGTTCCCTGGCTGTGAAGAGCGGAGCAGAGGGAGAGCAGCTAACGCTTAAACGCAGGTGACAGCGTCAGTAGCAAATCGTTCTATTTGACTGATGCCATTTAACAGATTCTGCTTTCCATCACTCTCAGGGAGGACACAATGCACTAACAACACCCAGTATGGACTTTTCACTTGGCGCTCTTACAATGCTGTTTCATTAAATAGCTGTCACCTCCCCAGCTGAGTAAAGTCGGAGATTCAAGGTGCTGAACCAACCCAACTCTGACTCCTCGGGTTGTGGCAGGAATTGCAGAGTGGTGGAGTGAGCATGTTCCTGCCTCCCATTTTTAAAATTCTTTTCCTATGAATGGGAAAACAAAATGTTTTTTCTCGCCTTGTTTTGTTCCCTCATCTTAAACATATTCTGTTATGTTACAGAGATAACAGAATTCAGTTCTAGTCATCATGGTGACAAGTGTGTCCCTGTCTCTGAAAATGGTATCTGTTGCTGCAACCTCAAAGCAAGACAGCATGCAAATTAACTTTGTCTCGTAAAAAAATGGCTGAGGTTTTATTTATCGTCTTCTCATATGTTCATTTTTAAAAATCCCCAAAACTGTAGAAAACCAATGACATAAAGCAATGATATCTACTGCTATTGCTCACAATAGCATTCATCCCCACTTTGTTTTACACATCAATATGTCCAAGGGGCTCCTGGGACTGTGTCATCATCTTAACCACTCCTTGATTAAGAATATAGGTGAATTGTTTCCTGACTTGGATTTCTAAACTGTTACTTTAAATCTACATGTACAGCCAGTAGCGAGGGGTTTGATTTTCAGTCACAAAGCTGCACTACCTGTAGGAAAATCAGTATTCAAAAATCTGTAGGTGCTCTTTAATGGATTTATCCTTCTGGCCTTAGACAACTCTGAGTGAAAATCACGATAGTAGTTTGGAGCTTTGACATTTTTCAGACTGTGTAATTGATATTGGTTGTTTTAGGAATTCTCAATGTGGAAGTTAATGTTTATCACATTTAGGAGCAAACTTTATCATGGTGTATATCCCACTCTCCACTCAGAGCAAGGGAAATACCACAGATACGTTTCACAAAGACAAATGTTCCTGGTATTTTAAAACAGCCCTAGTTTGTTTTTTTTTTAATTGAATGGAAAATGCACAAAGCTGGTGAAATTTGGAATTCCGAGCTTTTTTTTTCTGTGTTTAGCAGCATGTTTCACATATTCTTTCAACTAAATGAAAGCGGCATTATCTGAATTATGGGGTGGCAGATTGTGTGGATTTTGTGGTCAGATATTCTGTCTTGACCAGATCTGTATCATTCTCTCATCATTGCGCATTTGAGGTTCCAGCCAAGTATAAAAGAATGTTAAGTGTGATGGACAGTTCAAGTAAAATTTGTTTCATACCTGCTTTCTTCCTCTGTTTCAATTTCTGGGGGAAAAAAAATCAGTTTCCTCCCTGCTTTTACAAAGGTGGTATTACGTTTAGCAGGATTGGATGACTTCACTCCTTACTCAGATGTGGCATTCATACATCATTTGCACAACGTGGGATTTTTTGCCCTCATGGAAGTACCTGAAAAGATATAAGTATCTGGGCATTACACTAATTATATGGAAATATAATTTGTGGTATTTTATAGTTGTTTTTATGCTCAATTCAACAACAACAATTTGTTTTTCTAAAAGTTTATATTCTTTTGTGGTTTGTTTTGGGTTTTTTTGGCCAATGAAGAAGTAATTTGTGAAGCTTAACTTCAAATAAGAACTTTTGAAAACATTTTGAAGATGAGAATAGACAAAAATAATTATTAAATACAAATGTCTTGTGAAGACTGTGGTCTTTAATTAAACATTCTGCCCGAAACAGTGGTTTTTTTTTTTTTTAATTGGTTACTGTACTTTTATAGATCACGTGTATACTGAATATCCTTGAGTTACTCTTGAGAGCTTTTACTGATGACAGTTTGGTTTAATTTAGCTACTACTACAAAGAGATTAGGTTGTCAAGAAGATACTGTTGGAGGTTTAGGGATTGCTGAAATCCTTCTGAAATGAAAAGTAATATACACTGTAACTTTCTTTGATAGTTCTTTCATGAAGAAACTGGATGGAAATCAACCACAAGGGAACTTTTTTATTTTCTGGACAAAAGAGAGAGAAAAAAAAATCTTCTCATGTATAGCAGTTAATGAAGACTTAAAAAAA
>VZTJ01001265.1:2648034-2766363 GCA_013397795.1 Orthonyx spaldingii
AAAAAAAAAAAAAGACGCCCAAGCCCCCCAACCTAAAAGAAAAAAGGCACTTTTCTTTCTTTATTTTTTCACTATAATAGGCCATCTAAACTTCTGTCACTGTATGTAGACTGATAGTTGAAGGTATCCTCCTATCTGAATATTTTGCTTTTTTTTCTGTCTACACATATGGGATCCCTCAGGTTTTTGCTCAGTTAATTTCAATGTAGTCATTGATACAAAGTCAAGCCTGAACCACATAAACATATTTTTTTTTAGGAAAAGGTGTTTGTCCAGTTAAATGGGGACCCTAGGTTAATGGAAATATACCAGAAAAGCTTGTCAGATTTTAAACTTCTTATAATTTTAGATTATCAGAGCTATATAGTTCTGTTTAATGCTTTCAATACAATAAAATAATTTTTAAAACATTGATGCCATATTTCTGAGGCAAAATGTTTTATTTTTGCTAGTTCTAGGCACAATAGTAGTAAATATTGAGTATGGCTGAATTTTACCTTTTAGTTTTATTTTTGCTGCTTAAATTTGTGTGAAGAAATCTGAGTCATTGTCTCAGTGCTAAAATAAGCATAATCCTTGATCTCCCATAAGGAGACTTTGATTCAGAGTCATCTATTATGCTTTGTTTGCAATTAGCTAATCCTCCACGAAATAGTTTATTCTGTTCTTCTTTTTCAAATGGCATTTTATTGTGCTGGATATGAATTCAGATTAGCTGCAATTTTCCAATATACAAACCTTTACAGGAGACAGCTGTAATTAATTTGACCTCCCAGGTTGGCCTTGCACTCGGACTGTCTTTGGAAGTCACAAATATGGAAACTGAGCTCATTGCCCATGTAAATAGAATTTATTTTCTTTTAATGCAATTGTAGAAAGACACTGCCAAGTTGGAGGGTTACTGAAAGCATGAACTTGCAGTTTCTGACAATTTTTTATAACCTCTAGTGTTTTATCTGCTTTGGGCAGTGTTTTGAAAGCTATTTCATAGAAAATTGTTTACAGCACTTTGTCTCTTTTTCCCTGAATAGCTGTGAATCTTTAGCTGTATGTGCTGTTAGCCATCTTGTGCAGTGAGTTGCATTACCTTGTAAACATTTTGCTTTATCCTGTGAATTTTGGCAGATTGGTCTGAAACAGCTATAATTCAGTTGGCATAGTTTCAAGCAAACTGAATCATAAATGGCTACAGAGAGTTTTCATTTTATGTAAGAATGTGTGGAATTTGGCCACGTAATCCCCAATAAAATAATCTCCTCCTGCCATGGTTCTCCTGCTGCCTTGTCCCAAATGGAGCTCATATGCTGATGAAAGGCGACAAAAAAGGACAGTAGTCCTAGGCATTCATGGTAGGGGGGAAGTTCGCTGTGTCTTTCAGTTTGACAATTCTTTTCCTGTGATTAAATCTGAGATTATTTTGTTATGGTGGTTTTCAGAAGCTAGTTTAGATTGGGGGTTTATTTATCCTCTCCAGAGTAAGAACAACCAAATGCTGGACTTCCAGTTTGTACCCAACGTTTCTCCAGGGAAGAAACTGCATTTCATGTGAGTCTACAGATCAAAGACAAGCATCAGAATGCTGGTTAATTTAAAAGTAGCAGCAGCAGCATCAAGCCTGAAAGAATAAACTCAACCCACCCTAGATCTGCATTTCTGGTCTTCTCACTGGCTATTTACTGTAAAATGGCACAGTGTGTAAGCTTCCTAACCTGTAAAATGGCATGGGGTACTTTAAGCCTATGTTTTCTAGCACAATATTTGACCTTGATCTGTTCAGTCTGAGCAACAGCATTTGAAGTCTTTGTAGGTTGCAGTTTGCGTTAAAACGTCCGGGGGACTGGAGGAAGCGTTGTCAAATTCGGTGGCTGATGCGAGAGCTGTCTCTGATTTAAACCCCTAAATGACACAGGAGATGCTTGAGAAATTCTTTGTTGTAGCTGGAACATAAAATGAGCTTTCTTCCTACGTAAGGCAAATTCCAAATCTCTCTGGAACTGTAATTGACTCAGAATGTGATTAATGTAACTTAATTGTCTTGACTGTACATACATCAGGCACATCACCACCATCTGAGTCCAGGGTGCATTGAATCGTCGTCTAATTTCCAAAGGCACTTTAAAGGATGTCATCCTCTTTGTCTAGACACTGACACCTTTTAAGATGAGGAATACCATGTTCTGAAGTCCGTGTTACACCTTGTTTATACCAAAGATCTGATTGCTGCCTACAATACATTAGGCACATCAGAACGGCGTTTTCATTCATCAGCTCCTATCTGAACTGTCACTTGCAGAAAAATTGAGGAGACTGACGAAACCTTCTTCCTTTTCAACCTGGAATGAAAAAATATATTAAAAATATTGTCCGTTAATGGACAGCAGCACATGACAATAAATTGCAAAGCTGCTCTCTGATACAATCTCAAAGAATAAGGCAGAAGTGCAGTCGATTCACTTATTTCTGTATTTCTGTGTGTAAGCTCAGCCAGAAAGTTGGAAACTGAAAAGCCATTTTTATATAACTGGTGATTTAGCTGCCTGTCCCTTCCTCTTCCAGGTCATTAAGTAGGTGGTGCTGTGTTTTTGTTTGGTTTTAATATGTCTGTGCAATAAGAATATAATAGATTTCAAATTTTTTTATCCATTTGCTCCTGAAATGGAGTACAAATGCATTGCACCATGAGGTGCAGAATAGTATAGGGATTCAAAGAGATGACAATACCAGCATGTGAATTCAAACATATACACATGTATACGTTTGAAAGGACATCTCCATTTTGACAGAAAGCATTAAAGACGTGGAATTCATGGTTACAACTGGAAAGTACCATATGTCCTCCAGCACTTAGACACAAAGAGCACATTAGCAGAGTAATTAAAGGGCACCCTGTTGTGGCTAGGTGGTGGAAGACATATGGTGTAGCATGAGTAACCATGAATTTCTAAGTTCATCTTGTTTTTTGATCATAACCTTGTTCTTTGTATTTAATATTCTGTAATTTCTATGCATTACTATATGTTTCACTTGTGTTGGATGTTTCTGTTTCAGCACAGAAGTCTAAAGCTGCCAGACTAACTAATGCATGGGGTTTTTTTTGTGGATTTCTTATTTTAATATGACTTAAAGCGTTGAAGTCACAGAACACTGACTTCATGATAAAGGGGGCAGCACATGTGTTCATAGCTTTCTTCTCTTTCACACTTGCACTTCCTTCTTACCAGTGCAAAAGACCCCATGAGCCATGGAGACACTTGGAAAGCATAGATTGTTGCAGCCAGATTCTGCAGATTCCACCTCCTCTTGAAAACAGAGCAATTCTTTTGCCTCTTCCTCTTTATCACTCAAAGCAAAAATGATGCTGCCAAAATTCAGCTGAGAGCTTTTGCTGATGATGTACAAAGCAAGATAGGATCCACTTTGCACGGCTTCAGGTGAAAGATATCCAGTTGGAACAGAGCAAACCCATTGATTTATCTGTAAATGTGTTATTCAGGGAGCCAGAGCTGTAAGATTCACTTTATTTGCATAGTTGAATTTCTAAACATAGCCATCCTCTGGAAATGCAAGTATCTGATAGGGATATAAAATCAGAGTATAAATAAGCCTTTTGTCTTTAAGCAAACAGAACATCTCTGAAAGTTTTGTTCTAAGACAGCAGAATTAAATAGCTGCCTCAGCATGAAGTGTTAGTTGAAACCAGGCTTTGGCCTTGTTTTTCACTGTAGCTGATCAATGTGAAACTTGAGGCTGACCTTGGGGAAACAGCAAAGAGGCAATGAGTACCTGTCTGGATTTGGGTATACCAAGATGCAAATCTAAGGATGCTCCTTGCAGCTGAGATCCTTGAAATTCCAAGGTATGGTGGGGGCACTAATCCAGTTCAATACGGACGTTCCTTGGCAACCTCAGTTACTGATGTATGTGCATGAACACTGAGCCAGATCTGCGCCAGTTGCACAACAAATTTGGCAGGTATCCTCAAACCACTTCTAGCACTATTTTTCTCCCTCTTATTCTCAGAAATCAAAGCTCTTACTTGGAATGCAGGGTCCTTCACAGATCTTTGAAGTCCAAGAAAGTAATATATTTTTAAAACAGTTCAACTTTTTGTCAAATACTTAAAAATTCGTAGTACCATTTACATCAGGTGACCCACAATATTTCTTTTCATCCAGTGAAGATCTCTTCTAAAATATCTGTGCACTGCAGGGAGTGGAGCGTGGAAACTCACTTATAGTCATCAGGCTGGAGGCAGGGATTTAGTCATTCTCCCAGGACATGGAAAATACAAATTTGGTTCCATCAGACTGTTCAGAGATTTGAATCCACTGCCTCCTACTCCCACAGTGTGAGTAATCCAACCATCACGCTGCTACAGAAAAGTGAGGCATCAGCACCAAGGAGTGTAGTCCTGACCAAATTTGACTGTTCAAGTGCCTCTGGGAGGTTTTAGAGAGGATCAGGTGGTTGTATGCTAAAATCAGATTGTGGAGGTTCAGCTCAGGAAATTAAGGCCTAACTCCAGAACTTTTTGGGTTCTTATACAATTTTTCGTGTCTTCAAGGTTAGGTTGTTCAGGAAAATCAGTGGGTTGGTGGGCTGCAGATGCATCAATGGACGGGGTTCAAGTTCATGGCCCAATTTCTTCCTGCTCCATTTGGACAGAGATCTTAGCACTCATTGCAGCAGGGAATGAGAGCGGCTCACCCCCAAAAAAAGATGACCTGCATCTTGAGAGGTGGATGATTTCAGCTGAGATGCACTTAGGCAAAGGAGATGATTGAATAAGCGTTTGGCACTCCACAGTAGTGCTCAGCCCTACGTTCCAGTGAAGGTGCAACTTGATTCTTTAGTTTCATTTCAGTCTTGACTTTTAAATGTTGTGTTAGGTGCCCAATTCCAGACTGTGCCTAACCAGCGCTGCATTAATTGTCCAGAAACAAAAGAGGAAAGATTTCCTGTATTTCTCAGACAATAAGCTAATTTTCTTTATGCAACATCCCTCTGCATGTGGCCGTGCTGTGAGCTTCACACTGTGTATCCCAGTGGAAGTTGAACTAGCAAAAATTTTCTAACTGTTCTGTTGTTATTCATTCAGTTACCTTTTCTGATTTTTTTCTTTTCTTTTCTTTGAGGGTGTTTAGCTCACTATCTCAAATAGATAAATGTTTAATTTAACTGTGAGGTATTTTTTTGTAGAAATTAAACACTCGCATGTTCCTAGAACAATTATAGTCTGTAATGTCTGGGTAATGCAATGTAGCCAACTGTAACCTTTAATTAGGTTTGCCTTCAGAACATTGCCAAGTGAGAATCTGAATTCAGACAAATGTCCAGATCTCCTTCTTGGCATCTACTTTTAATATCTGTGAGAGCTTATTTTTAGCTTGTTATGCTGTTAGCCCGACGCGCTCCATTACTGTTAGAAGAAGTTGTACAGAAAGAGTTTCATTTCTAAAGGGTTGTTTTGCAAAGTAACTTTGCTGGAATCTGGATTTCCTCAGTTGTCAATTTCTATTCATTTAATCTTCATTGCTAATAAAAAGAAATGTGCACGTTAACAAAAGAAGTTATAATCATTTAGCCTTCTAAATGAGCGGAGACTTTTCTTGGGATGGTTTTCTCTCATTCTTTTTGGGTTTCCATATGCAGAAATTTAAGTGTAAGCTCTTCTGGGCTTGGAGTCTTACTTACCTCTGTGCAGCACATCACTGTATTTCTCTCTGGTCAGAGCCCGTCTTGAAGAGAAAAGAACTATCATGAAGTGTTTTAACTACACGGAGTGTTTGAAAAATGGAAAAGAAAAGAACAGACTTCTTTTTTTTTTTTTTTTTTTGGCAAATATTTCTACAGGTTTCACTGGCTCACAATATCCTAGGTTCAGGGTGGAGTTCTGGTGAGATTCATGAAGTCATTGAAGATGTGCAAGACACTGGCTCAAGTACTTTTTTTGGCTTTCTCACAGGTACAGCCTTGAACCAGAGGCTCTTTTACCACATGCAGGAGCCCCCATTGCAAGGCTCTTGGCTCCTATGGGAATTCTTGTGCTCGTTTCCTGGACTGGATTTGTTTAAAGAAGTATTAATTTAGTGGAAGTGTCACTTTAGTCTGTCTGCATTTTCTAGCAATTGATCAATGATCTCTTCTGTGTTTGTTGATTACCCCACCACACCTTTATTTTCTATAAAAAATGGTTTAGAAATATTTTGGCCTGTGCATAGGTGTAATGGAAAGTGCAGCACTTCAAGTCAAGGAAACAGTTTTTCATAATTCATCATAGAAACAACCTCTTCAGATGTTTGCCTTTATGCCAAACTGCCTGCCTATTACTCCTTAGTGATTCATAACTCTCCTCAGCAGTGAATTTTTTTTTTTCTACTATTGTTATATTGCATTGAGAGGATTTGTGAACAGGAATATATCTTGGATAACCAATATTCCTCTGATCCAGGAATTGCCTAGGGTGTATCTCTGTTTTTTACCTTCCATCATGGACTGCTCCTGAACAGAAACACTCTGGCTTCAGGTGTTGTCCTGTTCTCTTGTTCCTTCTGGTTTTTTGTTCCCCATCTCCTGCTTACTCAAGACTGTACTGAGTTTTTTCAAAGATGTTTTTGCTGATTTTGTTTTCTTTTTAATTTGTTTTCTTTTCTTTTTTTTTTTTTTTTAATAAGTCACAGCAAACGAGCACTAAATAATTCGTGTCTAAACGTGTAAAAATAGAAAAACCAAAATAGAAAACTTCAGGGATAATGCTATGTAAAACTCAGGTCCCTGTTGAATGTGTAAGGCTGTGGTCAAGGTTATGTTAGCTGCATATTTTGCTGATCCCGTGGTATAGCCAGGCAGAAATAAAGCACAAGGATATCTTCAGGATGTCCCTTTGGTTTAATGAGGAAATACGCTGATGCTCTGCAATGTTTCATCTTTAATATTTAATCAAGGACATGAAATCTGAAAAACAAGAAACATTTTGTTCAGGGAAGTTTATTTTAGAAGCTACATTTCTGCTTTAAAAAGCCCATTTCTTTTTCTTCTGTTGAAAATGATTGTGGGGGTGAGTCAGAATCTTATGGGAAAAATAATCATGCTGAAATGACAACAAAGCCTACTTTGTCTTGTAATGGAGGTAAATTTCAGCATTGCTGAATTCCAGTGCTGACTTTACCATTTTCCTGATCTCCGTTTAAAGAAGTATGAAAGACTACTTTCATTTAGTAATGAGATGTGATTGAAAAATGTATCCTTGTTAGATTATCATCACTGGGAGATACCAAAAAAAAAAAAAATTAGTGGAAGTGTTCATATCTTTCATTTCTTTCGATGCAGTTATTCAATTGCAGCATTCAACCTACTTGCAAATGCGAGGAAATGTATGTCAGAAGATTCAAACCTCTCACACACAAGTTCATTTTCCTCCACTGCTGTTTGATTTAAATCAATGCCTAAAGGTACTTTTAAGTCCTTTGTATCCTTTGGAGTAATGATGTAAGCTGTCAGGGAGCCACCAACATTAAAGAAGCAAAGTAACTCCTGCTTTGAACAGAATCCTAGAAATCCAGCAGGAACTTTACGATTGGCGTTAAGGATTCAAGTGCAATTGTTTAATGAAGATGTTAGCAGGTGATGTTTTTTGAAGCAACGTGTCACTTTATCATTCTACTTTGGGCAGATGTTTTTACAAAAAGGAGGAAAAAAAGTGCATTGTAAATCAAAGTCTATTTGGTAATTTGTGGGTCAGTGGGAATTGAGGACACATAGGTCCAAAGTTTGCAGCTCAGGTGCCTGAACTCTTTCCAAAGGCTGTATTCTTTAAAAAGGATGGATCTATTCCCAAACACAGACAAGTTGCATCAGGAGTGCTGTGAAGGGTGTCCAGTCTCATCTGCTGTCCAGTGTCCACCATATCTGCCTTCTTATTTTCTAGCTGGGCTTCAGGGAGTTCCCAGTGAGGAAGGATAGCTGAACACAGCTATAATTTTACTTTAGGCTTCTTATTTTTTAATGCTTTTTGGAAAGTCCAAGGGGGAGAAGTGGTGATGAACAAATAGTTTTAAATATCCTGTAGAACAGAGCTGTGGTTCTGCGACGTGTATTTCATATGTTTGTATTTAATTTTTATAGGCATCAAAACATGTAGCATTGAGGGAATACATATGGGAATATATTTACCACTGGAGGGGATGTAGAAACCTCTGCTAGGCTTAGACTAATGCAGGGTGCTTTACCCAAATCTGTGTAGGCCTGTGCTGGTGTTTGCTCTTTGAAGGTGCAAATGGTGTATCCAGCTCCTCCCCAACTTAAGGTTTCCATTTAGACATCAAACCACACTTTGTGCGAGTGGGGCTGTATGGCCAGACCCCAGCTCGTGGTGTACACACACATCATAGTGGCATTGCCATAGTGGGGCACTAGGAGTGATAGTAATGTTCTCTCATTTCTTTCTGTCCCACCTGACACTCCTGGCTCCGCTTAAATCTTCATTTGTGTAACTCCATCATCTACCTCAGGTGCTTTATCTCAGCAAATGAAGCTCAAATTCAGGGTATGTTTTCAACAGGATTCTGATAATATTGGCAGATGTACAGAGAAAGCACTTGGAAATGGGTTTTTTTGGGTATTGAAGACCTAGGCAGCATGTAAAAACCTCTGACTGAGTCCAGGCAGTGTTCAACTTTAATTTCAATCTAAGATTGAAATTTTTGCCTTCCAAGTCAGCCCCAAATATTAATTTCCTTACATGTATTTTGGAAGCAAGTCAGATATTGTAAGTGAGCAATGACGGTAAAATATTGGAACAACAGCAATATATTCTGGTTTTTTTAAAACATCTATTTATAGAATGCTTTCTGCTCTAAGGATTAAGGGAATAGAAGCAAGGTTTTTTCTGCTCCTTGATGAGTGTTAGTGAAGCATATTTGCTAACACAGTTTGACATACAATATATTTCAGTGCTTATGGTACCTTATGGTATGGTACTCCTGGTACAGTACCTTATGGCATTTTATTTAATGTTTGTGAGGTTTTCTGATTGCTTCCCAGATAATTTATTTTTATTGGCAGCTAGCTTTGTGCTCTTGTATGGAAATGAAGCTGAAGCAGGGTGGCTTTTAACATCTACAGAGTTTCTGAAGCATTTTAAAATAATAATACCTTGTTTAGCTGTTTTGGCTAAATGTTTGCCTCTAATCAGTTGAAAAGTTGAGAAATTCTTATCTTGAATAGTTATGTGCCATGAAATTAAGATAAAACCAATCAGACACCATAGAAATTTTCTTAGCTTGGAATTTTAAGAATCTAATGCTCCCACAGTCATTTTCAGTCTGTCTGCATGGATCCAAAAGAACATTTTTTTCTGTTTAAGCCATGAAGGATGGACTCAGCTCTCAGCTCAAGATGTAAACATTCTTTCTTGCTGAGCATTGATAAAATGTTTCATAGTTATCTTCCTGCCTTTTTTTATATGCTGTAGCATACACTTCTCCCCTATAGCTCCCATTTGTTTGCTGCCAAGTATAACTGCAAATCCCAGAGACTTCAGCAGCTCTGCCTTTATAGAACTCTATTTTAATCACAGTTAAAATCTAATATGAAAGAACATCCTTATTGTATTTTCTTTATGTAACAATGTCTCATTTGATGATAAAAGAGAGATGACTTCTCAGATAAAGACAATATAGAAGGTCCTTTCCCACATAAAAATACACCACATTTCCCTATTTTAATTTGGAAAATACTTGCAGCACCACAAGTAGGACCATTAAGATTTTCCTTTAACTGAAAACACACTATAAATGTGTAAAGCCAAATAAAGACCTTTTCTTCAGCAGATGTTTTGCTGTTTCATCACCGATTTTAATTAAAAAGCATGTGCCTACTATTGTGTTTTGTATGGTCCAGTCACGTATCGGGGTCACTTTTTAAACTCCTTCACGCCTGAGGAGCAGATGGTTTGAAAAGCAAGCCTTAGTGCAACAAAATCCAACATCTCCCTGCTTTCATTGTTCAGAGCTCTGCTCTTGTTTCTTGTGCTGTGCTCTCTAGTGCTCCTCCCAGCCAACTTTTGATTTGCTCAAATGGGCTCATTTCTTTTGCTTGTCTTGGAGAAACTGTATTGGAAACCATTTCAGAAACCATCTCAAACCAGCTTAGCCCTGCACTAAAATATTGCTTCATTTTTATTATTATTATTGTTCCTGTTTTTCTTTTGCTACACACAAAGCAAAAATTCTCTAGTAATTCTTAGTTTTACTCCCCGCATCCCAAGTTACTGGGAGGATTCATAATGAGTCTAAAGAGAGATGGTAAATATAGGTGAACAGACAACAAAAACAAAAAAGGGAAACTAAAGTGATTAATCCCAAAAGTAATACAATGTGTACCTTGGAGATAATGGGTTAAGTGTTGGAACAAAAAGAGGTATCTTATATTTCCTTCATTCTAAATATACTTTAAATGCCAAAATAATCTTCTGTTCTATCCTTGCAAATTGATTCCAATTTGTTAGTCAAAGACTGTAATGAAATGACTCAAACCACAGTCTTGTTCCACTAAGCAGTTTGCTACAGCTTTTTTTTTTTATTAATTATATTCAGGCTGCAAGAACTGTCAGAATGTTAAAATTCCTAAGGATAGTTTGCCAACATCTATCACTAGATTAGAAACAGCTCTGCAAAACCTTCAGCAAAGCAAATAATATTCCATCATAAAATCAATACAGCTAAGCATTGTCAGCATAGTGCTGACAGTTCCAGCTAAAACAATTTATAATTTTTGAAGACGATATGTTGTAAATAGAAGATAAGAGGTCTGTGAAAGATGTGGCCAGTAAACAGAACCCAGATGTAAACATTTTGCTGCTGGTACGTGTGTGTCAGCTCTGCTTGGCCTCTCTCTTTACCCAAATTATCCCCTACCACAAATTCTGAGTTGCATGGATCAAGCTTATCTTTGATGAAAGTACAGCACCCTGCTCATCACCTGGCTGATTCCATTGGCTGTGCACTAGAAAGAGTCCAAGGGCCCATTTCCTCTCCTTTGCTGGAATACCTGCTTCTAGGAACACTGAAAAAACCCAGGGGAATAAACCAATACCTGCACTCATAAGAATGCAGAGAGCACTATTCTCCTGGCTGCTGAGAATATCGTGTACCACTATGGTCATCTGGTACTGCTTCTTACAGAGAACAGATTTTAGAGTAATACTTCCATAAATTCTGCAGTGAGCTCAAAATGTTGGTCTGAGTTACAGTGTATCTCCCAGAAAATCTTCTAGTCTTGATTTATGGATGTCAGGTAATAGAGGGTGATTAGCAGAATCTTTTTAGATTTATTTTTAATTTTTTTTTCTTTTGGATCATCAGTAATCCTCATGTTTGAAAATGCACAACCTGTTCTTACTTTGAATTACTTTAGTTTCAGCTTTCAGTCTTGAGCCTTCACTAGCCCTTACTCGGCTGAGGTTACAAATGTTTCTGCCTTCTAAATGTCACCCACAAACCTGGGCAGCTTTTTGGGCTGTTCCAGCTGCCCGAGCATGACTGTGCCATCTCCCAGTTCGCCCTGCCCGTTTGAGTGTGACTACACTCTGCAGCATCAGCAGTGACTGTCCTGCAGACATGCCCTTTCAGTGAGCCACAGATGAAATATGATCCTCTTCCAAACTTTTCTATTATTTCAACTTTTTTTTTTTCTTGAAGTGTTGCTATCAAAACTTTATTCTGCCTCATGGTGAAGACATGAATTCATTGCGTGTATGTGACCTCTATTTGGTTTTGCTGTTCCACGTTTGTCCATTGAATGTCTAATTACCACAGTATTTCATCCTACCCAGTGTCTCCTTATTCTAAAGTAAAATAGTTGCTGAGTTATTTGCTGTCTCTTCTTAGGTTGTGTCCTGCAGGACTTATATTTGCCAAATGCAGAGACAGTTTTGAGTTAGATGGACCACTGACCTAACCCAATATGACATTTCTTATATTAAAATATGAATACCCCAGTGATTTCTCCATGTCATTAATTCTCAAAGTCTATTCTGCATGTGTTACCCAGCCTATCACCATGTTTTCTTTCAGTCCAGTTCTATTTTTTTATTCATAAAGCTGCCAAAGAAGGGTAAATTTACATGGGGCCCACACCAGAAATATTTCATGGAGTGATTCCTCATGTTCAGAAACCTTTCTGGCTCCATCAATGTAGTCAATTTAATTAAAGAAAATGGAGGTTCATGACATTTGGATAGTGCTGTTTTCATTCCAAATATTATGAGAGAGGAAGCCAAATAGTTTGTGAAGCCTGAAGCAGGGTGTGTTGATAGAGTGCCTGTCATTGCTCTGCAAAGGAGAGATCCTCACCCCAGGGTGTACCCAGCTTGCTGCAGAAGTGAGAACAGTACAGTCACTTCCATGTGATCCTCTCCCTCACCTCTAGCCTTCCTGAGAAGTGGGAAATATCTGTTGGAGGTGTCAGTGCTGTGATGAGGCACATTTCCAGGACCCAAGTTAGGATCTCTGTAGCCTCATTGTTTGCTCAGCAATCTCTTAGATGGTATAACTCTGGTTTGTGTAGCTGCCCTGTTATCTTTATGCAACTGTAATATTTTTTCTGTGACATTACCTCCGCTCTGCAAATCCTATTGTTTGTTAGCAATTATCATCTGTTTTACTTCCTTCCTGATTTTTACACATCTCTACATTTGCCTGTGGATTGTACATGAGATGAAAAGATCATATTTTGAATCTTTTTGCACTTTTAACTCTTTTCACAATACCTGTACTGTTGTAGTTATATTTATCCTCAGAACCTATTTGTGTTCATTATTAGCGATTGGACATCAGTTTGGATGAATCTTTTGTCTGTCCTAACGCAGCAGTTTTTACACAAACACACCTACTCAGTGTATTTTTTTTCCCCTGGTAATTCATGCCGTTGGGCATGAATCTTCTTCTGGAAGACTAAATATCTGTGAAGGTGTTACACCTTGAAGGTTCATCCAGATTGTAGAAAGAAGCGTGGTGAGTCCCTCAGTGAGAAATCCATGCTCCTGTTTGGATTTTGAGTGTAGCTGTGTGTAGTTGTAATAATTTTCTTCTGCAACTTAAAGGCTTGTTTTTCCAAGTGTCTTTGAACAAACAGTTGGGAGCAATGACTTGCCAAACTGTAATTAAAAGGAAATAGACTAATTCTGAGCAGTGTAAACAATGTGCTGAAGATAATAAAAATAGGGTCCTTAAACTGATCAATCGTGAGCCCGGAACAGGACTTGAGTTTGGGAAGGATTTAATTGCTGGGGTGAGACCCAGCATCTTGCAGGACTATGCATTTAGTGTCCTGCAGTAACATGTGCAGTTTCCATGGTTTGCCAACAAATTCATGGAATTTTTTGTCCTCAGCTGCATCAGCTCCCTGTTGCTCGTTAACATACTTTGCCAGGAAATTCATGGCATTTTTAGGTCTTCAGCTGTGCATTAATCAACTCCCTGTTGCTAGCTAGCATACCTTCTTTTTCCTCTCTGTGATAACAGGTTTTTGCTTTACAAATAAAATCTGAAAGTAAAAGCTTGACCTACCTAAAACTAATGTCAAAACATCCTTTTCCTTAGAAGCAAAGCATGTGGATTTCTTACAACACTGTTCTCAGAACAACTTTGCTTTATATAGAAGCTGCTATATTGGATCTGGGAACTGTGGGTCCATATTTTCATACTGAACCCTCATCTCGTGTTTTCTAGCTGTTGTCTTTGATCCTAATTTTTTTGCTATCAGCTTCCAGTAGTTTGATGTGTTTTCATTAATCTAAGAAAGCCCATCAGAAGCCAGAAGTGGAAGCAGGGAATCATTATTAGAAGGATGAGGGAGAGGATCTTCCTTTTCCCTTCAGCACTGGTGGGACATACCTGGAATGCTGTGCCCAGCTCTGGGCTCCCCAGTCCAAGACAGACAGGGAGAGCTCATTCTCACAGAGATGGTTCAAGGACTGGAGAATCCCTCTGGAGATTGCTGACACAGCTGGGACTCTTTAGCATGGAGAAGAGAAGGCTCAGGGGGAATTTTACCCATGTCTGTAAATTCCTGATGTTCCAGACTAGCCAAGGCAGAACCAGTTCTATTCCTGCCAGTGCCCAGTGACAGGATGGGGCAAAGGACACAAAAGGAAATGCAGGAAATTCCACTTGAGTGTAGGAAAAAGCTTTTTTAATGGTAAGGATGGTCAAACACTGAAACAGGTTGCCCAGAGAGGTTGCAGAGTGTTCATTCAAGGAATTATTTAGGCCTCACTGAGAACATTCCTGAAGAACCTGCAGTGGCTGACCCTGCTCCAAGGCAGGACTTGGGCTAAACAATCCTAAACCATTCTGTGTTTCTTTAAAATCTGTGAAGAAAAATGAATGAGAAGTAGAAGATTTTCTTGGTTAGACTAACAGCTTGCTATTTAACTTAAAATATGTACAGTCACTTTTCTCTGAATCACTTTTATAATTATTTTGATATATTTTGTCATGTATTATCATTTTGAAATATTGGCTCATTCAGAGACAAATTTTTTTGTTTGTTTCAAAAATGTGTCTTTTTGTTATATTTCTGGGACGTGTAATGAAAACATGAAAGAGAAAATTTGCCTGTGTAGTTTCTAAATATCTTTTATATTTCTTTACGCTATGAAAGAAATCTAATTATCTTATAAAGAAATATCTACCGATAAGTTATTTTTTTCTGAGTAAAACTGTCAGATACCTATAAAATGTTTCCCCCATAATTTATCTCAGCGTTTAATTATTTTTTTATTTTATACATTTGTTAAACATGAACGCTGGGCTTTACAGGATTTTTAAAAATTCACATACATTAATTTAGTTATTGAAATTGAGGCATTTTTCTAGGCACACTTTTGGCATAAAGTTAATAGGGTTTTATAATAAGACAGTTTCTGCAGGTTATTCTAAAAATTGTACCCTTTTGCCTGGAAATGTAGTTTTCGTGGTCAGTTGCTGGATAGGCACAGGTATAGTTTGACACTGGATTTCTCTGTAGGCTAAAGCTGTTTGTGAGAGGTTCTTGTAGCCATTCCGCATCTTCCTGTTTCTTCCTACTCCATTTCCACATCTGGTTCAGAGATCAAGTTATAAACTGACAACTGAGGTGGTTTAATGGCTATGGGGTATTTTTAAGTATTTTTTTTAAGCCTTTAGATCACTTGACTGGTTAGTTTAGAGTCCAGTCCCACAAACCCATGGAGTAAAGATGTCCTTGCAACGCCTCAATTTGACCATGCAGGCTGATAACTTAAGTCACAGATCACATTTTGTACTAATTTTTTTCTATTTTTCTACAAACTGTGTGCCTCTGTGTGCATGTGAGCCTGTATAGATCTCTCAGCAATCGGATCTGAAGAAGAAAAAAATGTACTCCAATTATTCATTTTTTATTAATGTGCAGAAATCCATCATTCATGTTCAAGTCTGCAGTTTGTTGGCTATGTTGAGCCAAAGTGACCATGGAAAGTGCTAGGACATGGTCAAGCCTCATTAAAGGGAGGAAGTTTAGCACCCTGTGTAATGGCAGCCTTTATTCAGTGAGTGGCTTTTCCCATTTATTTCTATATTCTTGTTTCTGTCTGTCAGTGGTAGTTAAACTACTTGAAATTCCTTCTGTAGCACAGTTCTTTTTTGCTTCAGTAAAAACTGGATATTTTGTCTTCATACAAAATGGGAAATTTGCACGCTTGCTGACTGGGAAACATGTCAGGAAAGGTATGCTCACACTTTGCTATCCACTCAAGATAAAATTTTCTACATCATCATATTTTGAGAGAAGATACCACTTGTTTTACTTTTGACATTTCTGATTATAGAATTTGTGTGGGCTTCTTTTTTTTTTTTTTTTATCTTAATCTGAAATTTTGTTTCAACTTCTTTCTAAAAAAGAAGAGAAATCCAGGTCAAGATATTAACCTTTTTAGTTAATAATTATGTTCTCACAGAGTTATTACTGACTGTATAATCGAAACAGTGTCAAAACCTGACAAGAAATATGATCTGACCAACAAAGAACTCCCCTTGCACTCCCCTTGTTCAGCCTTTTGTCTCGTGAAGAAGAAAGGCCATTCACGGCATGTTTTCTCTTTTTGTATTCATTCATTTATAAATTCTAAACGTCACTGCTTGCAGGCCAGTTTTAGGATTTGGTGGATTTGGTTTATAAACCTCGGTGTATCAAGTTTTGCAGTACTTTGGTGGGGGGAAAAATGCATGTTTGGCAAGAGTGATGATAGCAATTTACTAACCATAGTGTTATAGAAATCACAGGTTTTGTTTTTCCTTTGCTTATAATGCAGTAATTGCTTATCTTGTTCTGAAGCACCGTGTGCCATACATGTGTGCAGTACACAAAACTGTACCAGGGAAGAAATTCTTGGAGAGGGAGAGTTCCAGATAGAGGCAGGACCTGCTTTCTGCCTCAGACTGTGCAGTATTCTGTTCTGTAACAGGAACAGTATTGGTGTGAAGATGATGTTTCTGAAAGTATTGGTTGCACTAAGTTTTATCGTCTTATTTCAGTCCTTTGGAAATGCATAAAATAAGAAATATTGCATCTTTGATATAAATGTATCCTAACCCCATAGAACTACATTCTCCTCTAGGCTGAGCACAACTATAAGGTCCACAATCTCCATTTCCAGGAAAATTCTGACAAAAGAAGGAGGAGTGACAACATCTGCCATTATTTCCGATTATTGTTATTCACACCTGCAAGTCTTCTGGGGTTGTGAAGGTGACCTAAGTGGGACTGTAGTAATTTTTGGAGCATAATAATGGGGAGTATTGCTATCTCTATTCTTTTTCCAGGTCACTGTCTAAGCCATTCCAAATACCTTCAGAATGTCTGGATTTGCGTACTAATTAGTCTGAATCAAATATTCATCACATCCGTGTTGATGGGATTGGTTGGAGATCTGATTAACCTTCAAGTGGCTCAGTGACTAAACACAGGTTCTTGTCTAGCTGATGGGATAATTTCCCTGCTACATATATTTCTTGTTCCTCCAACATGAAACTATTGCAAAGAAATTCCCAGCCTGAGCTTTCTTTGACCTTAGTTAGGCACAATATAAAAATCTAAAAGAGAGCAAAGCTATCATTTTATTAATAGAAGAATAAGCCCTATTATTAAATGAAAGGAAGACTTCTTCTGAGGGACAAGATGAGGCTATGAAAATGCTGGAGGTGTTTTCATGTCTTATTCTTATAAACCCATTACTATGGTTCACCAAGATTCATCTTTGAGGGCTATGATCGGGTTATAACAGAAAGAAAGCTGTGTGGAAATGAAAGTGAGTTTGCACGTGGTGTGTGGGGGGAGCAGGTTGTTCCCATTATCCATTCTTGGGCCAGTCACTGGGCTACAGTCAGGCCTTCCCCTAAAATCCACCACCGAGGTTGTTGCAGAGTTCTCTTCAAATATCCAAAATTGGAGAAATACTCAGTGTAAAGATGTGCATAAAACCTCGTGTGTGTTCTTGAGCAAATATGAATTCTATAAAGCTTAACAAAACCCAAGCAACAATGCACAGTTTGTTCAATAAAATCATTACAAATATTGTAGTAGTGTAGCAGCAACATGCACTTATCAAGAAAATGTTCCTAAAACAATAAGTTGCTTTCAATAAATGAGTTTTTAATATCTCTAAGCATTAGAATATTTAATTTCAATTTTGGTGTTGTGATGGGGAAGGTAAATTAACTTGTGAAATTAATCATTTTATTTTTAATGAAAAAATATAAATACAGAAGCAATTTTCTATCTATAATATGACTTGAGGGGATGATGATTTATATTTAAAATACTATTCTGCTGGAATTTCTGCGACTATTCGAGATAATTTAATTTGTGTCATTTGCATATGAAAATATGCATTGAACTAGCAACAAAATAACCTTTACACAATTCTATAACAGCATAAAATACAGTACATTACACTTTCGGTTATTAAGAACAAAAATACTCCATCCAATTTTGCAAAGAAAATACTTCACATAGTTTAAAACCCCCACAGAACTTGTATCAGATCTCTGCAATTTGTCTTGCTTTGTTATCAGCCAGAGATCTGAATTAGCTAAAGGTATTTCCACGTATTTTACCCTGCTTTTTCTTTTTAATTAGCTTCCTAAGGCAGAGATGTATCCTGTATTTTGCATGCTTTCCAGTAAGGTCATCTTCACAATAGCTCACAGAGTCTGCCAGGGAAGGGCAGGATAGAAGGGCTTGAACCTGTGTGCAATGCTCCTATTACCTGTTATTATTCTCCCACTGAATAGGCATTTTCTCCAACAACAGTTCTTCCCTGTCATAGGAATATCTTGCTAATAAATCACCAGTCAGCATTCCTCATTAATGCTTGGTCTATTACTATCATTGAAGACTTTCATCAATAGCTGATTAGTGCCATTAGCTGCAGGAAGGCTGGGCTCTGTTTCTTTCCCATCTTTATTTTGTCTCTGCTAGAGGTACATCCATTGTGGTAAATGGGTTCAGAGCAGAGTGGAAGATTTCTCCTGGAATGGGCCAAGATGAGGAGATTATCAAAAATACATTGCTGAAAATACTGAGGAATATCCTTTCCTGCCTGACCCTTTTATGATTAGGGCATGTTGTGTAGATTTTTAAATACTGTTAGGAATTGTTCTAAAACTTCTCCCAAATTCATCCCTGCTTAAATGTACTACCTAATGTGTGGGAGGCTTTAAATATACTCCAGTCTGCCCTTTCATCTCTGGTGGGTTAAAAAAACAATCCCAGGTCACCTGAGCGGCACACTGGTATTCTGTCCAAAGTGCCATTTTTTCTCTTTTTTCATTTATTCCTATTACAAATTATTTGTGCATTCTGGTAGCCAGCTTCTCTAATTATTCCTAATCATACTTCTTGTTTTCTCTGGTTGCTGCCTGATAACAAAACCCAGGCCTACCCTGTTGACTCAGATCCTACCCTGGCTGGATCTTCCCCTCTCATCCCCAGGAAGCAGCTGCAGGTTTCTGACTCCCTTCAGCAGTCTGCCACGCAGCCCTTCTCCATCATATTTATTAAAAACACCCACTTTCCAAAGAGTTGGCACGCTCCACCTGTGTTTACAGAAATTTTCCCTGAGCATTTGGCCTACATTTTAATTGGCTTCTGGAAGGTTATTTTTTTGTATCTCTTTCTGAGGTACTCTAGCAGCATCTCTTCCTTAGTGACAGCAGGGAAATTTTGGTGAAGGCCAAGAAGCAGCAGTGTGAGACGAGGAATTACTTCCTGCTCCTCTGGCTCTGAGTGGGACAGTCTCCAGACATGTAGCCCAAAGCAGCAGAGGAGAACTTCCTCCTTACTTAACCCCATTTCTGTGAGGGCTGGCACGGTGAGGTTTGGCTGCTGTCGCTGACTTCCTGAGGTGGCTGCGAGTTCCCGTGGAAAGCCGGAGCTGCCTCTCCATCACTGCCCATGCTCCTTGCAGCAGCTTCTTTATTCTATTTAAACAAACCAAAAAGAGTGCTTATCCTTCCGAGTTTGCTTTTCCTCCTCTACACCCTTTATAATCCCGAACTGGCTTCATTCCTCCTTTTGAACCTTCCTTTAAAGGTGCTGAGGGTTCACTTGCAATATTTGTGACCTCTGCCAGTGCCAAGCTGCGTCTTCTCAGAGGGCCACTGGTCTTTAGTGTCCTCTAAGACTGCCCAGTGCTGTGTTTGGAAATAGAGCTTTGTGCATTATTTCATTCATGTTGCTTACTTTAAAAATATTTACGTTTTCTTTTTAGATACCTATATCTTTTGAGAATCAAATCTTGATACATTTCAAAACTAGTTTGGTTTCTTTTTAGGACATTTTATTCTGAGTAAGCAAAACAAAGTGGTTCTTCTGTGATAATTGGTCCTAATTTTTTTTTTTCCTTCTGGATGAAATGTGTTTTGAACAGTGTCAGTCCTTCTGAATTTCACTTTTACATATGCACTCTTGTAGTCCAACTGTAAATAAAAATTGCAAGATTCTAGTTGAGTGCCTCATAACTCTTAATAAACACACCTGCTCTCTCTATTCTGTAAATTCTTCTACACAGTAGAATGAAGATTTACATTCAAGAAGGAAGCAGCATAGACTCAAGAGTTTATTTAAAAGAGTAATCGTGAAAGACTGAACAGACGCATATGCAGATCAGTATAATTACAATATAAAGTATTACTTTTTTCCCCACTATTAAGGTAAAATGCAAAAGGATATGCTAATTCTATTCTGATGTTGATTTTATCTTACAGAAGTGTTTAATTTTATGGCATGGGCAGTTGAGCTCTGCAAAGAGAAATGGATCAAGCAACCTTCTCCTTTCTCACCTTTTGATAAACAAGAAACCAAAACAAAAGTTCTATTATAAGACTAATTTGCTTGATTTCCCTCTCTTTTATGCAAATAAACATACACACGTCAAAAAAGCACTACCTCTTTAAAAATTATTTTTCAAAAGGATGTTAGTCTTTCAAAAATAAAAATTAAAGTAACATCCTCTGTACTTTATAGAAGGAGCTAGACTTTCCCTACATGAGTAATGCAGGTCCGTGTGGGATTTATGCTATCGCTGTAGATAGTAAAGGAAACCTTATGTTATAAAATAAATATTTTCTACAGGAACAAAATGTCTTTAAAGGATCAGCAGCCCCAACTAACCATGATTCCCCCTCTAGAGCAACTTGTATCAATTTTACAGGTTAATCAGGGCCGAGGTCAGAAAATATCCATTGAAAGGGCCTAACGAAGACAAAAACCTCTTTCTGTCTTTATGTGGTGTGCCTTCAGTACAACCTGAACTGAATGAGCGTGAATAGTTCAGAAATCTGAAAAGCCTGCCAAGAAGAATGAGTAGTTTTACAACCAGTCACAAATTTGCTGCCTCTTGAGAAAACCCTCAGACCCAGCTGCCCCTTGTATCCTCATGATTTTAGACAGGCCTGTCATCTCCTGGTTTTAGACAGGCTCTGGGTCAAAGACTTTTCTTACACCCTGGGCAGGTGGCCTTTGCAGGGCCCATGATGTCCACAATCCTCCTCACTAAGGAGCTTAGAAATTGAAATTGTTTTTCTTGGGCTTGTCTCACTTTGATATTCATTGCCTTATGGGCCAGGACTGTAATTTCATAGATTTATTGGTCAGAGTGTAGAAAACTGTGTGTGATTGTCAAATCCAGCACCTGAGAGTTCTCTTATCAAAAAAGCTTACCTGTTCTTTCTTCTTCATGCCTCAGGTATCAAATTTCCTTCTCATCTAAGTCTTATGGATTGCTGTAAGATATGTGTTTTGTTTTAATACTTATTGTGAATCTCTTTTGTGCATTGATCTTTATATCTTTATGTGTATGGTTTGGAATTATTGTGACTAGCGGATTTCCCGAGGACAAAATCTGAAATCCAAGTTTATGTACCAGCATCATAGTCTTGGCCTCTGGAGTGTAAGCACACTCAAACCTTTTATCTGAACTGCATCAGGGCCCAGGGATCTCACTGTAATGCAACTTTTTGAAAGATCCTGCACAGTCAGATGAAGGAGAGCGGGCCCTTTTGGATAAATGTACAAAAGCACACGTGTAGATTCCTGAATGAGAATGTCAGCAAACCAAGGCATGTTTTTTTCACCCGTCTTTCCTTCGAGAATGGCATCAGGCAGAAGGATTCAACAAGGTTGCCAATAGTTCTGGAATAATTTCCATCTGTGGCACTTCTTTAGTGGCCAGCTGTTGATGGCCAGAGCAGCGTGTTTGGGAATACAGAATGTTCGCTGTGTTCTCAGTGGCAGTGGAGCTGTTTGAGAAGAGATGACAAAACATAACTGGCGTATACTGAAAGACTCACATCAGACAGATACTTTCAGTGTCACATATCTGGCATTTACTGGAATACCTCTTCTAATGGATGTCACTCACCAGCCAGTGCATGTGTCACTGAGCGACTCTCTATGCCAGTTCTGTTCCAAAAGCTGCTGCCTGCTGCTCTATTCTGGGTGATGGTAGCAAAGAGAACATTTTAATGCTACTGAAAAGTACAATTATTTTTTCCATGGGATAGTATTTATTGCTATAGAAATTCCAGGTAGATTAATCCTTCAAACTCCTGATGGCAGGCCAAATCTGTTGCTTGTTTACAGTTCAAATTCAGGTAATGTAGGGACTTTATGATCCCTGAGGAATGGGGCACCATGCTGTCCTTTGTTTTGTTATGAACACCGGTGGGATGAGCAGGCCAGGTGAAGGTATCATGGTGAGTCAGTTTAACAAAGAGCTGGGACTCAGAGTAGAAATTGAGAGCGTGAATATCCTTCCTCATAGACATAGTATGATACTGCCTGAATTTTCTGCATAAAGTATGTTACACATACTTCTCATCAGTGCAGGCAAGCACAGATCAGAAGATAAAAGGTGTTTTCCCATCCAGTGGAGGTTAGTGCATTTAGTGTTTGAGGCTCTCGAGGAGAGTCACCAAAGCTGCAGTTCCAGCCCTGCCCATGTCCCCGCTGGCAATGCCACCTTTGTGCAGCCTCAGTCCTTCCAGCCAAATAAATGAAATTGGCCATCTGTATTTACACTCATTGTCTCACCAGCTCCCAGAAAGCTCCTTTACTGCTTATGTATACAGTACTTTAATGATATGGAAATTCACTAGTCACAACTTTAATGAACAACTTTTCTTGTATTCAAATGAATAAGATGCTGATGGCTGTTTCTTTGTACACAGCAAATGGTACTTCTATAAAAGCCACAGTAAATCAACAGCATAAGCTGATTTAATTACTAATTTGTTGCAATGGCTATTCCCATACCTATCATAACACTGCGTATTCAATTATCTTTCACCCTAATGCAGGTATGCTTTTGGGTTATATCTCTAAATAGGAGAACAGTTTTTGAATTTTTCTGTTTGTTTGGGTTTTTTTTTTGGTTTGGTTTTTTTTTTTTTTTAAGTGTTTCTCTTGTTTGTGGGGTTTGTAGTTCTTCTCCTTTCCTTTTTTCTTTGCAGCTGGTAAAACTAGCAGCAACTAGCATGTGTCTGGTGATTAAGACTTTTTCTCTTTGTAATTGTCAGATTGATTGGGACAATTGAATGATAATGAAAAACAGCTTGTTCCCTCATTTCCAGAGGTGACACTTTCTGCATAATACTGCAAAATATAACAAAAGGGTTTTCTTGGACGCTGCTTAAAGTTAATTGACAGCATCTGTTGTTTGGAACAACGGAGAGAAATAGCATTCCCTTGGCTCTTGGTCATGTTACTCAGGATTAGGCACTGTCATGCCAGCTGATATCTGAATACACTGTATCTATCCACAGGGTCTTAGCTGGGCTTTCTGTTGCATCAAGGTTCCCCTTTGTACACGGTTGAGTTCAAAAAAATAGTTGTAGTTCATTAAATTAATGATAAATTTCCTGAAAAATCTGTGGTCTTTATTAAAAACGAGAGAGAGAGAAATTACAATAAACAGAGGGATATGGAAATAATAGAATAGTTTATGAACTTTTTATGGTTTTTTTAAAAGCATCTTTTACTTTAAAAATCTAACAACAGCTTTCCACTGCTATTTTATGTCTGCTAGGGATCTAGATATCTATAATAATGGCAGTCACTGCTGGCACAGGGATTGTTTATTTTGTTAGATAAAATTCTAAATAGTTTTGAGGGGATGTGAAAGAAATTTTGATTCTGCAATTCTCACAAAAAAAAAAAAAAGGTATAGCTTAATTTTGCTCTTAGAGTGGCTGTCTGTGTTCTGAGAGCCTGAATACCATTAAATATGCACATCCTTTTATCTTTTGGCAAACTTTTGCTTTCATTGCTGCTCTTTAGTCAGATGTGCATTTTGCTTTATGAGATTTAATATTTCTCTTTTAGAACATTGATCAGTGTCCAAAGTCACTTAAGACCAGCAGAAAAATCAATAGTGAGTGTGGATTGGCTGACTTGGAGCTGCTGCTGCAGCTGATCACCAAGAAAGCAGGGATTTGATTTGATTTTGCACTTTCAAGTCATTCCCCTGCTCTGTACTGTCTGTCAGTAAACTTCAAAATTGCTGATTTGAAAATAAATGAACACATGTTACTGTTTGAATCCGTTTCTTTTACTTTTTTTTGGTTCTTAACACAAAGTGGCAAACACAAATATTAGCATTATTGTTGCTTGCATGGCTGCAGGTGTGTGGCGAACTCCAAGCTGAACTCAAGGTCAGATACTTTATGATGTAAACTCTTGAAGTTAAGATTTGTATTTACATGGAGGGTTCATAAAGCAGCATATGTTAATGAGCCAGTTTTGTCACGTTATTCTGGCAAGCAATTTGACATTTTGCTGTAATACTCTTATATTGAGCTCGGTATCATTGATGGTCAGATATTGAACTGATTGTAATCAGGACCAAGAAAATATTTCATATTCTATGCTGTAATGTACAATATGTTATAATGTAAGATTTTCTCTATAGTGTAAAATGTAACAAACTGCCTTACTTCTTATTCTGATCTCTTTAGATACTGGTATAATTAATGAATTGAAACAGAACTAGATTTTTGCTGGAGTTTATTCTTCTGTTTAAGTTTGATAATGCACTGTATTTTATTGTTTGTGGTTATAAACAATGCTTTGGAGAGCGAAGGCACTAAAAATGCTCCATGTTATAATAAAATACAGAATAGTCATACTGTGTTAAGTTAGCTGTTTTTAAATTATGCTTAGACTTTTAAAATATTTCTGGGTTTATATATTTATATATGTACATATTTGGCTGTTTCTGCACAGTATTTATAATAATCCTTATACTAATGCTTATTTCATATTAATAATTAGGAGTAGCTATGCCAAACCTATGTTGTGTTCCATTTCAGAGCTAAGAAAAGGAACACATGTAAAGATCATGTTAATATCAACTGAGTTTTAACACTTGTCATAATATAGCTAATGCAATATCCACTTTTCTGTGCTCGCACCTCAGCAACAGATCTAAATTATGTTTTAAAGAGAAACTGTAAAGATTTTAAATATCCATACTATGTTGGTGATGCTACTACAATACTGAGAAACCTAGATTCAGAATTATATAATTTGAAAGTCCTTAACGTAATTGAAAAATAACTAAATGCCATAAATACCGGTATGAAAGTTCAGGAAATGTGTTTCTCTCCTACTTTCTCTTCTCTTTTGGACTGGTTAGGGCTGATCTCAGCAGTGTCAGTAATTATTATTCTGATGACTTGCCCCTGAAAGGCACTGGCTTGTACCTGTGGGGACAGAGAATCCATTTGCCTGGCGCCGGGGAGTCGGAGGCACAGGCTGGCGCCAGCCAAGAGAAGGGAAAGATGATTAATATGTCTTATAGATTCACTGTCTCTTCACTTGTCCTAGACCTGCCAGTAATTCCACTCCCCTGTGGTTCCACCTTGATCACAGATAATGGAGGCAGATTGAAAGTTTGAAGACACAAGCCTTTCTCTCCTCCTGATCTGACATTACTCACCCAGGCTAAATGAGCTGTACAACCACCGGCACCTGCCTATGGGAAGGCATCTCAGTGCACTTAGCAGTAATGCTGCAATAAAGCAGCAACTGTACTCTAATTAACCAGGTTCCTTTTCTTCCCTTTTTTCCTTTTTTCTTTTTCTTTTTTTTTTTTTTTTTTTTAACTGCACAGCAGGCTGCTATTAGCAAAGCTATGATATTGCAATGGAAACAGTAACATAAGTATTCCTTCACCTCTGAAATATATTATAACTTACCTTTCCCTTTTTATATCTTTTCAGAAGTAGTTTAATACAAGGTTATTTTGTACCAGCAAGTTAGCTGTTGCATTCCAAGAAGTGGAGTTATGAATGGAAAAATAACTCTGTGAAGAACATCTGTTAAAAATTTTCTCACACAGGGGTATCTTTTTAAAGTTTAACCCCTGTTATTTACTCATTTTTTTTCCCAAGATAAACTGGGCTTTGTAGTACAAATGTCAAAGTATAATCTCACAAGACCATCTTTGCAAAACTTCTAGCAGAAGTATGTACATGTGTATTGGTAGGAAAATTTATTTCAGAGACAAGAGAGCAAAAGCAGGAAACAGAGTAGTCACTTTCTGCGGGTGTTTTGGGTGATGTCACAGCATACAGTAAATTACAACATGGATCTGTATATGCCTAGTCTGTATCTTCCTTTTAGATAAATATCTTATTCTGAATCAGACTGTTAGAAACAAAATGTCCTTTTTTTTTTTTTTCCAAAATCAAACTGAGCAGAACATATAAAAAGGTTTTACAGTAGGAAAAGACAACGTCTTAGACAGTCTTCAGAGACAAAAGTCATAACAAGAACCTCTGAACATGAGCTTTTTCTGTGCTGCCATGACGTATTTTGCTCTGTAGTTCTCTGTGAGTGATTGAGCATTTAAAAAAAGATATCTGGCATTTTTAAGTGTCTGATTTCTTGGGAGAAAGCCTGACAAACCTTAGTGGACACAGTAAGTTTAATATACCTTTGGCTTGTTTTGATTTTGAAGGTTCATAAAAGCAAATCTATATTGTCTGGGCAGTGCATAGCTCTTTAAATTAAGTTAAACCCTGTGTTGTATGTAATTGCACTTCTAATAGAGATACTCCAAGAATCTGTACATCGTGAAATGTATTCTGGTTAAAATAACAGATCTGTATCTTCTGAATATTAACGAAGACTAGGTCTAGCTAGAGAGCTAAATTCCAGAAATTGGCAGACAGCCCACTTTCATATAAGCAAAGTGATACCATTTTTAGGTATCTAGGGTATTATTATGAGTAAGGGAGAGAAGAGGAATAAATAAACAGAGTATCCCAAAATATTTTCAAATGCAATATAACCAGGAGTATAAATCTGAAGAGTCATGTTCTTTTCGCAGAAGAACTCTAGTTACTGTATAAAATAGGAAATGTTTGCAGGCTGCAAGGTCATAGGGAGTAATTTTGTCGGCAGCAAAGGATGCTAGATCTGTTAAAAAATAAAAAAAGAAATTCTCTATGTCATTGCTCACCTCATGTTGCCACTGGGGAGATATCAGTTTGGGGGTGACCTTTGAACTTGCAATTCCTGGTCCTGCTAGCTGGCTTCTTGAAGGGATTAGCTAATGCAGCACCAGGGGCAACCATACTAACAAGGGGAGAGAATTGGGGTTATTGTGAGAAAAAACATGTCTCATTCAAATGGAAATTCTGGGCTCAGAAGTTGTAAAGGTCTCCAAGCTGGTTATGGGTAAAGGCTGATTTATCATAACAAATAATGGGGGAAAGTTTTAAGGATCTTTCAAGGGAAAAATCCTAATTTTAAAGTAAAAAAAAAAAAGCCATAGCATATTAGAATTTCAGAATTCAGTCCATGATCCATTAAAACCTTCATGGTCATGATCTTTAAGGAATTGTCAGACAGGTATAAGACAACTTTCACTGGTCTCCTAGGATCAAGGACTTTATGTCTTAAAGATTCACACTAGAGTTTACAATAAATTACAGAAGCCGTGAAAAAGGCTGGTATATTTTTTAAAAAATAGGGAAAAAAAAGTACCTTCACTTTTTAAATTTTTTTGGTGTTTTTCTTTTTTGGTTTTTTTTTGTTTGTTTGTTTGTTTTGTTTTGTTTTGTTTGTTTTTTTTGTTTGTTTGTTTTTTGTTAAATAAAGTTGCTTCTAAAATGTCATAAAGCAGTACGTGAGTAGATCTCAAGGCTCAAAACAGGTCTTCTAAAGAGTCCATTCCACCACTGCAGCTGTGGAAGTGCCTTGTCTTTTCAGCGGGATCAGCTGGTGACAGCCGTGTTCACAAGGACAGTCACTGATTTGCAAGAGTCCCCCTGCGAACACTTGTGGGCTGTTAAGAAAGAACTTGTACTTTGCTTGTAGAGCCTTGTGTAGAGATGTTTTCTTCTTGACAAAGGATTGTCAGCCCTAGAAAGCACGTAGAAGAGTAGGCTACGTGTCTGCATGCTGCTTAAACATCACTTACTAGCGGTCAAAAAAATCTGCAGGATGGAACAATAAACTATGCAGTGCATACATTTTATTTCTTACAGCTTTGGGGTAACAGACTTCCATTTCCTCATTGGATCTGTAGAGAGCACATGTAAAAAAAATGGAAAAGCCAAATATGTTTTCCGAATCTACGTAATTTTTCATGGTGTAGTTTGGCATCTTATTACTGATATAGTCAGAAAAATCACAGTATGACATTTGTTGGGCTGGTGGCTATAAACTCTTTCTTCTGGGCATAATGCTTGCAGCCATGAGTAGTCTCTCTGATTTACTATTTACCACTGATTTAGAGCAGTGCTGCTAATGATAGCAAACATTACACCTGCTGGTAAATGATTTCAGATTTGGCATTCATAATACTGGATATTGGAAGACTAGATGTTAAGTTTAGATGTATAATTTTGTACACAGTGCCACCTGGAGAATTTGGGAATAAGGTTTTGAATATTGAATTATTTTTTTGCTTTGGTTTTGCTTCATATTTATTTTAGCGCTGTGGGACCATTAATGAGCTTTCTTGAAGTCTACTGTGTTTTGGTACTGTTTCCATTTGGTATTGTAATATTTTGCCAATTGTCTGATCTAGAAGATGGATCTTCACAAGGACTTGTGTTAGAATTGAGCCTGATTCCAGTTATTGAAACCCAAGTATAGATTGAAATTGTTGAAGTCCTTTTAGAGCTGCTGTCTAGCTTTGTAAGTTCACAAATATTTTTGGTCTCTAAGTTCCTATGTTTTGACTTCTGAATTTCTTGGATGCTGAAATATCTATCTCTGGATGTATCCATACATTAGTCAGTAATAATGTCGGGAGCCAAGCCCTAATCTTTGTCTTCGGCCAAGATTTGTAAATTGGGAATTCTTCAGCCTGTTGTGGTGCCTGATCTGATGGGTATGATCAGGTCACAGAGAACTTTCTAGGTTTTGCAGAAAACAAGAACAGGTAGTTTGAGAGAACTGAGCTCTCTCTGACATTGCTGGGCTGTTGAATTCTTCGTTATCCAAAAATTTCTCCTAATTCCCCTCATGTAAGATGGATCAGGTATGTAAGAAAGAGGCATTTCCTGTCCAAGCCAAGCCAGCAGCAGACTGGTTACTCCCTCCCCTGAGGGGACATCTCTTAGGCAGAGGTGAGAGGCTGGGCAGGGGTCCTGACTGCTGTGAACTGCTGACATGGTGTGTAACAAGTGACACTGCCACTGTCACCAGGGGCTGCATGACCTGATTGGATAAACCTCTTGAAAAACCTGGTCTGATCTCATAGCTGACCCTGATTTGAGAAGGAAGTTGGATTTGGTGACCTCTTGAGGTCCCTTCCAACCTGAATTGTCCTGTGATCCTGTGGCCATAGAGCAGATGAAGTTGCACTGCTCCTGGGCATTTCCTGCTGCCTCACATTCAGAGGGGTCTGACTCTTTGCTTGTATTGGACAGGCAGCACATACACTTTATTAAGACTTGAGAATTTTCTGAAGATTTAGCTCCAAACTACCAGCCAGTGTTCTAAGGAAAAGTCTCCCCTACAAAGACCCTTTGGTCTTTCAGCTGTACAAAGAACAGTAGAAGATGAAATAATAAGTTTTCCTGCCTCAGTTCAACACTTATGGAAGCCTTCAAGTAAATCTGTCCCTGCTCTGAACAAACACAGGCCTAGATTTTAGGGAAGACTTGTGCTGTTTATAGTTTACATCAAGGTCATAAGAAATTTTTAGGCTCTGCATATCTTCATCGTGAATCATTGTGGTTTTGAACAAGTGTTGTTTTAAGACCTTGACTTTATAGATTTACAAATGCTTTGTAGTGGTGAGAGTCTCAGGATAAAATCTCTAATTTCAGAAGAATATTATGGTAAACATAAAACCGCAATAAACAAATACAAAGCGGTATGAAAAATTAATGGTTTTAGTATTTTCGATCATTTTCCACCCCTAATTTAAAATACAATTTTCAAAGGTTCTGCGGGAGATTGACTCTCAGTCTGTAAACAAGATACTCAAATAGAGAATTTTCATATTCTTAGCATGTATCATCTTGATATTCAACTTTGTCCAAAGATCTTATCATTCCTCAAGAGCACTCCACAATCGAGCAAAGTTGGTGAAGCTTTTATAACACAGTACTATCAGCAGATGATCCTATTTTTAAACACAATTGAAATCAAAGAGCTGGTAGATGACCTGGTGTTTAAAAAACATGAATCTTAGTCAGTATAATGTGCACTTTCAAAGATGATCAAATGCACAAAAAGCTATTTTCATTCATCACTGGAGCAAGTTTTTTTGGGGTCTCTAGAATCCCAGCACAATAGGATTCCATGACCATGGATCAGAGAAAGAAAGAAAATGAAAGTAGGTTTCGAAATAATCATATGTGAACTAAATTACCTCTTTGTGAATTTTCATGTCTAGCAGAAATGTTGAGCTGGTATGAAGGTTTTGAAATTGCCTTTTTTTTTTTTTTTTTTATGTTTTCTCTCCAAAGAAATAAAAGGTTTAATTCACCTATAGGTTTTCCAAGGTGTAATAAGAGACAGAGATTCTTGCCCAGAGTTTCTCCAGCCCTACTATCCCTCCCTGGCTGTCTCCTCACAGAGGAACTGGCCTGATAAGTGCTGCTCAGTAAAAGGGCTCGGCTGTTACCTCGGAAATGAGCCTCCTCCATCTTCCAGCGTTGCCAACTTCTATTATGCCGACATAATTTCTCTTGGAAGAACGTTCTGCTAATACTTGCAGGATCATCTCACAAAGTGGTTTGTTCATTTCTGTGATGTGTGACAGGAAGCGGAACAGAGAAGAGTGGTCAGAAATTAGCATTCCCTCTTTCTCACCCTACAGCTGGATTAAAGGGAAAGGTAGAATTTACCTGCATTTATAATCACTGTGTGGTTCTAGGACTCATCGTTTCTGTCCATGATTTTTTTTATGCAGAAGGGGAACATATGGTTCTAACTCCCTCACTTGTTCTGAGGAGAATGGCAAAGCACAAAATCTAAACTGCTTCAAGTCAAAGCAAGGTTTTTATATTCTACCTGTTCTCTGAATGGTGCAGAATTTTCCTTCCCGTGTGATGTTTTGGTGTGTTTAGTGGCTGCATGTGAGCGCAGTGACATTTATGTGAAGTGAATCTATTAAATTCTTTATAATGAGTAGCATGTAACTGTAAAACATATACAGTTTTCTCATTTTGCCCTCCTCTGGGAGACTACGACAACATTTTGGCAAGTAGGAGTAAACAGCTTTGTGTTGGCATGCAGTAAATTAAACTAAGTAATTAAAATCAATAGCAAAACACTAGCTAGGCAGAAAGGTCATATAACACAACAGAAAACTGTTGGGTAGCATATTGCAGGAAATCAAAATAAATTTCTGAACTTTTCATTATTCTTTACATGCCTGAAACTGGTCTTAAAAGGCTGATGAGATACAGTGAGGTATTGATAGAGACAGGATCATTCTCTGAGATGGAATAAAATGTTTTAATACTAATATATGAGATTTTGCAGAGTACGAGGCTGTCAGACACAGTGGAAAATAGAAGAGAGGACTTAAATTTAATTACTGTAATGTAAACTTTTGTCTGTTTAGATTGGCTTCATGTATTGCACAGCAATGCCTGCAAACGCTGAAGTCGGGTATGCCAGTCACTCATCTCTGCCAGTGCGGGTGTCAATTATAAATTTAATGTTAAAGTTTCCCTGGTCAGATGGAACGTGGCCTAAAAATTTAGGGCATAGCCCAAGTTTTAAGCTACACATAAGGTCTTTATTCTGATTATTAGGTTTGACTGACAAACAGATAACAATTCTGATTTTCGGATGCTGTTCTAAATCATTGCATTTCTCTTATGGACATAGCTTCCCAGAGGAAGTCTGTGGTGGGTTTTTGCATTTTTTTGCTGATGAAATGTGTTACGGTGGTGGAAGGAGGTGGGAGGAAATCATGAGACACGATTCCAGGAAAAGTGGAGATGTAAGATGAGTCACTTCAGGGTGTTTGCTTGGGAGAGACCGAAAAGGAATCAAAGGCACAACTAACCTGTCACAAGTACGCTCAGTCATGAAGTGGCTACGAGTTAAAGGTAAAACATTTTCTGAAATGAACTGGCTGAGTTGAGGAAAGCAGAACGCTTTAAGGCCCATGAGCTCTTCTGGCTGGACTTGTTTGCTTTTCCCAGTTCAATTTTCAAGTTCATTGTTCTGGTAGGCAATGTTACTGTGCCTTTCTTATCTCTCTTGAATTTGCCAGCTCCATTAGCTCTCTCTCAGGCAACTGTCAGAGAGATCTTGTGTCATCATTCAGGAGGTACGAAATGCTGCATTTAAAGCCTTTCCTTAGGTCTTCATTTTTGGATTTGAACTTTTTGGATTTCTCCTACACAGTTTTGAAGAGCTTATCCTGACTGTGCAAATCCTGGGACACTGTGAGACTGTAACAGCTCTGGGCTGATCAGGGGGTTTTGGGGGGTCAATGACGAGTTACAGTGTGTTTGTCTGGCAGATCAGAGGCTTCAGCCAGTCAGGCACTGGACAGACAGTTGTGAAACAAAAGCACTGGGTTATGGTTGGTGTGTGCTGTTCCTATTTATTCCCGAGGTCATTTAATTTCCCTTCTGATGTTCGTAATTTCAGTTTAAGACAATACTTTTTTCTTTTTTTTTTTTTAATGTTTCCATTTATATTGTCTGTTTTGAATTTAATAGTAGCAATTTTAAAATAATAACAGCGATAGGCAGTTTTTGTGCTGGCTGTCTGCAGCAGCTCTGTCTCATCACTTAAAGCCACACTGCAACAATCGAGTGCTAGGAACTGGCTGAGAGCAGCAACTGTGCAAACTGATCTGTCACTGGAAGTTGGGTTCAGATTTGGTTTGCTTGAGTTATGAAAATGGCTTGGCCTCTTACCCCGATCCCCTGAGAATTTGATGTGTCCACATCCTGCAGCAGCGTGGGACAAACACAAAGCAGGCATCTCCTGACGGGAGGCTCCAGCGATCTGTGCAGCAGGGACAGTGCAGGCCCACATTATCTGCATTAGCACTGCTGTGTGGGGAACATGGATTATGTCTGCTGTAAGTGGTTTAACCAGCCTGGCCCTCATGGTTAATGAACATCAAGTTTAATGATTCTGAGACAGATTGATAAAGGAATATGAGCATGATCATATCCAGTTGAAAATGCTATAAGCCATAGCGGTTTTTTTCTCCCAGTTCTAATCCAGGTAAATAAAGCTAAACAACTTTTAGAGGTTTTATATTTTCATTTTTAGTGCTGTGGGTCTTAAACTGATACATATCTATGTTTTTATATAGCCAAATAGTGTATGAAACTACACAGAAATAATTTTTCTTCTTCTGTTTTCGTGTTTTAATACAGTATGTGGGATTCCTTTTTAAAGTCAGCTGTTAACTTTTAAGACCTTTCAGCATATATTTTTCCTGTGCTTGAATTTTTATAGTCGTTAATGGAATAGGAAATGGCATCTACCTTCCTTCCTGTTAATGCTAAACCCTAATTTATGAAAACTACTTAAAACTGTGGTTCATGTTGAGCAGGACTGTGCATCTTCTTGAAGCCAAACTAATGTACAGCTGTGGGAAAATGAGACTGATGCAAAATCTTCTACAAAGATTTCAAACCGGCGTGCTAAGTAATACCTTGATGTATTTTTTTAATTAATTGCATGTATTGAATTTTCCCCACTATTTCAGTGAAAATACCTTCGATTTTGTCTTCAAAATTACATGGCTAAAATTCCTAAGATGCTGGTCATCATAGTTGACCCACAACTGTGTTTGGATATATAACACCTCTGTGCCTTCTGGGCCCATTTAAAGATCAGAGGGACAATGTTTGATATATGGTGTTGCCTGCAAAAGCAACAGATAAGAAATTGTCACTCCTACTTGAAAGCTTTTAAATATTTAAGGTTATTGCAACCTAAATTTTCACCATTTGTGTGTTTAACTTGATAGTTGTAAATATTATTTGTCAAGTACTCTTACAAAAATTTCCTGCAAGTATGTTGACAAATGTCCTGTCATTCTCCTGGAAATACACAATATATGGAGCATCTTGAAGATGATTTGCTTATAAAAGTTTTTGTATCCCATATGTTGCTCTCTCTCATTTTCTCTTATTTAAGCATAAATATTACTGCTTCTTGACACTATTTGGAAGATTTTTATATGCTTTGTTTCAACACCTCAGCCTTATTGCAGTAAAGACTGCTGGTTTCAACAAAAATGTTTTTAACAGTCCTATAAAACCTTACTTGTCTAAATTGGAAGTTAGTATTTGGACCAAACCTTTAGAAATGTGAAACAGATGAGTTCCTGGGACAAATGTCAACTAATCCCCAGGAAACCTTACATCAAATATAAGTAAAATGCAACGATAAACCTACTGGTTTTCTGTAGGTTAATATTTTGTGTGCAGAGTGGTCTAACATAGTCAAGGTAATTGCAGGGTAAAAACCTGAAACAAACTGAGGATCATGACTGCTACTTACTGATATTTCATTTGCAAAACAGAAAGACAAAGCTGGTGGAGTTTATATTATTTTGCTTTACATAAGGTTTTCACAGCTTTCAATCTATGTCTTGATATTTAAATTGAATTTTAGAGTTGTTGGTGCTGATCAGCTCAGGAAATACTGAGAAACATAGAAGGCTACCCCATCATATTGGGTTCTTTTCTGCTTTCTTTTTTCTAATTTTACCATTGGAGTCTGTGACCTAAGATTTTATTTTAGAGTTTTCTCTGCCTACTTGTTCCTTACCTGAAATATAAGAGATTTCACAGTACTAGGAACATGTGGTGATGGGCTTGGGCTAGAAACTAGTGCAGCATCTGCTTAGATCATCTCATTGATTAGGCTCTGGAAGTGCAAACATCTGAGCAATGATTTTAAGAGTAACCTCTCTGGAGCCTGGCAGTGTGTGCCTAGAAATCATTGGAGGCATAGTTCTTACAGGTATGTATCTGTCACTTGGAACTCAAACTGCCTGCTGTAAACCTCCACACCTCTTCCCAGAGCTTCCTGAGGACTTAGCTCAGAAAATCTTTGAGGGTTGAAGAGCAAGGAGGGTCTCCTCTAGTTTGATTATGTTTCCTGAGAGCACAGAAAAAATGTTGACCAGATATTGAGTTCTGCATTGTGTTGGTGATCACTGGCTTGTAGACAGCTGCCTTGTGTCCAGCTCATGCCATCCTCTCACAGGTTCTTAGCCTCTGTGCTGGCCTGGGAGTGTTGTGTACATTTTTCACCATGTTTTATAACAGTCTGAAGAGGAAGGAAAGTGTCTAGAACTTTGTCATTACCTTCAGCAGCAGGAGAATGTGAAGAGTCTTTCAAGGCTAAATAAAACTTTGTGTAATTTAACTAAATGTATCCTACATTTCCCTTCCCCTTGCCATCATGTCTAGTTATATTGCAGAAGAGGGTAAAGGAGGTAATGCTCTTGTAGTCTAAACAAACTCAGCACGGTGAAATGGGACAGTACTTTTAAATATGCATAAGGATTGCAGTTGCTCCATTTTGTGACACTGACTGTTCAGGTAGAGGAAAAAAAGCAAAACAACAAACCACAGAGCTTTCCTAAAATGAATGTTTCTTTAAAGGGCCATCAAGAAAAATGATGCAGTAACTATTATTGTGAAAAATTGGAGTGGTCTGGGTGATATCACACATACAGTTTGGAAAAACAAGATTAGTGTAACACACCATTTTTCAATTTCTCCTGTCTTCAACAGCTCCAACCATTGCAGCATCTCATTTTTTTAACTTTGTGTTTGGGATGAGAAATCCCATGTATGTAGAATGGTTTCTGACCGCCTGGTCCCCTTGCTCCCAGCGTTTTCCCTCTGCTTGCATGTTTCCATGTGTACTGTAAATAAGGAGCCACGGAGAGGGCAGGATACTTAGTCTCCTCTTAGTGCAATACTACTCTGCAGCTAGGAATGTTTGACAAGAGAGAAGGAGGGAATTGTCTTTTATTTCCCCTGTAGACTGAGGCCAGCACCTTTGCATTGGGTTCATCTCTGTTACCTGGGGAAGAAAGCCTGGGTAGGTTATTTCTGAAGCAGCATCAGCTGGCAAAAAGACCAATGTGAATAAGATGGAAAAGCATTTAAGTAGTAAGAAAATCTTAGCATTTTTTCCCCTCACTAAAATAAAGATTTTAATCTCTAGGTGGTGTTTTTTCTTCGAGCTGGGCTCTGTGGGGAGAGGGATCGAGGTCAGCATGTGGTGGAGTTGGGCAGCCCAGGGTGTTTGCAGAACAGCAGCTCTTGGTCCGTGAGCCAGAGCATTGAAGTCCTGTTTCATTCATTTTCATCTTTCAAGGAAAGGGCTTGCCATGTTTGTTGCTGCCTTCTGTGAGGGAAAACTGAGGCTTTTCCTTCCAGGCTTCTGGTTTTTTTCTGCTGTGTTTTTAATGTGATAGCTCTAAGTGCTGGCTCCAAAAGGGAGAACTAAAGGGCACGAAAGGCAGGACTGCCCAGCACAATGCACGTTTAGCCCTGGAAATTCAGCATTGCCATTGCTAACAGGCCACATGCTGGCACAGGGGATAAATGGCAGACCTACAGCCTCTCCTTGTAGCAGAGAAATGCAAGCACCCTTGGAGATGGGTACTCTGCAACGCTCTCAAGAATAGGAGGATGTTATAAAGTAGTTTTTCAATGGAGGGAGGTGAAAAGAGGGAATATGAAGGAGCTTGTGGAGGAGAATGGAGAATAAAATTTGTGTACGTGCAAGATGTGTAGCCTGGGGAAGAAATAAAAACTTTGCAATGCTGAATTTAAATTATTTTGCTCTCACATTGTCACATCTCATACACGTTTTAAAATTATGTGTTTTCACGCAAAGAAATCAGGTGGTTCTACAGCATAAATCAGTCTTTATAGCAAACAAGGAGGTACCTATCTTAGACCTGCTCTTTTCTGGGAATAAAGATGAGGCACTATCAGAGATTGAGAAGATGGAGCAAATTGATTAATTAAAAAGTAGTAAATCATCAGTCCCACATGATTTATGTATAAAAGAATTCTGAGGAAGATTAGGAACGAATTAGCTGAAGTGCTAACAAAGACATGCACTCTCATTAAAACCAAGCTCTGTTCCAGAGGGTTGGCAAGTATCTGGGGTTTATCCTATATTTAGACCCGTAAGCATTACATCTGCACACTGCAAATGGTCGAAACAGGAATTTAAAAGGGAATAATAAAACACCTGGAAGATCATGATGTGAGAGACCTTAATGAGAACAGGTTCAGCAAAGGAAAACCATGTCTCACTACATTGCTTGGAACTCTGGGATGTGCCCATAAAAAGAACAAGAGCGATCACCCTGGATCAGACCAAAATTCCCTCTAGCCCAGCATCCTGCCTCTGTCAGTGCCCGGGCACAGACACTGAGGAAAGAGAGAAGAATAAAAAGCGTTAGATAACCCCTTTCCCCTGGACTTGATTGACAGCAACAAAGGCCAGGTCTGAATTTAAGGGGGTCACTGCTGACATGCTGACATCATCCCTTTCCCAGAAACCAGTCCTGAATCACTGGTGCTCAGAAAAAGAATTTCCCCCACTCAAAAAAAAAAAAAAAAAAAAAAAAAAATAGGAATTAGTTGGTAAAATAAACAATGTTTTCCTAAAAAGGACCAAAGAGAACTCTGACAGGTTGGATGTTCAGAGTAGCAATAACCAATTCCTGAGGTGTAACTGTACCAATAGTATTTTCACCCAGTGAGGCCGCTGGGTTGTTTTGTTAGCTGCTCTTCACTCCCCCAGCCAAACATTGCCTTGCTGGCCACAGTCAGTGCTTCTGCTGGCCACAGCTCTGGGAGCTCTGCAGTCCATGGTGCTCTCACCCACTGCTACCATCAGCTCCCACCCCTCTGCTGACTCGTTTTGTTGTTTCAGCCCTTGGAAAAGTAAGCGCAGTGCTGAGAACCAGGCACAGGCTCTCAGTTCTTAGGAGATGCCTAAACAGAGTCTGGTACTCACTCATCTCGCAAAAGGCTTGAACTCAAGTCTCCTTTTCTTAACTTTTTTTCTTTTTTTAGGGTATAACCTTTGAATTTTATTGCTATATGCTCTTCCTGGATTGACTCACTTGGGCAGTCAGTTGACCTGGGCTTTCCCACATTTTCTCCTTGTGATGAAGTAATTCCCTTTGTAACAGAAAAAATATAATTTTACTTAAATGTGTAATTGCAATATGCACCAAAGAAAGGTGTTTCTGGTTTTCTCACCAACCCTTCCAGTTTATCTCGCTTCAGTTGTGTTGGATGCCAAGATGCACTTTCCCCCTGGGAATTCCTGGGAAGGTTTCCTCACCTTTGGGTTTCAGCTCCCAGGCTTCTGAGACGAGCTGCCTGACATAATGTATTTTGACTTTTTAAAAGCATGTGACAAAGTCTGTCACAAGACACTGCTGCAGAGGCTAAGTAGTCACATATGGTGACAGGGCAAGGATCCTCATAGATCAACACCCGACAAGGAAACAAAAAGGCAGAGGGCTAAGTGGTCAGTTTTCATCCCAGTAAAAGGCCAGCAGCTGTGTTTCTTAAAGTTACCTATCAGGTCCCATGCTAAATATCTTTATTAATGATCTAGGGACAGCTAGGTGAAGGATTAGGTGGTAACATTTACAAATGGCGTGTAATTACTTAAGTAATTTAAGCCTGTGGCACACTGTTGCAAAGTTCTGGGTGATCTAACACGAAGGTTCATTCCTGATAAATGAGAAGTTAGTATGTGGAGGAAACCACACAAAAACGTTATCCTCTGACTAAAGGGAAAAACTCTGAGCATTGCTGTTGGCAGTTCCATAGCAGAAGTCATTTGAGATGCTGTTATGGTGGAAAAAGTGAACAAGGTGCTAGAAGGCGTAAGAAATGGGGCATTAAAAATGAATTACTGAACTCAGTCTTCATTGTGTGTAGACAGACAAGAGGATAAAGCATAATATTATGGGGAAGCTTCCCCAGCTAACAAAGTCTGATCCATGATGACAATTTCCTGTTTTCTTTTGTCTTTACCCTGCTCATACATCATCTACTATCAGAGATGCACTGGTCTTTGTCAGGAATAATATACTTTGGGAAGGCGAAGGCTTCCAGAGGGTTTGAGATCTTGCTAAGGACAGTTCAGTATGAACCAAGCTGCAATTGGCAAAAACCTCTTTCCTAACTGTTCTCCTTTCTTTGCTAGTTAGTTAAAATTCACATCTAAGTGACATAAATTCAAAATTTCAACTTTGTGTTTACACTGTGAAATCATCAACATTTTAAACATGGATTTCAGAATTCATATATTACTGAAATGCTTCCTCAAGTTGGGGCTCTTGTGAGACTTATAAATTATTCTTGCGTAGAGAAGTCACCTGAGACTAACCTAAATGAAGTTAACATAGATTTTAAAAATTATTCTTGCAGAAGAACAGGGAGTGGTGGGAATAGATGAACAGATGGGAAAGGGAGAAGAGGAGACTGAAGAAAAGGCTAATTAGGTAATTGAGGCTAAGAGGCTATTAGAGCTGACCCAGTGGTCTACTGGTAGTGCAGTTCAGGGACTTGAATTTGGGATTGAGGTTGGTCCCTCATTCCCAGGCCAACACATGCTCCAAACATCATAAGGACTCAGTTTCACAGCCTGTATCATCCTGTAAATGTGTTTTCCAGTCAACATAATCTGGAGAGATTGTATATCAGATTATGGTGGAGATAGGGAAGAATTATGGAGTAAAATGCTGAAGCTGGTCATGAAGATGTTAAATTATTATCCTAATGGATAAATTGTTTGGTCAAATTCTTTAGAATTCATTTGAATTGTCTGTTGCAAAAAAAATATAATTTTTCAAATAAACATATTTTGAAGAGATTCCTAGTAAGAATTAACTATTTCTTACCAAGCAGCGTTTCCTGAAATTTGTCCAGGTCATGATTTTCTCAAGCATGATTTTTCTTTCCAGAGGTAGTAGACAAAGCAAAGGCCTTAAAGGGCATTTATTTTAAATCATTCCATTCCCTTGTTCCTGGCCAGTTGGAAGCTGGTGTGCTCGTGATGTGCCAGTCTTGTCCCCTTCTCTCTGTCTCCTGACCTGCCTTCTTTTCCCAAGCAGTCGGTGATACACATTCTTCTGGATTTTATTTGCTTGTTTTCCCCCTGATGTCAGCATATTCAAACTGTCTTTTGAAGTTGTCAGGAGAGTTGCTCTTTTATGACCAAAGAGTCTGGTACAGGTCAAAGGCAGGACAGGCATTGTGCTGAGGTGGACCATTTCTTGTCCTCACCTTTTTCTGGTACAACATTATTTATGCTGACTTTATTCTTTTAAATTTTTCCACTTATTTACAGCACTTGTGGCTACTCTTTCTCAATTGCTTCCAAATCATTTTGTTTTTATTTTCTACATTGCAAACTTTGGAACTATAGTGGTGTGTCACTTCAAAGTAAGTTCCTTGTTCCTTATATTGCTCAGAGGTTCTTATCACAAATTCTTCTGTGCCAATTAAAATATTTTTTAATTTTATTTTTAATCTGTATTTGTTTTTTTCTCCCAGTAGCTGCATTTCAGGACATAAATGCTGACCCCTGCATCCTTCTCTTGTACCCATGATCTCTTCAAAGGATCACAACACATGTATGGCTAACTGATATTTTTTGTGGAAAGTTGACTTTTCTCCTTCTCTTTCTTTTTTTGTCATTTATAAACACTATGTAGAGATATTTCTATTGAAACAATCCATGGCTGGAATACCTGTGGTCAGTAGGCAAATCATATTTCGACAGCAGAAAAAATCAGCACCATTCATTATCCCTGCAGTTTAAAAGAGAGTTTCTGTAGAATAATTGTAGTATTGGAACTGCTGCTTCAGAGGAAAGCCACTGCAGTTTAAGATTTAGCAACTGGACAGAATAAACAAAAGATGGAGGGGGGAGTATAGCCTTGGCTCTGAGGGTAGGTGGGAGGGAAGGAAGAAGGGCAATTGGCTGTTTGTCCACTGGAAATCCCACTCATACCTGCTGCTGGCAGATTTTGCATTTTGCTATCAGCTTACAGCTCTCAGACATACTAAAGTGTTTTGCCAAAAGAGTGACAAATTTTGACCTTCATGGACAAGTTTCATGTTTAGGGGAGGTAGACAAGTGAGGAGTAATGGAAAGCATTGAATGGAACCTTCTCCCACAAAACCAAATTGAGGTTTGGAGAATCTGAAATAACGCTTTTGTCCATTTGGGCGTTGACTGTTGCCCTATCTCATATGAAGTTGCTTAAAATTAATTCAGTCATTTAAAAAATTATTTCTTGCCATGTTATAATTTATCAGTTCTCCCTTTCATTTTTTTATTCTGGCAAACCAAAGGCTGGTGACTTCGTTTCTGCCAGCAGAACCTGGGGACAGGTTTTCAACATTGCTTCATACCTCGTAATCATGACCCTTCCTTGCTTCTTCCCTGTGCTTCCCAAGTGGTAACACCATTTCCTCAACTTTCTTTTCATTTTTAAGAGTAATGGGTTCCACTGGTTCCCTCTGGTTTTAGGCAGAAACGGTTTCTTTATGTTTTTGTTGGTGGTGCTGCAGGACCTGCAATACTGGCCTGTTCAACCAGATTCGTATAAGTTATTCTGTAAACCCAGGACAAAGAACATTTCCTACTGCTATGTTTTTATTTATTGTTTCTCTTCATCACTGAGTTTTCCTTGTCAGAATACTGCACTGTGTTGAAGACACAGTTTGGATAAAAACCTTTCTTAGCAAGTCGCTCCTGAATGTGTCCAAGATATAAAATTTGGGAAATAATTCTCATAACATTTGCTCACAAAAATCTGATTGGAGGTTTTGGATTTCAAGTAGCAAAAAAGGAGTAATGTAGGTTCAGGATATTTTGTTAGCATCAGCTAATGAGACTGATTCATCTGATGTGCTGGTCTCATAAAAAAAATACTGACTAGCACTGATACAGACACCCAACACCATGTTTATTATAAACATTTAACATGCAAACACTTTAAAAAAAAAAGCTTTACCATTGCTTAATGAATTAATGGCATTTTAGAGGAAAAAAAATGGTTAAAACCACAGTGTTTTCTCTTTGAAGTTGTAAAGAATGAAGAGACTTTACAAGCAATCTTTGTGCAGTTCATTATTATTTGAATTCTCTAACAGTCATTCTAGAGGTTGCTTAATGATTTCAATTAAAAAAATTAAAACTGTATGCTTAATGTGTAGAGTTTCTGATTTTTTGTGAAATTGAATAACACAATATTTTGATTTTTATACTTAATAAGAAGAAACCAGGTGCTGTTAGAGGTGGAAAACCCCTGAGGTTAAGTTATGAAAATATTTGGGGAACATTGTTATACACAGTAGGAAGAATAAAAGCAGGACTTATTTTGCAGTGTCTGAAACTGAGTTAGCTGTGCCAAAACCCATTCAGTTGTCTGCAAAAAATATTTAACACCATCTGACATATTCACTGTCACTCCATGCTCTGTGAATCAAACATAAAATTATGTGCATGAAAAAACCCTACAAACTTATTTTGTCACAAGTAAGCTAAGAATTTTGAAGATGGTCAGCTCCACTTGTCAACAAGAATAAGCAAGAAGAAAAATAATGGCTTAGACTAACAGAAAAAGAAGTCAGGAAGGCCTTCAGTTGGAAAGGGCTGCCTCCCAGAAGAGAAGTGTGCAGCCCATGATTTACATCCTTAGATTTTGTCCAGAGTTTGTTGGATTTCTTGCAGTTAATAACTGGGGACATTCAGCTTTAGGACTAAAATTTGAGCACTCAGAAAGAGTAGCCAAATGTAGTACTTAGGGCAACGGCAATACATACCTGGAGGTTATTTTTCAAAGTTGAATCAGAAGCAGGTTTTGGGTCATCAAGCTTAATTTTGTCTGAGATTGTGACTCAGGCCCACTCCTTTGGGTTCTGTAGGCAAGCTTGGAAATTTGCAAGTTTGTTAAGCAGTATCCCTACCCGTGCAAATGGATGGCAATTGAAAATGATCGCCACAGTGTGTCACCACAGCTAACGCTACGCCACAACTTGAGCATTTCTCTACAACTCAAATCCCGTAATTTTTCTTTTGGCCATTGGTTTTTTACAGCACCTGCAGTTTTTTGTTCTTCCTCCAAAGATCATCATTTTACTTTGAAGTCTGCTGACTGTGATATGTCTAACGCGATGCTGTGGAGGCAAGGAAGTGAATAATTACTTTATGAGTGCCATGTTAAAAGCAGTCCAAAGACTATTTATGCTGCTCATTAAAATCATTGGGAATTTGGCTGTGCCAGAGCTCCCTGCTTTGGTCATGCAATAGGGAGAGGAAAGCATTCCAAAAATTGTTATTTTGTAATTATTTGTGCTGTGGTGCCACAAGAGGATTTGATTAGACCCTTCTCTGATTCAAACTTAGAGAACAGATGCCCCAAAACAGTACCACCACTATACCCAGTGTTTGTCCTCCAAGGCCTTGATTAACTCCCAGTTTTCAAATGGAAATAAGGTGATAGCAAGAAAAAAATTTTAAAAAGGCAGGACAGATAAAAAAGTTTGATTTTTAAAGTCAAAATTGTTAGAGCTGAAGTTAAAATTATGTTTGAATTAGAAGTGTAGTTAGGATAAAGTTTTCAAAGTTCTCAATTATACACCTTACTGCCTCTTGTAGTACCAAGGAGTAGAATCCTGGGGGCCTCTAAATTCATCAGGTTTTTGATACTGGATGAGGACTGCAATTTTAACTTTTGGGTTTTTTTGTACACTGACAAATCTGATCCTATTGCACACTACCAAAACAGAGCACGTGGCCTGGCCCCAGACTGCACAGTAGCAAACAGTCAGGAACAGGCAAGCACATGCACACAAACACTTGGAGCAACAAATCCGCTGGGCTGGGAGTGCTGCCTTGTCAAACAGGAGGAGAAGACACTCAAATCCACTGGCTCAAGCCTTTGACTCGCACTGGACTGTGAGCTTCAAAATAGAGAGAAACTCTCAATTTCTGTGCTGCCGTCTTCCTTGGATATAAAGTTTTGTGTTTATCTTTTAGGCATTCTGAATTTGTGTCAAACTGATGTAAGACATCAAGCTTCATTTCTTTAAATACATTTCAAAAACAGACTGGAAATGAGTTGTTTGCACATTATTCTCTATGGCTGTACTTGGAATGGGGGTGGTTCTCCTTTAAAGAACCATTCAGGAGCTCAGAGGTCCGGGCAGTTTTGTATCAATTAGCAGGATGAATTGCTGAAATGAGCTGCCTGGAAATGCAAAGGAACAAATCGGAACATGAAGGTTTCCACCATCATGTTACTTTCCTGACTCTAACTACAAATCGGCTTCATTGTGACTCACAGCAAAGTTGGTGCATTTCTGCAGATCCATGATAAGATATTTTTCTTTAGTAAGAAATGCAGTTAGACTCTGCATTCTGAATCTGTTCCTGCCAGGCCCTAGATGCATTAGTATTCCACTGGCAGCTGCCTGTAGGTAGGAATATTGTTTTTGTCCATAACCAGAGGGAACAATCAGACTAAGCCGTTCCCCAGCTATAAACCAGCCAAAGTAATTGGGTTTAATTTTAATTTTTGTAATAGCTTTAAATTAATAGGAGCAGCTGCTGCCACAGTGTGTGGGTGTCCTTTTCCAGAAGGCATAGAACAAAAAAGGGAAAGAGTAAACAATAGTGTGTCTAGGACACAAAGGTTAATTCAAGAACTGAGCAATGTCTTTTCGTTATCAAAAACTCAGTTGGTGATATCTAGCACTGTGTCTCTTTCCTTTCTCTTTCTTTCGCTTTTTTCTTTTCTTCTTTAATTCCCTGATAAGATCTCAATCTGATTAGGCTGCTGTGTGTGAAGATGTGTTGTTGGTATCTAAACGCTAACTCTCTTTCTCTATATGACTCACAAATAGATTAGCAGTGACAAAGTGCTAGGAGAGATAAAAATAGATTAGCAGTGACAGGAGTACTATTATAATTATTTTTGGAAGATATGGTTTGAATTAAGAGTTTGGGCACTTTTTGCCCTGAGAGGGTGAATTTAAACCTAGGAACTGAGGATGGTCTCTGCTGTTGTGTCAGACACCAGATAGTGAAATGTCAATACCAGATGTCCTAGACATCAAGATTAGCCATAATAGCCAAATGCAGCCATAAAGTGATGTGTCAAAGTGGATAATAAAACAGATGCTTAGCTTTTATAATGAAGGGGAAAGGGAATGAAATATCAAAAGTGCCTTTAATACATTAGGAAAGTTGTCTTCAACTTGCTTAAAAGTAGAAAGTTATTGAACCAAGGAGAACTATGTGTCATTTAAACATTAACTATCAGCAGATGAATTTCAATTAGCATTAGCCTTTCTAAAATCCTGAATTTCCTCTTATCGGTCTCATTTTACATGAAATTTTTATAGCACAAAGTGAGGCTTGTCCTTTATTATTTCTCCCATGCTAATTTGGAAACAAATAAAGTTCAACAACTCAGCAACATACTGTTTAAACTTGCATTACGGTTTGAGGACTGGGAGCTGGAATACATTTACCCACTGCCATATCATCTGCTTGATTTGAGATCAAATGAGGGATGTCCTATAGCACTCCAGAGTAAGGGCGAATGATAGAAATATGTTAAGATACTGAAGAAAGCCATTAGGTAAGAGAGCTGCATGCAGATGGCTGGTGGCATTTTTTTCCCTACTGATACTTTAAAAAAACAAAAGGTTTGTTTTTCTGTCTTTTATATTTGTGCCTTAAATATAATTTCCAGACCTTAGTGATAAGCATGTGTCTTATTTAACAAAAAAAAAATTGTCAAATCATAGATTTCATTAGGTTGGAAAAGCCCTTTAGTATCATTGAGTACAACTGTTATCCTGGCACTGCCAATGCCATCCCTAAACCATGTCCCCAGGTGCCACATCTACACCTACATCCTTTAAATACGTTCAGGAATGGTGACTCCACCACTTGCCTGGACAGCCTCTTCCAACACTTGACAACCCTTTCATTGAGGAAATGGTTCCTAATATCCAATCTAAATTTGAGGTGCTGGGTACAGGGGGACAGTCACTACCCTGGTCCTGCTGGCCACACTTTTGCTGGTACAAGCCAAGTACCATTGGCCTTCTTGGCCACCTGGGCACACCCTGGCTCACGTTCGGTCATGATGGTGGTCCTGATTATTGAGGTCCTGAACGTTCAAGAAGCAGGGCATTAAAAGAGGCAGATAAATTCTTGTTCTGAGTGTAATTAACTGCATTTCCGGTTCTTTATTGTACTTTCTTAAGAAGATCTCAATTCCTTTCTGTTTCTCTTTGTAGATCCTGAGTCTTGCTGGTCAGACTCATTAACTGCTGCTAATTGGCAAACATGTACCTGTGTATAATGAGAGGGTTTTGTCCTCTAATTCATATTAGCAATGAGAGGCCAGAACTGATGTTCTGCAGCAGACCAGCTTCTTGAAATGATTACAGAGTCACATTACTGGTGCTATGACTGTAAATCTCGTTATGTTTTTCCCTCACCATGATTCCAGTTTAGCTGAGATCTGCTTCAATCATTAGATGAGACCTGTTTATAACGTTGTGTAATTGAATCAGGTAGAGTCTGCAGGACCATAGCATCTTGTTGCCAAACATGACTGGTAAGTTGCTTACATCAAATTACAAGTGCATGGCATGATTGGAGACTATTCCTGTCTGAATTAAGCTGGAAATTCCACCTAAGAAATGAGCAAAGCATACAAACAGAAATAGTGAACATCTCTAATCTACAGAAGAAGTTTTTGCCCCACCTCTGAAATATTATCCATTTCTCTTGTAAAGTAACAGAATAATTGGAGTTGCGTGAGAGATCGCAGGCAGATATTTGTTATTCCTCAAAGAGATACCACCTTGATAACAATGACATAAATGTCTTTATTAGAATTATTTACCATCATGTATATTCATTTCTGTCTTGTCAGATATACCAGAAATGTTGAGGAGGGCAGCAGTCCAATTTGGAATGGGAACAAATACCCTTTTCTCCTTTCCTTTCTATTTTAAGACCTGGTTATTTTCCATACTTGAAGGGTTTTTTTGTATGATATTTAGATTGTTTCTTTGTTTATGTTTTGACCTCAAGAATTTATCTTGTGTTCCATTCATTGGCTAGATGTTGGTATGTATCCCCTGACTATTAAGAGTATATATGAGTATATATATAAAGATGTTCTGAATTTCACTAACAGTTTTGTCAGTGTTACCTTATACTGACAGTCCTTCATTAGTTGTGCCTGATCTCTGGGCTGGTGAATTAAACCTGTAACAAAGGGTGTAGCCCCACTCCAGACAGAGGTTTGGCTGGAGCCTGTGTATGAGGTGTGAGTGGTGTGAGGTTACAGCAGCCTGAGAGTGAAGTAGAGGCTGTTTGGACACCCTGTACATCCTTTTCACTTTGTGGGAATGGGTTTCCCTGGCTGTGTGGTGCTCTCCCTGCTGTGGTGGCTCTGCCAGCTTGGGCACCCGGGAGTGCTGCAGTCCCTGTGGTGACAGTGGTACCAGAGCTGCCGTGGCCCTGGTCTGCACAAGTGCTCTGGGATCTCCTCGCCAGCTCCTGAGCTGCTCAAGCTGTTCCACTTCATTTACTTTGGAGGAAATTCGAATCTCACACAGCCCTTTTGTTCAGATCTCTTATGTCCACACCCACATGCATCAATTAATACATATCCATGCACGTTTTTTGTTTTTCAGGCAAAGAATCCCCTCCAAAAACGTGTATTACTATCGCTGCCCAGACCACAGGAAGAACTACGTCATGTCCTTTGCTTTTTGCTTTGACCGAGAGGACGACACTTACCAGTTTGCCTACTGCTACCCCTACACCTACACCCGCCTGCAGCACTACCTGGACAACCTCCAGAGGAGGAACATGGACTACTTTTGCAGGGAATTGCTGGGGCTCAGTGTGGTAAGTACCAGGCATGCCTGCCAGCCAGCAGGCTTGGTTATTTAAGCTACCCTTAAATGCTTCCACACAGTATAATTCACCATCCTTGCTAAAGTACCCACAAACACTTATTTGTTTTCTTGCTATCGAGGGCGCAGGAGGAAGTGTACCTGCATGGTGCAATATAGACAAATGCTAATTTAATTTCACATAAAATATTTCCTTTGAGATAGGCAAGGCCATGCTAGATTCCTATGTAGGATCAGTTCATTATAAGATGCAACTGAAACAGATCTATTGAAGAAATGTGATTTTTAGAGTACTATGACCATTTGTCTTTCTGGAAAAGCTTTTCTGTTCAGAAGGAAATATGGGGGTTTTGACCCAGAAGATAACTTTTCTTGATAAAATAATGCAAAACATACGCAAACCACCTATTTTATTTTCTCTTAAAAATTCCTGCTTTGGTGATTTGCAATTAGAAGGGATTTAGTGGTCTCTATACAGATCCTAGTGGCCACATAAAATGAAGTGTCATAGTTCTTCTGGAGCAGGAAGGAGGGTTAATGGTAAAGCTGAACTTCTGCTCACTTTGCTCTAATCCTTCTCTGAAATGTTGCAGGGGATTTGGCAAGAATGACTCAGCCACTCCCATGTCAACTCAGAAATCATCAGATTAAAAAATAATAGCTCAAATTTTTTTTTTTTGTTGTTTTATTTTTAACTTTTGCTTTCTCAGATTTTATAATGCACTAGTACCACACTCTTAGTGTTTTCTCTGAGATTTGATTTGGTCTAAACTTGTAGTGTGTGTTTCAGAAACAGAAAGCTGTGAAGGCTGCTGATCCCAGCAGCAGGGGCTTTGAGAAGAAACCCAGCATATATTGTGAACATCAAAATGAAATCATGTGTATACCCTGCCCTGAAACAAATAAAAGGCTTCTATCATTAAAGCAGGCCATTGAGATTCCTACGGTGGCATAAAACTTGGAGGACAAGATTAACTTACAGAGAAGAGTAAAAACAGAATTAACAAAAGATGGCATTTTTTAACCCTTTTCGTAGGTTAAGTACAGTTCTTGTTCTAAAGATGACTATTGCATATCCATGAACTGACATTAATTATTAATCATTCCAATTAGGGGGACAAACAATTATAAGGGAAAGGGGTATTAAAAAATAGAGAAGCAAAATCTGCAGAGGCTGAGAGGAAAGAGCACTATCATCTTAATGTGTGTAGGATTTTAATTATTAATCTTAGAGGACAGAGCTGTCATTAATTCTATAATGAAACTGAATTTGTTTCCTTTCACTCTGAAACTAGTGTATAAACAGCCACATTTGCATATTCATCAAACCTCTGATCTGACTGATTAAAACACAGAGATAGAAGGATTTGTCTTTTATCTGCGTTTTGACAGACAGAGCTATACTCTTAAATCTTGTTAACATTGTGTTACCAGTAGTTGCTAAATATTATTTTTCATATTTCAGCACACTAAACAAACAGATGCCACTCAAAATGTGGCAGGAAATGTGCTGTGTATAAGTCCTGCTTTTATATCTATATGTACACACACAGTATGTTTTGCAGAAATTGATATGGTAACATTTTGCAGCTCACCAAGCTGTATAAAAAAGCTTCTGAATCAGGCTCGTGCTGTAATCTTTGTGAGCAACATTACAATCTCAGAGCATTTCTGGCTTTTCTCCACGCACAACTGTCCTAGAACAGCTTGGTAATTTAATGTCTTTGCTGAGCTTGAATAGACAATTTCCATAAGTTCTCTGCGAGTTAAATATTTTAACATAGAGCTTTGTTGCTATCATACATCTTTAAATGGTGAAAAACAGGATCCTTCATTCTTCACTGCACAGTGCTGCATAAAAGCAGAAGCTGGCTGTACTTTGGAGAATTGCGTGCCATATAGGATAGATTTAGAGCTAAGAAAGCGAGCTCTGTCCCTGCCCTGGCCCCTTATGTAAGATAAGAGGAATCAGATTGGCATAAAGAGGCCCTTAGAAGCTCTATTCCTGGCTAAGGGGCGATACCCCTGGTAGCACATGGTGAAAGGTGGTTTAAAGATGCTGTCTGAGGACAAACTCTCGACTCCTCACGCTGGGCACGGGGCTGAGGCGGGATAACGTGGAAGGGGAAGGCTGCAGCACATCTGTCGAGCTGCCACGTAGCTGCTGATCCCCTCGGTTCACTCCAGGAGAGTTTTACAGCCCCCTGCTGCAGTCTGTGGTTGTGAGGACAGGGAAGTGTTTGGAACAATTTCACTTCTCCTGGATTATGAAGTTTTGAACTGTGTCTCTTGGAGACGGTAGAATCTCACGGCAGATCTTTAGATTTGTTTTGAGGTTTTTTTTTTCCTTTGTTGTGGAAAAGTAAAACTCACGTCACAAGAAGCCATGCATAAAGGATTACTCCTGAAGGCTTTCTGAGTGCACATTTTGCTGCATATAATGTTTTCAAGGCAATCTAATTTCTAATCTAATTTCATATCTTCTCTGAAGAAAGTACTATGCCTCCGTTAACTCCTGAAATACTATCGCTAATTCTATGAAAATTGAAAGTGAAATATCAGTATGGGACGTGTAATTGTCATTAGGATGCAGAATGACAAAATGGTTCAGAGCCAAATGGCAAAGTTTCCCATTCCCGTTTAAATGGATAACTTAGCTGTACTATTTCTGACCTTTTAATGTTTAAATTCTTTACTTCAGAGAGCTATCCCACATTCTAGATGTGCCAAATATTCTTGAAAATAGTTTCTCCTGCAAGTGAGCTGAGATGGTCACCCAGGTGCCATTGAAACTGCTATTTTCATTCTGCTGTTACGGGCCGTGGGTAACTTCAGATTTTCTTTTGTTTGCCCCAACAGATCAGAAGTCCAAAATCTGTGAGCACTTTTTAAAATTGTAAAATTACTTTTTGCATATTATTGATGTATCTGTCCTCTCAGCAAATATTATGCAATATTTCACAGCATAACGTAATTTAATATAATTTTTCATATTTCTATGAAAATATAAGCACAGGCATGTTTTACATTTACAGTACCTATTTTATGATACTTAGTCTGACGTGCAATAACAGCTATGTGTGTAGCATTATAACCAGTGTTTCAGAGCTGGCAAAATTTTTGAGTATGTTGTCATTTGAAGTTGGTAATTCAAATTTCCTGTGTGTGCTTGAAGTATGTAGACAGTTGATGAGACCTGTCCCTCCACATCTATTCCACAGGCACACACCATAAATTAAATGAGTTTTGGACTGCCTGGCTCAAATCCTACAGCCCACTTTACAAATTGACACTGGGTGGGCAATATTTTTATTACCCACTCCAAAGAGAACCAGGATTAATCAGAGCCAGATACTTCCTTTCACTCCATTAGGCAATGGTGCTTCCAAATTGCACTTGAGGAGAATTGTGACTGCACATACAAACCACGAGCCTCAAAGGGACTTGCACAGTACACAGAGACTGGAATATGGAATTCTGTTAAATTAAATATTAAACACACATATTTTAAAACAAGAAGGCAATATGTCTAATGTAGGGCTCTGTAAATGAGCTGATCTCTTAAGTCAGGAATGGAACACTGAAAGACACAGACTGAAGCACACAGCGCTTCCTCCTGACTCCACACCACTTTGGTGTGTGCTTTTAATTTACGTGAGTTAATCCTGATTCATGCTGGTACCAGAGAGAGCAGAATGATGCCCTAAGACTGTGAAACTGCACACCAGATGTCGCATTGCTGGTTCATTGATCAAATATCCTTTATTTACCAACTAAATGACTTCGTACCCCGGTAAAAATACTTGATCAGTTCTACTGTTTCCTACTGGTCCATTTTTAACTGCTCAGTTAGGAACGTTTTAAAGCATGAAGCAAAGAAAATAGTCAGTTTTTCTAAGGTTAAATTTCCCATTTCTGCATTCAACTCTAGGTTATGTAATAGCAGTTCTGTAAAAGAAAAGTATATTCTTGGTCTCTGAAAAAAAAATAGAAGTTACAGGCTTCTGTGTGATGTAACGTACCTTTGAAATCCTGTTGGTGTCAGAGTAAAATGCTCTGCATTTTCCAATGGATTTGACTGTAACTAGATTGAAATGTCATGTAAATGCAATTTGTGGCAATTTACTTGGCCTGAAAAAGGCCACAGAAATAGTGCTTAGAAAAAGTAAATCTCCTTTCTCATTTCTCAGTAGTGTAGAAGTGCAGCTATGTATATGTTCAGGACACATTCTCTTTAGTCAGTGGTGTATTTTTTACTGCTATAGTACTGCTGTTCCCAAAACATTCGTAATACGGATGTCATCCCAACACTCTATGTGAGATTTTAAATGTTCCTACAGCTATTTTCTTAGCTGGGTTGGATATCAGCAGAAGCAGAGTTGGACCTAAAAATAACATCACCAGCAGTTCTTTCCAAAACAAAATATGATTTATAGCATATAATAGCACAGTGTGCTACCAGGGAAATTATATAAATAACGTGAAAAATTACAGGGGCCTATTCTATACCATCAGTTTAAAGGAAAATTTCTTTGTTACGATTTAAAGGGAGTTCTGGGAGATAACCTGGCCTGTGGGAATCACAGAGAAGGGAAGATAGGTGTAAATGATGTTACTGTTGAATGTTGCCATCTGTCTGTAGGATATATATAAGGGTTCATGGTAAAACCAAGAAATACTTTGGTTTAAGTTGACAGCAAAATATAGTTTTTGAAAAAAACAAACTCAATAAAATCATCATTCACAGTTAATATCATTCAAGGTTGCTATAAATGTATGAGCTCGTTATTTCTTAAATTACAGAAAACACTGTTTGATAAAGTAAAATAACTTCTAGAAGGATTTGCATAAATCACTATCTAACTGTGAGTAAAAAATCTTAAATTGTGAAGAAGGATTCAAATCTTAAGTCCATTTTGCAGCTCACATATTATAACTACCATTCTCCATTTTAAAAAACTCTTGGAAAAAGCACTTCACCAAAAAAGAAGCTTTGAGCACAAAAAGTCCATTGAGGTAAGAAATCATCTAAAGAAAAAAAAAAAAAGTTATGATCTATTTTATTAAGAAAAAAACTTCCTGAAAGGAACGACAGTAAATGAATTATGTGTGGCAAAGTTAGTCTATACAAACTGTTTTCATGCACAGGTCCCAAGCTGCACCCTTTCATCTTGTAGCCACACAGGGAAACCTTTGGAAAGTCAGTGACCTTTCTGAAGTTTTCACTGGACTTTTTGTAGCTGTTCAGGTTGGCCTTTTGCTTCATGGCTCTTCCCATTTCCAAGTCAGACTCTTCATCTCACCTTTACTCCACACTTGTCCTTCATCTGGCTTGCCCTTTCTTTGCCTCAAATCTAACCTTCCCTTTTCTTTCCATTTAGTTTATACTTCCCTAAGCTAGCTAGAAGAAAGAAACTGTGGTATTTGTTTTCTGCTCTTATGTTACTTATCCTGCTTTGTTCTTTCCTATTCATTCTCCTTATCTCTTTGAGTTTTGAAGGGCAAATCCAAAATAGCTGAGAGGTCTTTTAAATACCAGGACTGCACAAGGTAGTCATGTTCTGTTCTATGCACTCGATATCCCCATCTCAGTGCCATTTCACGTAACTTCATATCCTGGTCTGCGACTTGTCTTCCTTGTCCTTCTGTCTTTCAGGTTCCCTATTTGCTCCATCCCTTAATATGTACTCCTGCATTTCCAGAAAGGCTGGAATAATATGTGGCTTGTCCAGGCTTCAGCCTGGAAAGGAAACTCTAATGATCGAGTCATATGTCCTGAAATGCCTGAACTAACACCCAGGTGCAGGAAGGCATTTTGGGGTCTGACTCCTTTTTTCATGGCAATGAAAAAAGTAAATGGCACATTTCAAGTAAAAGGCAGGTTTTACTCTTTCCTGTCCTCAGCACTTCCTCTTACTTTGTTGAGTGCCACGAAGATCCATGTGGTAACTGTAATCCCAGTGGGAAACCAACTGGTTTTGTCCACACAGAGAGTTCGACCTCAGATCTAGGCCATTGCCTTTAGTTACTGCACTCTAAGCTTCTGGACATGGAGAAGCTATTTTTACTTTCCATGTTCAGTGCTGACTAGAATCCCTGTTTTTTAGTTGGTGCTTGGGAAATAGCATAGCACAGGCAATTAATATCATGTCATCAAAAAAAGCAAGTGCGAGGTCCTGTGTATGCAGCAACATAAAGCTTTTTCACAGTTTTAAAATTTATTTAGTTGCTCTGCAGGCCACAAGTGTATTTTGAGGGTATGTAGGGCCCTTAGAACCCTGAGAAAGCCCTAGAACACCTTCAGTCTTCTTTCACTTCCATTTCCAGAAATTTGTTTTCCCTGCTTTGTAGCACAGCATTAAGCAATAATTACCATGTTCATAGCGATGCTGAATGTACTCACACGGAGGGGAAATGGTGCTATGTGGAGCTATTAACTACATTTGCCCCGTAGCACTTCACTGCATTGACTCTGCTGGGATTTTGGCTGTGTTTGAGTTGGTTTCTGTTTAGATCTCCTGAGTGGTGACTGTGTAATGCATCTGTGGGACTGGAGCAGTATTTTAATCTTTATTCTTTGACTGTAGACCCAGAAGATGGTTAGCCTGGCTCACATTACCTGTAGGGCTGAAACCTTAGGATTGAAGGCTTATTTAATAATTTCAAAGTCTGCTCAGTCCAAAGGATTTGGATTTATGCCTTTTAATTTAACCAAAGAAAGAACTATTTATTGATTTAACTTTATACCAGCTCTAGAATGTAAGTATAATATATTAAAATCTCTAAATACCTCAGGCAAAATCTTGTTCACATAATTTATGTAAACTGAGCATTGTGGCTCCAATCCAGCAAAACACTTAAGTGTAGATTTAAACTTAAGCATGTTAAAGAGACATGTTGAAGTCACTGGCACAGTTCATGAGATTGAGTTTAATGTGTGTAACGATGTCCTTGGGCTGCAAGGTCAAAACAATCAACACTTAAGCCTGGTGCCTTAATGTTTTGTTGTGAACTTGTAGTACCACTATAACAACATGACTACAGGCAAAAAATAATAATAACCCCACCCCCCCCTTTTGCACTTCTCTATAAATATGCTGAATGTTTCTGTGTAAAGTGAATCCCACCATTGCTCAGCAATTTTTTTTTTTGCAGTGTATGAGTAAGGTTTGCATTTGAGGCCTTCTGCATAAGAGATTTGTGCTAATCCTGGAGTTCTTTGTCCTTGCCATGCACATGTTCAGTAAGACTTTATCTCTTTTGTCCTTAAGCCTTGAAAGCTAAAAGCTGGCTCTATGAAGAATTCTGCCTGTATGTCAGAAGGGATTTGGGGAGATATCATATAGGAATGAGAAAATAAAGACATAAGAACATATTTTGATGCAGATTATAGGATAGTACAGACCAAGGCAGTGTAGCTCAGGTGGCCCCAGCTGGCTGAGTGCATCCTTACTGTTGACCTAAGTATTTGAAGATACATACTTGAAGAGAGGAAGTAAGGCTTATGAAAATATAATGCATGTAAGAAAGCACAGCTGAGAGATGTTATATGTAGCCTGTGATCTGCTCTTGATTTCAGTGTGATTTTAATGGCCCTTACCTTTCTGCACTGTTACCAAAGTATTTTTGAATCGAAGAATACTGCAATGATGAAGCACATCAAACTTACACATAAGGGAAGTTAGTGCCATTCTTATTTTAAGACATCATATTGCTTTCAAACGTATTTTATTTTAGAAGATCATGATATTCCTGGAAAAGAAAAAAAAGTGTTTTTCATAGAAAAAGCCTGCTGCTGTTGAAGTGTTGCTATTATCCACAAATACTGAAAGCAATATTTATCTTTGTTTTGAAGACAAAATGGCATGCAAATAACATGTGGAGACAGGAGCTTTTTAATGTAAAGCAGGAGGTACTTAATTGAAAACTGTTTTTTTCATTTCTTAGGAAATATAAGATACAGCTTAAAACCTTTTTAATACTCTTTAAAAGAGATCTTACATGGCAACCAGTCATATTGGTACATGAAAAGAACTGCAGTCTCTGATAAAGATCCTCTTTTTCATGTTTTCAAACAGCAGCTGAGCACCATACTGTGGCAGCAGAGAACAATCTGAGAAAATGAACACGGATTGAAAAGGCCCCAGTTACATGACATTTCCAGTGGAAAAAAAAAAAAGCCAGCCCTAGGCCCACAGTCAAATATTTTCACTCAGAATTCTCTAGAATTGTGGACGTACGTTTCTACAGAAAGTGTGTTTTTCTGAACCGCCTTCTCTGATGTTCTAATAAATGTGTAACATTGGAGAAAGACAAAGGAGAGATACCATCCATTTCAGGAGTTTTCATGAGTATGCAGGAAAGAAGAATCTGTTTCAGAAATAATTTGCCTCCCATTTATTTTTAATTTCTCATTAATTGCATCCAATTTTGCACTTAGTCTTAATTAGTTAAAATTTAAGACGACTATTACTTTTCTCAAAATCTGACAACTTCAGGATTTTATAATACATACTTCTTCTCTCCATTTAGATTTTATGCATTATGGCGGATTATAATAATGCATTAATATCCATCATTCTATTTTTAATCTGCTTCTTAATTCATTAGTAACAGCTGCACATTGTTAAGTGTTGTTTGTTTTCCCCTTTTTTTCCCTTTTTAAAAATCTATGTTGCTTAGAATTAAAATATTAACTAGTCTTTCCATATTTATGAATGCAGCACTGTTCTCAGCATGGAATAAGGGAAAATCTCATGCCTGTCTTTAAAGAAAACTCATAATTTTTTTGAACTTTTGCTCTGACAGCCTCCCAAATATTGCATAAATATCAGTGAGTTAAGGTTCTTCTGACTGCAGTGTCGTTTCGTGGGAAGTTATACTATTGCAGAAAGCTGGGTCACTTGGAAGCAGCCTGTGGGAATGCCTTTGGTGCTCATTTTCAGAGGTCAGCCGTAGCAGCCAGTTAATTTATTTGGAGTTCGGTGCAGAATCGAGAGTTCCAACCCTTGTCAGGACCCTGGACAGCGCATCCGTTCAGCCTTTCCGAGGCACTCGCAGCACATCTTCACATTCGCTTCTGAAAAGCTGAAAATGCAAACTTCTCCGTTCAGAGCTCCTGATACACAAAACCGAACACCACCTTCTGACATTTACACACCCAAAATAAGTTTATTGTTTTGGAAACCAGGCCCTGTTTGCAGCTGCTGAGCTCCTCAAATTATGGCCGTGGTTTTCAGGAAAAGAACTAGAAATGGAGTCTGCTATTTTGCACAGTTTATGTGATTCAAGACCTCAAGTCTGTTTTTCTTATTTGCCTTCTGAGAATGAAAAATAGCCAGTAATGTGTTGTGTCTGATGGAAAATTTATAGGAATGTCAGAGATGACTGATTAAGGGCACTTTATAGATTAACAGATGACGACTCAAACAGAGGTTGATGGTACTGTGCTGAAAAAAAAGGAGATATTCTGGCAATACAGTGAGATCCATCAAGACTTGTCTGAAACCTAGACACAGATATTAATCCAAACAATGAATATTTCAAAATCTGAAAGGTGCTGTGTAGAACAAGAATGGTGTTGCTGCACACAACAGGGTGCTCAGCAGCATTGCATCTTCTTTGTCTCCCGTGAGTGGATATAATATAATCTCCTTCTTGCCTTTGTCTTCCTCTCTAAAACTTAAGGAAATGGTCCACATCCTTGGCATGGTCCAGGTAATCGAGTTATCGCCATAAAGTACTTTGTTATCTTCTGTGTGGACCATCTGTCTCTTACGGGAATCAATGGTACGGAGATTCCTAGAGAACTTATAAAGGATATTGGGGTGGGTTTTTTCTTGGTTTGGTTTTTCCTTTAAATTGTAGTGGCCTCTTTATGGAGAGTCCAGACAATTTATATCCTCTCTCTCAAGAGAACAAACTGCTCACAATGTGAACTCAGGGAAACAGAATATGTGTTCCAAAGGTGCTCTTTTCTGCTGTTGTAATCATCATTACAAGACACTGTGGCAGCACCAGGTTTGCCTTCAGCTCCAGCTGATTTTGAAATCCTTCAGAGCTTTAGGAATAAAATTGCATGTATCCTCTAGATTTCTTTTATAGAAATAGGTAAGGTTTTGTAACAGCCAATAACACTGCAGAGCTGAACAAAATTGTCCTCCTATAAATGAGACTTGGATGCACTCAGACCAAATAACATTGTAGACTCATACTACACAGACTTGCAGGAAAACAGAGGAAAAGGTATTATATTCCCCATAGTCCAACAGAATTCTTGTCCATCTTGGCTGAAACTCCCATTAGCCATGGCAACCAAGGAGGGAAATACAGAGCAACAGATAACATCTGATTTAATGCTGACAAAGAGGTGGGATGCATTGATCTGTTTGGAAGAAAACTTCATTCTTTTTCATTCCTGTAATTCAGATTTTCTCATTACTGGACACAGATGGCAAAATATAATTTTATTAACTATGACCATTTGTTTTGCGGTTCATCAATTAAATTGCAGAGATTACAGAGACTGGTTCATGCCAGCCATTAACAGAAACAAGTTAGTAGCTAGAGCTATACTGCAAATGGCTATAGATGTTGCATACAGTGCTTCAAGATCATTTGTTGCTATGACAATAATGAAGCAGAATGGCTGTGGTCTCTGAAATCTCAGATTTTTCATCTTCCCAGAGAAATACAGGCAAATACAAACTCTTCTTTTAGAAATCTGGACTTCCTTTAGAACTACAATCAATTTATGTATGTTACAAAATAAGTAAGCCACTCTCTCGCTGTTCATCAGAAAGTTAAATCAGAAAAAAGGAAAATCAATGTATTGCAAAGCTCCTGGAAAACAACCACTTCCCCTTCTGTGTGCTGCAAAGTCAGTATGAACCATCAGGTAGTACCAAGAAAAGTAAACTGATGGTTACTGTGGCTGCCATCTCCAGAATCTTCTGTGCCAGACAAGCAAACTTTTGGTGGAAGTGAATAAGAACTGCATGTCAAAAGCTTTCCTGTTCTCATCTGTCTTTCCCTATCTGATAAGAACTGAACCTGTGTTCATTTTTTAACAAATTGAATTTAAAAAATTACTTCCACCCCAGTTTCATGTATTTACATGTAATGGCACAAATGTCCTGACATGCTCTATCTGAAAATTTTCTTGGAAAGAAAGATGTTCTCTCCTCAACTGGTGACAACAGAGTAATTGCTCAGTAATCCTTTTTAAAAATAACCAGGGGGAGTGACCCTTTTTTATGCCTATGTATTTTTTTGAAATGCAAATAAGTTCTCTATTCTTTCATAGAGTCAGAAATTGTTAACTTTACACACAATAATGCTGAATCACAACAAGAGATTTAGAAAGACCTTGGACTGATGATGATTAACATCCCTACAATACTGATTCACAGAAGATACCTTTTGTGATTAGCTTCAGAAGTTGCTCCATCTGCTAGAAAGTAGGATAGCCTGTACTCTGGCAGCAGCACACACTACGTAATTTATTGGAAAACATCAACAGAAGATGTTTCTTTAACACAATAGGAAGCACATGTGCACAGACAGCTCAGAACACTGGGCTTTTCTGGGAATTGTATTGCAGAGAAATTTACTAGAAATCACAAAGGTGTTTGAAGATATTCTTTCTTTGATTCAAAAATACCCCATAATGATGATAAGGCAGTGATCACAGCCTACTGCATAACAGTAATGTGCCATGATAGTAAACCTCTGGAGCGGATCACACGTCATCAGATCTCCCTGGCTGCGCTTAGCACTGGTGGCAGATGTATTTCAGCAGTGATCATGGATAGAATTCCTTACAGCAGCTTCATACCACATTCTGTATGCTGCATATACCCATCTGCACCCCTGTTTGCTGCCAATGTGAGCATGAAATTTTAGTTTTTGTTCCAGGGGCAGTCCATGTTTGATCTCTCTGGGAGATACCTTCACCCTATCAGAGTTGTGTAAAGTGATTGTATGTTGTTTACTCAAATGATCCCAAATTCTAAGAGCCTGGGACAAGTCTCCTGTTCATAGCTAACATATAGCCAAGATTGCTTCTTTTCAGAAGTCCATTGCATCTCAAAGCATTACGTGTAGATATATCCTGATTTCAAAAGGTCATATTCATTACAAGTTGAAACATCATAACTAACAATAAACTGGAATCTATTTGACTGACATTAATTTCTATAGGAAAAATATGTGATAATTGTCACATTTCCAATCAATGCTGTTTGAAATAGTTTATGTTAATATTTATTAATAATTATTTATTTATAAATATTTACTAGTTAATGTTTTAATGTTGCTAATTTTGGACAACCTCTCTTTCCATTTTTTCTTTTTTTTCTTCCTTTTCCATTTTTAATTGACAGAGCATCTGAAAGTGCCACAGTCAAGCTGAGTATTTCATAATTCTGCATTCAGTTGCTATAGAATTGATTCAAGGCCTTTTTTCACTATTATCAAAACCACTTCCATTGTTCCTCTCATTTTTCATGACACCTGCACTGAAGCATTGGTCATAACCTCATTACCCTCCCCCTGTCCAAGCTGCCTTCCTTTGGAGTACAATGTCAGTGACAGAGGCAGCAGGACAAGATCTGATATCTGACTTCTCCTGTGCTGTGCCTCATTACAACAGAGGTTCTCCTGGATTACATCTAGAAGGGTTGTTTGTTGTTTCAGAGTTAACCAAATTATTATCTCTGTCTCTTCCTAAGCTTCCTTCTAGTTTTGAGGATATAATTAATTTCTAAGATTCCGGAAAATCTTTAGAGATCTATTTCCACACACGTAAATTCTTCAGGAATCATCTTGGCTGTTTAGATGGTTTTAACACAGGTCTCCACTCTCGACAAAATCAAAAAAGCCACAAGAGAAACACAGACATGAAGTTGTTCAGTAGTGCCTTGTAGATACATTCTGACTCTTGGGCGGATCAGTGAGGGACCTATTGGAGTGCTTTACATGCTTTATGTGGTGAGGATTCTCTTGTGGTTTGCATTTCTTTGTATTTCTTTTCTGACATAGTTTCTTCTTCAGTAGAGCAAGGATTAATTTGTTTTAATTTACTGTTTGGGAGTTTCTCACAGTGACATGCACGAAGAGGCAACTGAGCAGAAGGAATATTAAGGTTATGTACAAAGAAATGTCTTTTCCTTGTAAAATCACCTTGCACCTCATGTTCATATAATTTAAGATGGCAGAGAAGGCAGGAGCTCCAGAGCCATGGCCAGCAGAGAAAGCAGAGAAAAACGAGACAAGCCTTTGAGAAAAACAGATGAGCTCATGCAGTTACCAGGAGATCCACGTAGATGTTTTCAGTGGCTGTTTGTCTCTCAGTGTCACGGCCCAGCCCATGGTGACACACAGCCTCTGTGCTTGCTTAGCATTCAGAAGACACTTGTGACAAATAGGGTCATGTAATGATGATGCCGTACCAGATCTGGGAATATGTATTGCTGCCATTACTTCAGAGGTCAGTTTTAGCTTTTTGCAAATTAGGGTGCAGTCATCTTCAATCACACTGTAAATTTTGGGAAAATGTTTGTGATGAAATTTGGGAAATGTCTGTGAAAAATACACATAACCATTTGCTGTTTTCCCCATGTATTGGCAGGGTTTGAGATAAGGTTGTTTCTTTTCTTCATGTATTACAAATTAATGTGAAATATCAAAGTCTGAGAGCAATTGTGCAAATCAAAGAACTTGGATGTGTCCATGTTTGTGTTAAACAGGATAGAAATGCACAATACTTTCCTTGATTCTGAGAATAGATACTAGTGTGGGTCATGGCAAGAGTTTCAAAGGCAATTTTTAATATTTTAGTGTCTATAATCCTCTGCAAGTGAGCCAAGAAATGCACTCAGGAGTGTCTTCATTCTGCTTGAAGTCATCCTCAAGTTCCTACTACACTCAATGAGCTTTCACAAGAAAGGTGGTGCTTGAGAAATTGTAAAATTTATATAGAGTGTTGCATTTTCAGAATGGATATCCAGCCACTAATAATCTGCAGTTTATTAATTTAAGATATCTGTCTTAATAAGTCCCCAAATAGGATTATTTCCCTCATCTGTTTTGGAGGCCTGTGAGCATTTTTGGAAGAAAAGAAATGGTAAAGGGCAGCTGTTGCAATTCAGGGATGCTAGAAAGGAGAAATATCTTATAGTCGCATAATCCTAATATCTAAAAAGAACTTGCTTAAATCTATCTGCCATTGTTAAAATTCTGTGCTCCTTGTAAGTGCCTACTTGTTCTGGAAAGAGAAGTGCGTGCATTTGGTTTTGTCCATCAGAGAGCTCAGAGACAGAATAATGTTCAATCATGATGTTAATCCCAGCACAACAGTTTCCACTGAAGTGACTCTATAGAGGATTTATTCTCCCATCTATGCAGGTGAATAAAGAATTCTTTTAGTGGGTGGTGCATATATTGTTGTAGAAGAATAGACCCCTTTGTATTAAAATTACATGCCTGGGATTTTAACATAAAAACTGAAAAATCCCACTGTGTAAAACTGACTTAAACTCAATTTCCCTCTCCTCCTTTTACAATGTCAAGATGCCTGAGTGCTCAAGTGACTGAATAAGTACTAAATATTTAATGCATGGAGGTTACATTAACTGAGTCTTTGATCTGAAACTTCTTAAAAACATCTTAAAAGCCCTTCAAAAACCGGTTAGTATTTCATTACAGTCACTTAAAATAGATTTATTTTATCAAAACATCCTGTCAGAAACCCCAAAGCTGTGATTAATAACCTCCAGCATTTTGACTAAAGCATCTCCTAATACTGGTTTCACAGTGCATCAACAGATTGCCTGTTGTGGGTAAGAAATCACCGGCCCAACTGCCTCTGTCAGGCACTTGCAGGTGTTCAGAGTGTGTGTGCTGAGGGTTTGAGCAGGTATTCACAATGGAATCCACACTGGGATTCTGCATGCTTGCTGCTACTCAAACACAATGTCTCTCATGTAATTCTGAGATTAAATCAACTTTTTTTTTTTTTTCTTCGTGGAATAAATTTATCAGGGCAGTTTTGTACAGATGTTTTTGTACAGTAACATTTACAAGCATTTGGGCAACATGAGGAATGGGATGGATCAATAATTTATATCATCCTGGGAAACTCCTGCACGTTTTTAATCTGCATAGCATAATTTGAGAGCATCTCTGGCTGTGTCAAGGCTCTGCTCTTTACATTGTTTTTATTGTTCAAGGATAACAGACTGCAGTGTGAGACTGTATCTGCTGGATGTGTAGAAGATGGAAGCATACACAGAGGCAGTTTCTATATAATTCATTTCTGCTGCAGCCAGCAGACCTGTGCAAGAGCTTGTCCCACCCAAATCTATCCTTACCCTTTGTTGTAGATTTCCTTCTCGTTGGCTTTGTGCACCTCCAGATCCCACTCTGAAATTCCCACTGTTGTTTTTGTAACACAAGGTGTTGTGTCCTAACACAACATGAACACGAAACCTGGGATCTTAAATGATTCATCACAGACCACCTGGTCACTCTGGTGCTGAATTTTGAAATGTTCTTCTGGTTCATGAGGTTTTAGCTCCTGTCCATCATTTCTACTTCTTAACTTATACCTGCTTAACCAGTGGAAAGAAACGGAACCAATCAGTTTGGTAATTGTTCTGTTTCCTTCTCCTCAGTAATCAGTAGATTAAAGCAAACCACTGCGTGTATTCTAGGATAATAAAGGAAATGAAACACTTGGTTCTGAGCTCACTGTATGTGCACATGGAGCCATTTGCCCTTATTTTCTCAAAACAAGAGTTAAGAATTTCTTCTTGAGTCTCCCACAATATTAGCAAAAAGCACATGGCTGAACCGTCATGATCCACTTTGAAAACACATTCCTTGTTTCTTCAGGGAAATGTGCTTTTGTCAGTGTATACCTTGTGTAGAAGATGTTTTGCATATAAAAACCACGTGGAGACTGAATCCTGTTATATAAAGCAAAGCTGGCTTTCTGTGGAGTTCTTTGTAGTACCAACATTAAAAGGGTTGTTATAAATAAGAGTGGAATATAATTATAAATGCCCTTCTGAGGAAAAAAAAAAAATCCTTGATTACCTTTGAATTCTTTTGCCCTTTAAAAAGGTTATATTTAACTGGTTCAGTTTCTTACTTGATGTTTCAGTTTCCCAAGGGAAATCAACCTCCAGTACGAAGAGTTTCAATTGGGTTACATGACTTTACTTTGTGTCTTGCATTTGTTAACAGACAGGTTATATAACACTGCGGGCTAAATATACATTGCTCTGTTTTCAGCTACCTCTGGTACTCCCGTGTTCAGAGGGATGACCAGAGAAGTGGGAAGTGGCTTTCAAAAGTTCTGCTGGAATTAACCCCTCCTGCTAATAGCATAAACTGCTTGGAAGTAGAGGCTTTAGGAGCAGTGTGAGGCTATAAATCTTAAACTATAAAAATATATTTAATATTTGGATGTGCTACCTATCATCCTTGAGGGGTTTTTTATGACCAAAAAGAAGTGGGTCAAATTCTGCCCTTATTCACGATGGCAAGTATGTGGAAGAGCTGTTGACTGGAACAGAATTTCCTTGAATTACTGATGTTGTAACTGAGAAAGTAATTGGAGTGTGTGTGTGCTGCTTCACTGAAATGCAGGAGGCTCAATTCTAGGGGGATCTTTTCCATTTCTAGGTAGTTTGGTGTTGAACAGCTTTAGATTCATTATTCTTGTATTTCCATCAAGTAATGCTTTCCTGGTAGAGGAGGAGATGAAAGAACCTTTTAAAAAAATATCAATAACAAAAAAGAAAGGAAAGAAAAAGAGGTTTCGTCTGGGCTTTTTTTTCTTCACTCACTGATCAATAGCAGGACGAGAGAGCCATATTTAGAGAAGAAAGGCAAGCAAGCAAGAATCTTAACTAACTAGCAGGAAGTTGATTGTAGCATGCTGGTGTTCAGGCAACTGATAAGAGAGAAGGAAACATTTATGCTGAGAATCAGCAAAAACAGGAACATGTTTTACCACATGCCTATTTCATTTCACAAGTCCAACATGCTGCGCGTAAGCTCTGGAGATAAATTTAGAGCAGTTTTGTTAATTGCGTGGCATTAAATTGGGAAGAGACGAACAATGAGCGATGGCAAATGATATTTTGATTCACTGGGTGATGGTGTTTGTATTTGAGATTTGAGGCAGAAGTAAGGATCAGTTCCTGTGTAGACTGGCACCAGTCTCTACGTCCCTTGTGCTGGAGGATGGCACACTGGAGGTGTTCCCCAGTGCTTGTCCTGGCAGCCAGTGCCTTGCAATAGGAATGATGGACATGGTGTCATCATTTTTACCTGTAGAAATTCAGAGAGCTCAGTTAAACCTTGTTGTGTTTCCTTGTTGTGCTGTCTGTGTAGGACTGAAAAAGGAGCTGGGCTAAGACAATGCTTGCATTTTAGAGCTGGAAAAAACTTCATGGCCTTTTTCTCTGTGTTGAATTGATTTTTTCTCCCCTTTTTGTTGGTATTTATTAAAAATGCATATTCTACCCAGAATGATTCCTAGAGTTTTTTGGAGCACTGCTGAGTAAGCCAAACTAAATATATATTTCTATAGAGGCATCAGTGCTCTTGGCAGACACCATTATTTTTGCAGTCACTCACTGATTGGATTTTTTAAATAAAGCTTTTGTTTCCTTTTAGTGTTAGGTTAAAAATATTAAAACAATTACTTTAAATTTCAATATGTAACAAAAGAACATAATTTTAAAAAAAATCTTTACAGAAGACTTTTTTCTGTCAACCCTCTCCAAGTTTATTCCTTTTAGTCACTGTGAGCATGTCTTGCCCTGCCTTAAGTTTATTTAAAGTTGTTTAAGAGGTAGAAATAAATCCATCTCTACCTTCTCCATTCTGATTTCCTCTGTGCCTGAATTTATTCTATGTTCAGTGAAGTCAGACTTCTAAGAGAGTTGGGAATTTTGAATTATATTTGCAGTTCTGGAGTGGTTGTATGTATTTTTAGCAAAATGCTGGCATGCTTTGTAGGATTTTTCCTGTGGTTCTGTTAATATTTGCACAGGAAGTTTGAATTAGAATGATGAAATATTCACTCTGATGCATAATGATTTGATCCCCTTCACTGCCACATTCTTCACAGCTGGGTTTTTTTGCTCATGCTATTTTGCATACGAACATTTATCATGCAATAAATTGATTTTCCTGTCTACTATTCTCATCTCCTTAAACCTGCACTTTCCTGCAGTGTTGATTTTGCTGTTCCTTACTTGTCCTATGCATAATTTCTTAGTCACGACTAACTTCAGTTATGACACATTTTGTGATTCTTATGAAATTATTGTAACGTTTTAAAATGAGCTTGCTCAAAGCTCATTCTTACCGTAAGCTATTGGTTACTTTTTATCTTTGGGAAGTTATTTTAACTCTGTAAGTTTTGAGCAATTTATTTTTTATTCAACAAACTGTTGTAAGAACTGTCTGTTTGCCCAAGAAACCTTTCAGTACTTAAAGGACTGACCTGTAATTTATGCAGGAAAGAGATTTACTGAAATCTGTAACCACAGAACCTTAGCTGGCAATTAGCTTCAGGCTTAATTTCTTGTGTGTGCCATCTCTATGTGGCTGATGCTCTGGATTGTATCTGATCCTCTTTCCTGCTCAGCTGACGAGGGGTGAATGGGAACCTGCCCTGAGAAAAATCTTCCCCTGCCACGCTTTTTGCATGGTTGTTATTTTAATCAATATCAGAGCAGTAAAGATTCAGTGTGATTAAGGCTTTCTCTCTTTGCACCAGCCTCTAAAGACAATTACTTGCCCAAGTTCAGTGGTGCCCTGCAGGTCTGCAGCAGCACTGAGTCTTTATTGCCTTTAACTTCTCCCCAGCTCTTCCTGCTGTGTCAGCCAAAGCATTTACAACTTACCCTCTCCACAATTCAGCATCACCCAAAATCAATCTTGGCCTCCTCTTCCCCACTTTGATTTGCTGTCTTGGCACACCATGTACCCTGGTATGTAAATTGCTTCTTTAGTTTTCATCAGGCTTTTGGTCTTTGGAAGCAAAAGTCTGTAATTTATTTCAGAAGTAACTAGTATGATTTGCTTTTGTTTGACTTTGCTTTAACTTATTGGATGCCACAAATGATTCAGGGCAATAACTTGGGAGCAGGAACTCTTAACCGTTTTTGTTCTTCATCATCATTAATATTGTTCCAACATTCAACCTGTACCCAGAGCAATAGCATGTATGCTCTGTGGTTTTAATGCTCTTTGCATCAATGTTATCTGTGTGTGTGTGTGCAGAAAAGATCCACTAAACCTCCTAATGCAAAATAATTCTATTTGTGGGCATATGGGAGTTAAACTTTCTTTCCCTTACAATTTTCATTAGACAGAGGCTTACTGGTACCATGGCAGAATGCTCAAATAAGCATTTTAATGTTGAATAAAGGTCAACACACTGGAATTTGAAACCATTAATCCTTTTGCTCTTAAAGCAGGCAGAACTTTTACAGACTAAATAAGGCATTAAATAGTAGACTCTTAAAGTTCTGTAAAAGAGAAACATACCTTCAATTTACCCATTTAGATTTCTAGAAATTTTCATTTTCTGTTTTTTGAGCAAAATACGTTTTGAGGGTTTTGGGGGGAGATGTGGTTTTTGAATATTATTATTTCTTTTCCCAACTTCATGTTGGAAAAGTATATTTCTGAGTTCACAGAGCTATGGAAAAGAACCCCAGTGTATGAAAATACCATATCACAGTGGAGACAATGCCAGTACTTGCAGGTTGCAATATCAGTCAATGGGTGTAGAGACCCTCCTGTTCAGATGAAAAGAAGTTCAGGCTCACTTTAAATTAATTCCTGGACTTTGAAGAGTTGTGGGATCCCTCTAGGACATCACAGACTGTTAAATTAAACCTGTATTGCCTTGGGTTGAACCTTTAACCTATGTATGACTGAAGTCTGTCTTTTGGGAAAGGATCCAGTCTTGATTTCAAGGCATCAGGAAGCAGAGTAGCTACTGCTTCCTTTGGTAATTTGTTCCAGTGTCTGATTACTCTCACTGTTAAAAACATAAATCTAATTTTTGAGTTGAATTAATCTTGGATTATATAATTTATTTTTTTTCCTCTGGTAGCTAATTTTTTACTACAAGATTAAGAAATCATTTGCCTCGATGGGGGGACAGAAATGGGAAGTTAATGGTACTGGTAATGCAACACATTTTAGTACTTAAGTTTCATTTCAAGATATTGTATTCAGCCCTCAAGTATTTTCTGTGACTTCTTGCTGTGTCTGTTTCAGTTTCTCAACATCTTTTTTAAAATACGGGTTCTAAATTTCCACCTTTTTTTTTTTCAGCTTTATAAAATACTTTATTTGGAAAAATGTAGGTATTTAATTCTGTTCACTGCTCCCAAACATCATGTGCAAGGATCTCATTTCTGGGATGTTTCAGTGGGGCTCATGGAATCACACGAGTGGGAAGGACCTTTGGGTAACCAGGGTCACCCTTTTAGTGTGGCAAGATCCACATTTATTTTGGAAAGATTTCTGTGTTATTTCTGACAGCTTCTTCCAGGAGTATTCCAGAACTTCCACAGGCAATCTGTCTTCTCTGCTGTTTATTGCTTCTTACTGCTTGACAGTTTTTTTCCTAAAATCTAGCCTCAGTCTCCCTGGCTGCTCTTTAAGTCATTTATGTCTTGCCCTATGTAACATCAGCACAAAGAGCAGTTTACCAGTTCTGTGGTTTGGGGCTTTTTTCCTTTCTTTCTTTCTTTTTCCCCTCAATTTTTTTTTTTGTTTTTATTTTTTACTTCTTAGCAGCATTTTACTTGTATCTGTATTTGTTTTTATTTTTTTGACAACCTCAGTACTTACTTGTTATTTTCTAAATTGTTACTTTCTTCTGGATTACCACAAGTTGGTCCTCAATTTTTGGAGGTGCAGTTCTTCAGACTGGATCAAATAATGCAGCTGCAGCTTTCCTGGTGCTGAGTAGAAAGATTCTTCTGTGTCAAGCAAAGTAGAACTAATTTATCCATTGCACTAGGGCATTCATCTTTACTGGAGCAGCATGATATTGTTGATGGATTATCCAGCTTGTGATCTCAGTAACTTTTAATTTTCTACAGAATGGCTACCAAAGTCATTGGTTCTCCATCCCAAGCATTTCATTTTTCTTGGCTCAATGCAGTACTTTGCATTTATCCCTACTGAACAAGCACTGTGGCTTGCAAATCATGTCTTGGAATTCATGAAAGTTTCTCTGAATTCTGGTCATTATAAATCCAGTGTATTTATAATGCCTCTGAGAAGGACATTGTCACAGCAAGTACGTTTGTGATGTTTTTTTCCAGGTCATTAATTAAAATCCTAAATGCTACCAGACTTAGGAGAGTGTCATCCAGATTGTCACTTGAGGTAACTTTTTGAGTCGATAGGAACATTGCTGCTCACACCTCAAGTGTGATTTTCTGAATCAGTGTTGCACCCACTTTGCCCTATTTTCATCTGAATCATGCTTCCATGGTTTGCTTAGAAGATTGATATGTGGAAGAGGATCAAAAAGAGTCCAAAGTACACATGACATCTGATGCTTTTCCTCTGTCCACAAGGCCTGTTACCCTATCAGGGAAGAAAATTAGATTGCTCTGACATGATTGTTCTTGACAAATCCATGTTGGATGTTATACATGTTCTCATTACCTTCCAGGCGCTTACAAAGAGTTTGGCTCTTTGTTTCAGTACTTTTCCATGAATTGAAGACAAGCTGATTGGCTTACAATTGTCAGGCTTGCCTTTTTCTTTAAAATACTTTTTAAAGGTAAACATTACCATGGCCCTTTCCTAGGACTTCCAGTTTTACCATTGTCCTTTTTAAGTTCTCAAAGAGAAGCCCTGATGACTTTGAGCTTCCCATTTAGCTCTATAAGTACTGGTGGATGAAGTTCATTAGACTCACACTGTTTAAAAACATCCACCTTAGCTAAGTACTCTGAATATTGTACCTTCGCTATTGAAGGCTCAGATCTGGTCCTTTGTCAGTGATATTAATTGTGATAGATACATGGTTGCAATTGACCTTATAATAAAAGACTGAGGTGAAAAAAAGAGATATTCATTAGTTTTTTGGCATCATCCATCATGTTTTTCTTCTTCCTTAAGGAGCCTTTTCCTCTTACTGGAGTATCTATAAAGTGGTTTTTGTTACCCTTGATGTCTCTTCATGTTTGTGTCTCATCTACACAGTTATTTGGATTTTTTGTTTTCATGCCTACCAGATGGGTACTTCCTTTCCATTTATACCGGTCCTTGTTCTCTAGGTATTTTTATTCATAAATGGATACTTCCATATTTCCTTGCACCTAGACCACAGAGTGTGAAGTGGTCCAAATAACACAGCGACCAGTTTTCTATGATTAACTTGCCCCTCACTCTCAGTCAACTCTCCAGCTGTCTCTTGGCCACAGATGACAACTGTAATACATCCACCTTTTCTTCTAGATCCTCAATTCAAAAATTGGACAGTGTTAGGTAATACCTATTTTGGGGATTTCCATCAAAAACATCTGCATTACATGTTACTTCTTTAATTACTACTTCTAGGGAATTTTCTTTAATTAGCACTTCATGCACTGAACATATGCTTTATTGAATTCATGGAATTATCCATTTTTAAATCCTAGTGACAATTGGAAGTAAGTCAAAAGCTTCATGAAATTATTGCTGCAGAAATCAGTTACATTTCTTGTCTGTACTGAGATTTTTAATTTTATGGAAATGGAAGTCACCTTTCCAGAAGGAGAAGTTGGGAAAAGGAAAGGTAGGATGGAAAGGGTGGATTAGGATGAGTAAATGGCTAATATAGGGATACACAAACCCATCCATCTTATCCATAACAGATTACAGAACTTCATTTGTGAAATGGGGGAAACCCAAAGACAGCACAAGAAAAGACCCATCTCTGTGCAGCTTCCAGCAGTAAAATTCCTTAATGTCTGCACTGCTGGTTTTCCTGTTCCTCTAAGCCTCTCTGATACAGGGGTGCCAAGTTCCACCAAATTAATGTTGTCACACTTACACCCACAGTTTGCCACAGGGAAACCCCTGAGCTTGTTCCTACCCTTGGATCTGCTCAGTGTTTGGAAGGAGGCTCCATTGTTTCGGTGATCACGCTTTGTAACGCAGTGCTATTGCTTCTGACGTTTATATTGACTGAAGGGCAGCTTCACCCAGCTCTGGGATTGCTCACAGATCACAGGCAGATTTGCCAGCTGTCACCAGCCCTGCCCAATGTAATGAGATGCATTGACAATTATGATACTAAATGCACTGTGATTGTTTATAGATCATTTTTTGATTTAACCAATTGAAGAAGCTGTAATATCACTGTGATGCAACAAAAATAGAGAGGGAATAAAAGATTTGATTAGTATTGTGAACTAACGAGATGGGCTATTTGCTCACAAGGAAACCTGAAGGTTAGTCGTTCATACTCTAACAAAAATCAGACTTTGTGAGATCATATTATAGTTAATTGAAGAAGGCAAATTCTAAGGATGATGCCATGTGTAGCCTTGTTTATTATATGAGTAGAGCTAATTTGGCAGTTTGGATTTCCTCGTGTAGAAATGTATTTCTCTCTGTATTTGGAGGATTGCAGTGAATGTGGCTCTGTCACATTTCATTACTTTAGACTTTACTCTGTTTCATTTCAGTCTGCAGCAGAACTGCTTCTGAAATGGGATTATTGACCCCTGCCATTGATCACGCTGCCCCGGTGTGTGCGTGTGTGTGTGCACAGTTAGCACTACTATCAAAATATGTACATCTGAAGGTAAAAATAATACATGAGCTGTAGGGTAAACAGTATCTGTGGATCTTTCCTTTCTCCTTCTTTTTTACCCCCTTTTTTTTTTCTGAGGCTAGCTTAGTCCATCAGTAGGATGAAAGGAAAAATTGCTACACTTGTGTTAAATTTCCCCTGGGAAAGTAAATTATGGACAAGCCTCCAAGGACAGCCCAGAAAGAAAGGGATAAGATATTGATGCACACTGGACCTCTCACTCTTTCTTCCTTGTCCCACAATTGAGCACTCCTTCAGTGAACAGTTACGAGTTCCTTGTTAAATTGAATTTCTCTTCTCCTTGTCTCACAATTTATTGTGACGCTGAAAATTTTATAACTTGGTAAAAACTGGCAGCAGCCCCATTTGTCCCCACAAAAACCTATCCAGGTTTGAATAGGTTTTGAAACAGAGCTGTGAATGCTCACACTTAAAGACAGATAGTCATGCCAGTTCCCAACTTATTATATGACCTTTTATAGTTACTGTATTTTTTCATCCATTTTAAGCATTATATTTTTGGGGTGCACAGGGAGAGGAGGGAAGGGGATGGATGGAAAATCGGGATGGAAGAGGAAAATTGGGAATGGTGAATGATTATCACTGCAAGCATCACCTGCTGCTTTCTTTAAAGAAGTACTGACAAACCTTGTTTCCTAAATTTCATGCTGCAACATTTTGGTGATCACCAAAACCTCAGGGGTCAGTTTTAAAGTGAGACTTCAAAGATTCATTTTTAAGCTTATTCATGGATGCTTTGGGTTTGATTCCTAGGTTGATAAGAATTCTACTTGGTTTTACTCCACCAAGTAAAATCTGTGTCTTTTTCTTAATATGTATTTTAATAGAGGACAGAAGATAGGATACGTTAGATTTAAACTTTGTTGGATTTGATCATGATGTCTCTTTTCCTGGATACACAATGTGTGGTACCTCTTGTATCCAATCTAAATGTTGAAAAGAAATTGCCTTTTCTTTTCCCCCAGTAGCTTCCTCTGCAGTCACACAGGGTGTTTAATTCTGGTGAAAGGGAAAGCAGGAAGACTGACATGCTACATGACATTCCAGTTATGGAAGGAAAAAGAAAGTTATCAGATTGACAGGCCAATAAAAATACACAGAAGGTTTTTCTCCTTTCCAAGGATGCATGTGTGGGAATGTGAGAGAGGAAAAGGCTGGGGAGGGTGAAATATAATTACATATAGGCACACACATATAAGCCTATATGCACAGGCAAATATTAATTCAACAGGTAAGTTCAAAACATCTTTTGTCTTAATGTTGGCCAAAATGGTAAAATTTTCAATGCTCATCATCATACCTTAAACTGAGCCTGCCATTGGTGTGACAAATTGGGAAGAACTTTTGTGTGAGTTGCTGCTAAGGAGACAAGTCCCAGCTGAATGAGCAGGAATTGTTTCTTTCCTGGTGCACCCCTAACACAGAAATGTGAGTGGTGCTTTGCTTGCATTCAAACATGGCTGCTGGATGGAGAGACTGGAATGGGAGGGGATGAGGTTAACTTTTGGAGAGAGTAAATATCTGTAAATGTTTAGGATGGAGGTATGGATATTAATGAAAAGATTTCTATAACATTGTAGAAATTATTTTGACTGATAGTTAAATGATAGAATATGTACATTGTACTTTGGGTTTGATGTGTTGGTTTGAGCTTATCACATGAAAAAGGCAGGAGTGGTTTGGATGAGCTGACCTTCCTGAGAATGACTGCTAGTCTGAAGGTGCAGAGATTTAAGAAAATTATGCCAGTCTCAAGTTAAGCTGTGGCTTCCTTTCATAGAAAAGGTTGAGAATTGGGTTATTTTTTTTTGCTACAAATGTAGTTCCTCCATTTGCAAGATCCCGAAGGCCCATTTGATATTTTTCTAAGAACAACATGTTCTGGTCTATAAGAAACTACTTCTGCACATACTGTTTTCATGTACAAATCAGCCAGTTTAGATAACGCTGAGAGCACTTTTTAAGTGACTTTTCTTAAGCAGAAGGAAAGAATGAGAAGGAATTCCATAAACTCAGAGGACGCTCTTTGGGGTAAATAGCGAGGGAAGGCAGCTCTGCCTTTGGTACGTAGCATGAGTTACAGCTTTACCACCAATCAGTCATTTGCACAGGGTCCCCTGTGATATGTCATACATGGAGTGGAGGCACCAAGGGAAATGTCACTCTATTGCTGTGCATCCCCTCCCTTCCATTCACTCTTTTACATCCTCTTCTCCTCAGAAAGTTATTTCATTGCCTGTTTTCATGGTTTAACCCCAACCAGCAGATAAGCACCACACGTTCACTCGCTCTCTCCCCCACCATGGGATGGGGGAAAGAATAGAGAAAGTGAGAAAATTAAGAGATAAAGACAGTTTAATAGGGAAAGCAAAAACCCTACACACAAGCAAAGCAAAACAAGGAGTTCACTTCCCATGGGCAGCCAGGGGTTCAGCCATCCACAGGGAAGCAGGGCTCCATCACACCTCATGGTTACTGGGCAAAACAAACCCCATCACTCTCAACATTCCCCCCTTCCTCCTTACTTACCAAAATTTATATGCTGAGCATGATGCCATATAGTCTGGAATATCCTGGTGTCCCATCCCAACTCCTTGTGCACTCCCAGCCCACTCAGTGGTGGTGAGGGGTGAGGAGCTGTGTGTAAGCCCTGCCCAGCTAAAACATCCCTGTATTATCTACAGTGTTTCCAGCACAAATCCTAAACATAGCCCCAAAACAGCTACTATGGAGAACATCAACTCTGCCCCAGCCCAACCCAGCACACCTGTAATCCTGTGAGTAATGTGATATTTACCTGTAGGCAATGGACAGAAGAGGAAGAGGAGTGAATAGCAGAGGGCTGCTGTTGGCATTTGGGATGCAGAGGCATTTTTGAAACTAGTAAAAGTGTGGTGGGTGATGGGATAAGCATTGGAATAACCAGGTTTAAGAGAGATTGTAAAATGGGGTACATGTGCATTGTGAGAGAGACACAACTATTAGATAGGAGAAGTTTGAGAACAGTGCCCTAAATTATTAGAAATAACATTTCTGCCTGGAGTGTGTAAATAATACCAGGACAATCTTTAAAATTGCTGGATACACTGTCCAAATATTCTTTCCAAACACGCTTGGAAATGTTGGACTGCCAATAACAAATAGTAAATAGCCATAGTGATGCATTCCTTATGATTGCTTCTTCCAGTTAAAGAGTACATTCATCTTTACATGAAGAAGATGAAAGTTGTAGCTATTACAGTATAACACTATATATTGCATATTTGATACATTAGACACTGACATTTGCAGCTTGTATGTCTATATAAGTAGTTTACTGTGAATAAAGAGAAAAAAAGTATTTGAATTCTACTGCCATATGTTTAGGGTTTGTCTCCGGGGTTTTTTGTTTTGTTTTGGTTTTGTTTTATTGTTCAGGGGGCTTTTTTTTGTTTGTTTTTGTGTTTGTTTTTTTTTTTTTATGTGACTCTAGGAGTAGCTTTCAAACAACACTTTACCAATAAAAAAATATACCTCTGTGTTTTCTGTCTGCTGTAAGAACAAAAAGGAGATGACAAAGATAGAACATCTACTCTGGCATTATATGACTATGATACAAGTAAATGCCTTTTGCACTCTCTATTTGCCACAGCCTTTCATGCTTATCAGTTAAATCACTGATATTTTTTGTCTAAAAAAGGAGAGTTCTTGCATCTTCCATTTTCTAGTATTTGCTATTGCTGCTAAGCCAGGGAGTCATTGTTATGCAACAGAAAGTATAACTTTCCAGCACTGAGATTAAATGAACATGAGAGAAATAAACACTGATGCATAAACATGAGAATAAGTTTTGTTTAGTAGCTAAACCCATCTTTATAAACTTTGCAATACTTCAGTTCATTCTTTTACTACAAATGTTTTGTTGAAATGTTGGTAGTTTATCAAGGAACTCTTTGAAGACGGTGTATTTTGTGTTCATGTGCATTTGCATGTGTGCAGTCAAGCACTCGGGAATGAAGAATCCTTTTCCTCCTTAGAACCCACAGAAATCCCCATGACCAGATGGAGCAGGGATCACCTGAGTCTGCTGCTGCCTCAGTTTCCTACCTGGGTTTAGAAGAACTTCTGTTTGCTCCTTCCTTTTTCCAACTTTTGGGAGGGCAATTCCTCCTGGCTTTATTCAGCTTGTGTGGTTAGTCAGGGAATGACATTTAGTCTATAGTACTGTTTAACATTCCCTGCAGTGTGAGGGGTCTGTGTGCAAAGGCTTGAAGGAGAAAGAAATCTAACAGTTCTTGCACAAAATGTGTTGTTCCTGCCTACCTTTTCAGCCCTCTTTCCTACTGCCACTCCCTTGGAATGCTTGATGGATTTCCAGGGAGGTGGAGGTTGAGATGAAATGATGCTGTACCATGTGCAATTTTCCTTTATGGTAATAGGACTTGCTTATTTCAAGGTACTGCTGTGCCTTGTCAGAGATCTCAGTGGCTGCTGTTCAGTCTTGGACTGTGTGCACAGTTCCAGAATCATGTTTGTCTGAACACTCCAACTCAGACAGAAACAGTTAAAGAATCTTTTTGTGTGTGCTCTGTAAAAGTGGATAAATGTTATCATTGACTTCAAAAGCACTACCAGGTATCAGCTTCCAGCCTTGCCTGTGGATGATGACCATGTGATTTATTTTTCTTTAGAGATATTGCTCTTGACAAAGTTCTAAGCAAATGTTCATTTCCCCTATATTATTGTTTTGGCACCAAGTATAAAATTCCTGTGAGAGTTTGTCAAATTATCAGGCATTCTCAGCTCTACTGGACTTTCACAGGAACTGCAGGTATTTCACACCACCAGACCTGGAGACAATTGCCACCAGTAAGCTCCTGAAAGATGAGAAAATAGTGACAAGGTTTGAGTACTTTGTGGTTACAGTTTCTAAGGTCTTGGTTTCTAAGTTCCTATATCTGAAAAAATATATGTAGGCACAAAAGATTTTGTGCCCTGCACCTGTGTGTTCCAGGAAGTGGCTGGAGATCCATCATAGTACAGATGGGATGTCATCCAGGGCTACTTTAGCAGAAGAGTTAATGTGCTGTACCATTGTGTGCATAGGAAAACCAAGGTCTTAAATGCAATGGTCAGGCCATTCTGTACCTCTGCTAATGATTAGAATTACTCCATTTCAGCAAATTGAAAAAGTGCATTTAATTTTCCAAAAACCTATTTTCTTTGTCATCAGCGATGCCAAGTCTCCTTTTGCCTGACTGGGTTAAGAGCCAAACTGCTCAGCTCTGTCAAAACTCAGGCAATTCTGAGTGGGTGCCAAAGCAGAACTTGCTAGTCTCTAGTCAGCTTTGCAGCCACAAAATGCTGAATGAATGGGATACAAGTGGCAGCTGAGGTTCACAACTCAAGATCGCAGCTCTGGGTTTCTCTACCAAAATTCCTCCTGATTTCAATTTTATGCCTTTCAAGTCCTTTTTTTAGACAGAGTCCCAAGTGATGTAGCTGACATTCCTGTCAGAATACAAGCTCTAGCAAGGCAAGATTGTTTCTTTCCTCACTTAAAATGGCATACACATATATGACTGAAAAGTCTGAACAGATCATTTCTGTGAGGGCATTCTTGGGGGCCAATATGATCATTCATCTTTTAAACAATAACAATGTGAATATTTATTCTCAAAGGATGTCTTCACTGTACAGCAATCACATAGTTCTGTTTTCTGAGCAAATCTGAAGTAGATATGCAATAGACTTCCATAATGTAATTTACATTCAGTATCCAACTGTGATCCTAGAGCCAGCTTCTGAGCATCTCTGTGCTTCATTGTCCCATGGCACATACTCTCTGTGTCAAATCCTTTGTTGGCTTGCGGTCTCTTAGGCTGCACAATTTGGCAGCCTGGGTATACACAGTAGGAGAGGAATATCTAGGTGACTTACCTGGCTTGTGTCTGCATTCCCTGCTGCAGAGTGTAGCTAGACACTAAATATTCTCAATGCAGTGGCTTGAGAGTCTGCCAAGAGCTGAGCCAGACCCTTGGTGAGTCCCAGGATTGTTGTTCTAAGAGTAACAGAGAACCCAGAAGGTGCTGTCCACTCTCTCACTGTCAGGTGAAGTGTATGTGCCACTATCAGGACCTCAAAAATATCCGTTTACATCCTAGTTGTCAAATCAAGTGGATGTCGCTGTAACCAGCTCTGTGTTTACCCTAAACGGTGTGTGTCCTTATTAGTGCCTTTTCAGTCCCCTCAGACATGCTGATATTGATTGAATAAACATGGACGATAATCTCGATTAGCAGGAAGCCATGATACGCACACGTCCCGTAACCTTGCTGCTACCGTCAAAAGTGCTGCAAGATTTCATTTGCGTTCATTGCCTGGGTATAAACCTCCCAGGATTCCTCAATCTGTCTCTGCATCTCCTTGCGTGCTGTGTGTGTTCTGGTCTGGTTCCTCCGGGTCAGAATCAGGGACCTGTCCTTTGTATTTCTGTTGTCCTTTTCACGAAAGTATCTCAAAGTGTCGTTCTCATAAACATTAACCAAGACCGCAGCCATTTAGCCACACACAGCCTCACCTCCCTGGTCAGGGCAGAACAGACTATATCTTCTATATCCAAATGAAATTGCAGGAGCAAGCTGAGATAGGGAGAAAGAACCAGACTGGGAGTTTGGCTGGCACATGTTTCATTAACACAACAGCCCTGGATTTTTTAATTAAAAGAACTGTCGGGACAGTGCTTCTTGCACTGCAGATGAAGGATCAAGTCTTGGACTTTCTAATACCATTTCACAGGCTTAGTTCTGACTCACCTAGTGATTGGAAAATCATGACCTGCTGAGTCATAAGTGTCTTAAAAGAAAGGTTTGTTTACTTGTATTTTCAGTTCCATGTTGTTCATATTGCTCTATCAGTAGGCAGTGTGTGAACAAATAAGAAGATTTCAGGTTTGGTCAAAAGATGTTGGAAACTAAGGAAAATGCTCAAATGAAATGCTTCCATACTTGTTTTTTTCTTTCACATTTCTTTTTTTTCCTGGAATAGCACACCAAATACCCATGTCAAATGCTGAACTGAGCATATGAGCTCTGTTCACTTCCTCATGTGGAAAGCACTCCCATCTATATATGACCAGTTAGATGGTTAAGGCATAACGACAGAGCAAACATGATCTGTTTTCTTTGACTTCACTCTTTGCTATCTGCCTGCCTTTCACGGTTTCTTCATGCAAACAAAAATATTTTGTGAAGCATAAAGCCCTGTGGCAAATGCTAATCTAACCAACAATCAGGAGAATAATTGTTTTGCAGGGAATATTCTCATTCTGTAATAGAGAACAAAAGCATTGCAATTAAGACAACAGAGCATTAATAACATACATTTATCATTCTATATGAGCTTATTATTTCCAGTCCTTTGCAAATAGTTCTAATTTATATACCATTCCTTACAAAGCTGTATGTTAATGTGATCTGCATTGCTGTGTTAGTATCTAGAAATATTTTTAGCATCTTGCACTATAAACTTCTCTGGATTCCTTGAAGGAGAGTGCACAACCTTGAAATTCATGAAACATACCTTAACTTAGCCTTTCTAGCCTGATACTCTCTACTACCCTCTTCCTTGAAGTCTAAGAGCTGGATTATAGTTTCCTTCTAAACCAAACCAAATCCCTTCATTTTCAGCTCAGTGTTATCCGGCTTATTCCTCCTACCCAGCTCATTTTGCCCTTCATTCTCAGACATTTCTTGCTCTCAGCTGGCTGTTTATGCTTAGCTGTTCTGGCAGTCCCATGCTCCTACAGGAGAATCTGTGCCGTTTCCTACACCACCCCATATGTCTGGGTTATTTTTCCTTTCTTGGTCAATCCAGATAAGTTTCCATAGCTGGTTCTCATGCATAATTCCAATGTTACGTTCTCCTTTGCTCCCTGAGACAGATGAATTTACTGGGAATGAAGCCATGGCTTCATATTGGTGTCTGTCGGTTAAAGAACCACTGGCTGAATTCAGAGGGGAGAATAACTTGCATATGTTAAAGTGCCATCACTGCTAGTCTGCAGATGTGAGTACTTAATACAGAATTCTTACCAAAAAGGTGGCTTTGTTCCATTTTAGCCACAGTCCATATGCCTTCCATATGCACCATTCCCCAATATGTGTTTTGTGTGTAGAAATCTGAGTGGGGGTCGAATGGTTCAAAGACTAGTGGAATTTACTCTTAATAATCTCTTTAGCAATGTATAATTTTTTGTTTTGTAAATACTGAGGACTTGAGTGTCAAACGAGTATTTAAAAAGATTGTAAAATCATATATATGAATGTGGCTTGCTTGTAACTTATTTTTTGTCTTTCTGTGGCTGTTGCAGTCTAATGCAATTCTCTGGCTAAGATTAAGGGAGTGAACATGTGAATAAATTAGTGATATTTAAACAGAGGTGTTAATTTGCAATGCATGAGCTGCTCCATAGTAACTGCATATACGTGTGCTCTGACCTGGTGGTAAATGGAAGATGCTTTTAACAGTTTACACCAGTTAAAGTTAGTCCAAAGAGAACAACTCTTCTTCAGAACGACTTGTGTTTTCCCCTTAGAGGGTATTTTCAGAGAGCTGATCATGAAGGAGTGCTGCTACAGACAATGTAAAAGATAGTCAAAGATAAAAAATGGAGTCAGAAGTGTGAGAAAAATATTTGCTTATTGGATCTAGAATAACATTCATCATAAATTAAATGAGATAATTTTCCCAGCATGGCTGTTGGTTTTACAGAGTGGAAAGTGTGTAACATCTTTGAGATCAAGCCCTTCTATTTGATCTTCCTTCCACTTGTTCAACTCCAGTTTGTTGGCATTGCTTGAGATAAGATGCAATTTTTCAGAAATGTTTCTAGTACTGCTTTAGATACCCTTGAGTAGCCCAGGCATTCTCCCTGGGATAGCAAATAGGGCAGACACCCCCAGGAGACCATAACCATTCCAAAGTGGCAGAGGGGGGCTATTGAAATTACACTAAGTAATATATGAAATATTTGAACTTGTATCAGTAAGTTCTACTGGAGATTTTCAATTGCTAAGTTATTTTGTTTGTTCGGTTACCAGTATATCAGAATTCACTACTTTTCTTAACCGGTATTTGTCAGCCATCTGTAGACTGAGGATACAGGCAACCTTCTATTAGAAACAGTTGCCAAAGTAAAAAGGACTTTTTAGCAATCACTAATAACTACCTTTTAAATATTTAGTGTTCTAACTTGGATTCCCAGACCAGCTTTACCTAATTTCAGCTCCTGTGTAAATCCCTTTGTCTTTGCCGGGGTGCAGGGTGAATCACAGGTGGGTCAGTAGATCTTCCTTCACAATTAGAATTATTTATCCAGCTGTCCTGTCCTGGTTTTCATCACTTATCACTAACTATGCACATATTCATTATTTCCTACATTCTTATGGTAAAAGAATGTGGAGGTTAGATATGGTCCCACAACAGAAATTGCAAAGAATGAAGATATGCAAGGGGAAGTCAAAGACTTCAGAACATGATATTAAATTTTTATCAATATAACCACTTGGAGTAAAAAAATTAACTCAAAGAATAAAGGGTTATACCTCTAGAGACACAAATTCTGTATCAATATAGAGAATGAAGGAGAAGGACAGGAGCAAGGGGTGTATATATTTTTGTTTCATTTGTTGGGAGTTTTTTGTACTTTGGAAGACTGAGTTAAAATTTGGATTTGACTGAGATAAATATAGCAAATATATTTTTGACTTTTCCTTTCCCAAACCAAAACAAATGTTTTGCTCCAGGGTATTTTTGGAATGTACGATAAATCAGTAGAGAAAGGAAAAAAAAAATTTAAACACTATCAAAGTGTTCTTAAACATCCATTGCCAGAGAATAACAATATTCTAATGCAGCCACATAATGTAGAAGGAAAATAGGACACTTAGGGAAAGCAGCTTTTGAGATAAAATTGATGTATTTATTTTGGAGGGAAGAGAGAGGGTCATATGAGATTGTTTTATTTTATTGATTTCAATTTATGAGAGCTAATAATTTCTGCACCATTATAGGAATGTGACATGACAGAGTTATTTTTTTGTGCCCCTCAGAAATAGATGGTGAGGCTTGGGTAGAGACAGATCCTTCCTCCATTGAACCAATGGCAGGGCTTTGCAGATGAGACAATGGGGTTTTGGCCCCTTGTTTGGTTGGTTGGGTTTTTGTTTAGAGCAGCTTCAAGAGCTCATTAGACAGCTGTGTGTCCTTTCATTCAGTCCCATGCTAGTCTAACCAAACCGTGTGATAAAGGTTGTGCTGGAATGTGTATTTTTCCATTCATCTTTTATCTGAGGGGGCGACATTTTTTTTACATTGCGGGCACATTGCTAATTTGGTCTGTTGTTATAACCATCACATTTCTGGCTAAAGGCAACAGAACAGGCTTCAGTAGGAGCTCTCACACTGTTGGGATCTGGAATCATTGCAAATTAAATGGCGTTATGTAAGTTTGCCCTTCAGAAATTTGCTTTGGGAATTTCTAAATCCAAATAAAAAAGTCCTTTGTTGCCAGTTAATGGAAAAGTTGCCACCAAATGATATAAAGTACATGCTGTTAGGTATTAGTGCACAGGCTCCACAATATTACTAGGGGGCTAGAAAAGCTGGATTAGCTATCTTTTGGGAATTAATTTGTTTATATCACTAAGTACGTGGTCAACCATACAGCAGTGTGATTAGCTGCCATGGATTTCTGTTGGCGCAGGATCACTTTTACTCTGTCATGTAATTATTGTATTTTAGACAGGTTAGCAAAGGAGAATTCTTAGCCTGTAGTTACTTACTCTCCACTATCTTTTGGGGAAAAAAAAAAGTAATACCTCTTTCCACTTTTATAATCTCCCATTACAGCAAGTGTTCTCTATCTCAGAAAATATATAAAGACCAGATTTTGCCCTCTGGACGCCTGCAACTTAGTGGTCAATCTGTAAAGCTTCTGTTAAGTAACAGAGTGACTTCTCAGTATTTTTTTGTCCTTCATCTCTGTTCCATTTTAAGGATAAGGATCTAAGTATCTGAGTAGAAGCAAAATGAACTACAAAATGAACCATAGCTGATGCTTTTGTTCTCTAAAGTCTGGATTAGTATAACTTTGTTTGGTTTGCTCACGTATTATGGGCAATTTGTCAAATAGATAACATTAGTAGAATTGTAGTTTTAAAACACTTCTGATCACAATCTATTTGGCTGCAATAGAAATGTGAAAAAGTTGTAAATTGGTTATTACCCTGAGTGCAATTTCAATATAAAAAAATTCCTCTTAAAGTGAGACAGAAAAATGAGAACTTAAATCAATGAGAAGGTGTGTGCTGACTGTTACAAGTGTAAGGTCTTGTTGGTTTCTGTGTTATTTTTTGTGGAGGATAAGAAGGATCACAGCCCATTCTCTTGCTAAATAATAGGTTCTAAATTACTGAGCCTGCTCTGTCCCAGTGTATGAACTGCCTGCAGTAGCCTGGGGCTTGTTTCCTGCAGCAGGAGGGAAAGCAAGGACAAAATTGTCATTGATGATTGGCCAAACTCTCATCCCTGACAACACAGTGTCAGGGACACCATGTTGCAGACTAAAGCTTTATGTATGTCGAATTTGACCTTGCCATGTGTTGTGCACAAAACCAGGTCCTCTCGGGTGTGAATTGTAATCCTCTTTAAAAGGCCAAGGTGACATCTGAAGAACAAAGATAGGGATGTTAATGTAGGACCTACACATTCAGCCATTTGTTTATTACTGAGCACAGTGGAGTATCCTGAATATATGGTGTCCAGGGCTGCCTGAATTCTATAGCATATTGTGTGTACAGTATTCTGCACAGCCTGGCAAATGTTAGTGAATTCAGTAGCACTTCTGTGGCAGTAATGACATGTAACCATCTGTGATTTCGCACCTGCAGAAGCCAGTGTCAGCTGTTGAAGTTCAGCAGCCCTGGCTTTGCATGAGTTTATTGCCAAAAAGCTCGCTCATTTACTAGCCATGGAATTCACAGAACCCTTTTAGTGAACTTAAAGCTCTTGCATATTATGTGGCAAATAAACCGTTCAGAGAGAAAAGCTCTACCAGGGTGCCTTTCTCAATAAATACTGTTTGTACACTGCAGTGCTTTTAGAGAGTAAATAAGAAGTTTACATAAAACTGGTAGCACTGCTGGTGCTGGGACACTGCTCAGAGCTCCCACTGGTACTGTGGCCTTTTCATGCAGGCGTTGGATGAATGCACCCAGGGAGACAAGTTCCCCTCCCAAATGTAGAAAGGGAAAAGGTAAACAGAGGCACAGGACAGGGAGCTGGCTTTACAGGCTGTACTGCAGCACCGTGGGGAATTCAGGATTAAAATCTCTCTCTCCATTTTCCCACCAGTGCCTTAAACACTACTTTATACCATCTGTCATGAAAATGAAAAGGATTGGCTGCTTTCTTCAGATTCTGCTAGCAGGCATTCACATGAAATGATTTTATATAACTAACTGCAGAATAAATAAAAACTTTGTTTATTCTACTAGCAAGAGTAGTTCTATTAAATGGGAACAGATATCAGCTGTTTCTTACCAGAATGTGTGCTGAGCTTGGTATTTCTCACATGACTACCCAGATTCATCACAGATGTCATTGTATTACTTTCTACATCCTTTTACAAAAGACTTTTGTGGAGATATGCAGACTTTATGACTGGCAAAAACACCATCATCCTTTTCACTTGAGTCCTACTGCATAGACAGAATATGCAATAAGGGCATGAAAAGGACCGTGGGATGATGGAACATGACACATGGCAGATCATTCAGTCTCTATGCCATACTTATGGGGCAAGTGCTTTAGATTTTAAGGTGGATTAAAAAAGGAAAAGTATTTTAATATCTTGCTAACATTTCCCATCTTCAAAACCTGTTTGTTTTGTCTAGAAAAGTTTTTGCTAGGAGGAACATGAAGTCAGAGGTTATTTTAAACCACAATTTTTTCATATTTTAAGTTTTTCCAACATGCTAATAAAGTCACGGTCCAAAATCAGATACAGTCCAAAGTATTCTTCTTTCAAGTGGGACAATTAAAAAGGTTCAAAGACAATTATAATTTTTGAGTAAGGAATGAATCAAAAAATATTAGTTGCAAAAATTGGCCTAACATAATGGCAGTTTCCTGCATGATGACAAATGTAATAGCTTTGCCCAACTTACTGACATCAGATAAATGATCATTTTTCCTAATTCCTGCTATTATGTGATTTAAAGAAGAAACATAGATTTCCAAGAACACACAAAATGAATGAATGATTTTCTTTATCGTGGAGACTGGGGGGAATCAATTTGTTTAATAATAGTTGGGTAAAAAATGATAATGGTTTAAATGATGTTAGTCACAGCCTTTGAAGCTGTGCTGTTTCAGCTGCAGAACAGGAAATGATCTATGGCCTTTGGAGGAGCAGACAATGTAGAAGGGAAGAGCCAAGAGAAAGCCACATCTCCACTCTGGGGAAACTCAGGCAGAACTCATGGCAAGTTAAATAGAAAGAATCCACATTAACTTATTTAAATCTAGATCTGTTCCTTTAGCCCTAATTAGATTGTTTGCAGTGCAAGATCTTATATGTAGAACTATTAAAAATATGAAGAGTTTTGTAAACCTGTCAAAAGGGGAGCAGCCCCTTAGGTTTTAGAATTAGGAAAATAAATCCCTTGCCTTGTGTGCTATAGTATCAATGCACTCAGAGAGACTATGCTAATAGACCACCAGATTGGAGGCTTAATTAGTAGCTAACTCTGTTTATGAAAAGACTTTTTACTAACATCTAAGAACTGGATCCTATTGACAATTTGTTTCTAGTACCATAAGTTATAACTAAAACTTTTTTTCTGTAGTTATTACAGAGCTTCTTCACCACTTCTCAAAGTAAAGATCCTAATGGATGTAATGAGTATTTATAACCTAAACAATAACAGTGCATGACCTCTAGGATCAATGCAATTAAGGGAAATCAATAACAATAGCAAAATCTCAATGTGTCAGCATTTACCCAGGAGCTGGTAGGGCCAGTACCACGCAACACATCTTCAAGATCAAATTGAATTTTTTTCTGTGCTTGTGGTATGGTGGCCATTGTTCTGCAAGTGGCTGTAAGGTAAAATGAAAACCACGTAAATGTATTTATTTGGTAGAAATAACATTATGACTTTCCATACTGCATTTATTGTATTAAAACTGTGCAAGATCCTGAGATCTCTGCTGAGGGAAGTCAAAGACCTATGTAGCTTGCATTCTGAACACAACTTTTATCTTTTTAAGGAAGATTGGAGTAATATTAAGTACTTCAGCAGTCTTATTGCCTGCTGCTAGTTCTTCTTCTGCACGTAATAGTGAGCAGTTTTTTCTTGATCTAGTTCTACTGTTATTGAATTTAGAGAATATTCTTGTAGGGAATTTTCTGGACCTGTTTGCTGCATCTCACTTTGTGTCCTGGCATTTTTATTTCTTTCCATTGTCCAAAATCTACTTCTTAACTTTTGTGGTGCATATTTTTCATGTTCTGTGCCATTTCTTGCTGTGTTTTAGGTCATTGAAGTGCTTGGGATTTCCCCAAGTTTGTTTCTCACTAAAATGAGCACACTTCTTGCACTCGTGCATTAATAGTTTTTACACTTGATGCCTGTGCTATCTAACCCTGCAGATCACTGAGGTTATTGGTCTTGAGAGTAGGCCCTTGTCTGTATTTTACTTTTCTCTGCCTTTCTCTTCTTAAAAGTTGTCATCTGATCAATGCCTCCTTTCACTGCCGTCTTCCTTTCTCTAGGGTTTAATCAGACCCCAGACAACTTCCAATGCATAATTTCTCCAAGTCTTGCTGCTCAACAAAGTGGTGGTGAGGTTTTTATTCGCTGTTTAACACCTCCTATTCCTCCTGCTCATTTCCTACAAGCCTTGCATTAGCATACACATTCATCTCACACTGACTGCTGTTTTTTGGCTTGGACATAATGAGATTCCTGGAAAGAAAACCTTCTGAGTGCTCAGCTCCTTTCTGGTAGTTCCTAGAATTTCATGTCAATCTACATGACTACACAAGGACAGGGCCAGGCAAAAAGGTTAGATTTGGAAGTTATTATTTTTCATGACTAATATACACAATAATTGAAGTAACCTAATTGAGATGGATAAAAATTAAATTACATGGTGCTATACTTTTAGTGGCAGAAAAAAAAATCTTAGTTGCTGATGCCTGTGTAGGGATTGATGTTTAGAGGTAACTGTTCTAAGTAGCAATTTCATCCCTTCTTCCTCTTGTGTCTTCTACAATGGCTTTTGTGCAACAAGATCAAGGGTTAAGTTGAACCAATTATCAGCCACTTTTTGTCCTTTCCTTAAATACTTCTTAGTCACTTGCTCTGAAAAGGAAGTCAAGAGGCAAACAGCTGAATTTATTCCTAGATGGTATGTAACAATTGAAGGGTAAATCCTTTCCTCATATTTTAAGCTTCCCCCAGCCCTTTACCAGAAGAGAGCATTGTGGTTATTCTCTAAGTCATAGTTACTTTAGATGAATAGCGCTCAAATATATAAAAATAACAGTCTGTGAGATAATGAGGTAATTGGAAAAAGTTAATGCAATGCAGTTGAAACAAGTGATCCAAAAAAATTGGACAAAATTATTTCTTGACATGACTCGTGTAACTCATCAGACTAATAATTATTCAGGTTTTCTTTTCAGCATCTTCAGGATTTACAGAAATAAAATTAATATACTTTTAACTAACACATAAGCATCATTAATATAATACAGATCTAGCACAATAAATTCAGCAGGCCAGTTGCAGGGCAGAATCACAAAGTACCTTGTATTTATTACCTACACAGGTATTTAACACTTCTGCTAAGTAAGGTGATCTCAAGTTTTCAACAAGAGGGTACCATGAGAGATACCACCCAGAAAAATGCTTTCTTCATAACACTGTCAACATGCACTCCAAATGAACACCAAAATAAATAGTTTCATGAAACCTTTCAATTTTTTAATAAGTCAAAATACACTTTTCTGACAGTATAATTGCTTTTCATACCGGGCCTTAAATCTCCACTGCTATAAAAGAATAATGCTACAGTAGATCATTTGTGAAAACTTAATGAAAACTGAGTTAGTGAACCTCGGAGTCAGTAGACCTTGAAATTCACTTTCAAAAACTAATTTGCAGTAAATGTATGAGAAACATATTTAGACATGATAAACTTTCAGTCCTCTGTTAGTTAGGTGTAGAAGTTTATCTTGATTAACTATTTTTTCTTTTAATTAATCATTCATGGAGGTAGCCAAAATGATGTGGGTTGCATGTCCACTAGTGACACTCATCCAACAAGAGCAATTTTTTTTTTCTTAGCTTGCGTAAATAATGTAATATACCAAATCATAGTATTTCTTCAGTAACCTTTGATTTCTGTATCTTATTGATTACTGAAGATCCATGTGGTATTTTGATTATAATTTCTACAAGTCAAAAGATATAAACTGTGTTGGAAAACAATAACTATTTAAAAGCTCCAAGCACTAATTTTATGTGGACATAAATGCTTCATATTGCCATCAGTCTGTGTATGAAATTGTAACAAACACAGTTGAGAGATCTTTCACATTCTTGCTTCAACATTCTGCTTCCTCTGGAGCCCTTGTGCTGGAGGGAAATGAGAAGGGAGTTGCACTGATTTCCATGGGAGATCCATAATAAAGGATAGCACATGATTTCATTGCACCAATCTATTTTCCATTAAACAAGAACAGGTTCACTCAGAAATGTTTGTACTCATAAGTTCTGCAGTAACGCATCCTCTTAAGTGAGCTTCCTACCTCTGAAAGTGAACTGCACTTTATTTTAAAAAAAGTTATGAAATGTGCAGTTTCAACTCATCTCGATTTTCTAGTGTTCAGGTGAAATACTCTAGCCTGGAGATGTTTGACTCTGACTGGAAACTGGGCACACATTTTCTGTGTTTCCTTCTAACTGCTAATTCCTCAGCTCCTGCCAGGACTTGCCCCAGCTGCTTCTGCAAACTGCAAAGCATGGAGTGAAGGTTTTGCTGGTGTCAGAGGGATTTATCTCTGGTTCACTGGGAGGGTGTTGCAGATGGGTTATATGGGGTTTAACATGACAAAGTTCCTGTTCTTGGAATAAAAATTGTGCTTGGAAGATGCCACTGTGATTAGCTACTTATTTCAGCCTTCAAAATGTCTTTTGTAGTATATGAGAAAAATTTAAGGTCAAAAGACTCTGGAACTCCAGGTTTACAGTCCAATGGGTTTTCATGGCAAATTTTCTGCACGTTTGTTTCTCAGTAGCTTTTCTAAATGTAGGAGGGTACCATCATTGGATTACTAGAGGAAGAGAAGGAAAGCACAGATATGTTAGTTTTGTTACAAGAAAATCAAGTTCTGTTTAGCTTGGCTCACTGATAAACAGAAATGATTAGATTTTATTGTCTGATCCATTGCAAAGCTTTCAGTTCTGATAATAATAAATAATGGTGAACAATTCCACAGCCATTGTCATCAATAACTCAGCCCTGCCTAAAGATGAATAATATCTATTTAGCCTGATTTTAAAGATGGAGTAAACAAGATGAATGCTTTTCCCATGGTCGCAAAGGAAGATAGTATGAAGACTAAGTTGTTTCTCAGACCCATTCCTCATCCACAAAGTCTTCACTGGTTTCTTGGTTGAAGCTGCAATGTGCTCTAAGGTATTTGGCATGTCCAGGTGCAATAGGTGATTTCTTGTTCTGCCGTAACTCCTTGCATCTGTGTCAGTTAACTTGAAATCCACTGATAACACCTCAACTTTTATAACCATCTTCTACTTAATATTATGGCTTAAATTTCTACTGAGAATTTTCTTTTTGAATGACAGCTGGCAGCTCTTCCACTAGTCAGTGCAGGAACACACTGATCAATGAGAGTCTTGTGTCCCTGTATCATTACAGTGCTGAGAGGGTGCTTTGTAGCCCAGTGGTCCATTCCTGTTCCCATTGTGGTCAGCGACAAAATTCCATTGTACTGGGAGGCAACAAGACCTGACCCCTGGGTTCAGGCCCAAAAAACATGTGAATATGTTTACCTTTAATGTAAAGTTCCTCCTCCTATCCCTGCATGCCTTTAAGGAGGTGAATAGCAGCTGGTTTAGTGAAATGATGCTGAACCATCCCTGAGTAAAGTGCTTAATGTTTCCAACAAGAAAGCATTGAGGGTCCAAGTCATTGCTTTGTAATAATAAAGAAAAAAAAAGAGTGCACACAAATGCATTACTTGCCAAATCATCCAAGACTTGAGTGTTTCTTTCTCTTTCTTAATTGGATAGATAATGCTCTAATCTGTTTGGTATTGTTTCACTTCTATCTATCAGTTGCTTAAAAATACTGAAACAAGGTTATCACAGAACTCCAGATTTGCCCAGCTTTGTAGTCCAAATGGAAATGATTTACTGAGAATGCTTTTCCAATCACTGTTCTTTAACAGGCTCAAGTGGAAATAAACGACACAGATCAGTTGCAGTTTTTGTAAAACTTTTCAGTGTAAGGTTTGTCATGGTGATAAAGTGGGTATGATTGAGCAGGATGTGTTTATCAGCAGGATACTGCGGTGGCCTCCCTCCTCAGAGCCATGGAACTCTCCCGTCAGCCTTTGCCCAGTGCTGCTCACAGTTACCAGTGCGAACCGAAGTTATTTGTCCTATGAACTTCTTTGGGTAAACATTAGAGTTTTCTTATTTTTTTTAGTGGTTTATAAAAATATATATAAAATAGGTATGCTTTCTTTACTTTTGAAAAGCATAATAACAGGAGAAGTTCTTTCTCATAAACCAGAGTTAATTTCATGGAAATAGAAAATGTTATCTGTCAATCAATGAAACATCTAGAACCATTCGAGTTTCACAAGTTGAAGACATTCCAGTGGCTTTTTATTTCCCATCCCTTGCACTTGGGTGGTTGCTCCTGCACTCAGCAGGAGTCCTGTGTCTCCATCCAAGCAAAGAACCACACTTTGACCTCACCGTTCTTGGTTTCTGAAAGCATGTGGAAGAAAGACCAGCACGCACAAAATAAAACCACAATGGGATTAAAGTAATGCCTCTTATTGACTTCACCTATTTAAGTACAGATCCAAAATAAAAAATAGAAATAATTTAAATATTTGGTCAACAATCCATCACAGCAAAGAAATGGGATTATATGCTTAATCATAGAGATATTTGCTGTCAAGAGTGGGTGTCAGCTGCAAAAGGTGAAGAATGAGGGTTTTTTCTATGATGAATATTGGTTGGCACATTCCTTGGTGGCACAGGAGAGGGATAATGCAATATATATTGCTTTTTAATCTTTTCATTTCTAAAAGAGCAACAATCCTGGCATTTGTACAGCACCATTAAATTGCATTTTCAGAGCTTATCAAACAGTTGAATATGCAAAGCATCATTTTATGGTTACCTGCTTCTCCTGCTCTCAGATTTAGCGTTCTTGACAAGCCTCCTGACATCCAGGGCCTTTTTCCTCAGTTCTTTGACACACATAATACTGACACAAGCTGAAAATCCTTCTGGACAGCATCAGCCACAACATGCAAAGCTGGCCTTTAGCTGGTTTCTCTTGCTGTTTGACCTGGGATTTAAAGCCTTCAGACGTGGCATATCTCAGATTCAGAATAGGAGACCAGGGTAGGACTCAGTGTGACTGGCAACAGGGAGGAAAGCAGTTTCCTGAGGAGCAGTGCACTTGGATCCAAACTGTGCCAGTGTGATTCTGGATATAAAAAACCTCTCAGTCCTAACTTAACCTGTCTGAATCATCCTTCCAGATCCAGCAGCATAGTTTGCAGGTGTGGAAATTAGGCAGCTTGGTTCTTAAAATAAGATGTGTGAACATGGCCTAAGTGCCTTAAAGGCAACTCATTTTTGTTCATCACTGCTAATTGCTAAGTGAATTTCAAGGTTCTTCATTGTGCTAATTACAGGATAGCAAGAAATCCCGGAATGAATCTCTGTGAATTCAGAGAGCAGTGCTGTCACTGTACGCCTCAGTCTTTAATTACGATAAAATTACAATGGGGTTGCCTAATTTTGAAAGTTCAGTTTTTAAGGGGGAAGAAACTAGACCCAGTTCCTGTCCCTTATGCAGCACTAAGGAAAACTACTGCTGTGTGCCAGCCTTGTATCAGGCTGACTCATCCTTCAGATGATCAGCTTCGTTACAGATGAGGACAGATGAATCCAGTGTGGAGGTGGTGTTTGGCTCACATAAGAGTTCCACACCTCTGCAAATCTTCTTCTCTCTGTGGCCTACATCCACTGATGTACATAAATAGATGGGTAACTCTTATTCCAGAATTAGTTCTACTGAAGTTGGAAAACACAAAGTATTCAGTTTTCTCTGCTGGAAGAAGCACACACTGAAGAACAGTTTTGGAAAACAACCTGCTTTGCATTAGAATGGAGGGAATCATAAATTTTGATTGCTGTGGAAAAGACATTTCCAAGAATTCAAAGAAATGGTCTGTGGCCATCAGTTCCTAATGGCACATGTACAAACACAATTGAGTAAGGTAAATAAAATACTGACCACAGATATTACTGACATTGCAAATTATTTTTTTCCAGTTTGTTCAGGGACCTTTTATTTATTGGAAGTCGCAGCTACATTTCTCAGTAAGCCAGTAGCCTGTGGGTCAATTAAAATTATGTCATTAAGTTAACATGGCAAAGAGAAAGAATCACTGAAAAAATAAAGTAGATTCTAACATATTCTGTGATAATAATGAGGCCTGATCTATATCCCCTGTTTTGAGCAGCTGAGTAATAAACCTTGTTGAGACTTTGCTTGATTGATAGATGGCTTCTATCCAGTGACTCCAGATAAGACAGTAGGGAAAATGCAGCACAAAAACAAAAGGGAAAAAAATAAAACTGATCTCAGGCTGTTATGGTCTGATGGCTCAACGTGCTACTGGTGTCTGCCAGCATATTGATTCTTCACATTTGATAGCACTAAACTGGCACTTTTACCAGCTGAAAGGATGGGATCAGGAATGACAGAGCAGAGGGAATCAGTGCCTAGTTTCTGTAGCTTCAGGGCAAACAAATTGCATGGCAACGATTTACTTTTGATAGGAATAAAGGAACCCAGTGAAGTTGACCATCGGTTACTAACCTCGTGTTTTGCAGGAAAACCTTTGAATGATTTTCTGCTTGTTGTTGTTACTCAGCTTTACAGAGATATTATAATTCAGAATGAACTCACAAGGTTCTCTGTGTGAGTGCTATCAGCAAGTTTACCAGATGTGCGTGTTCATGTGGTATTGCTTGGGCAGAGAAAAGTGTTATAAATCAGTATTTTAGTATATAAATGAAACACAAACAGCAGTATGCTCTACTCAAAGTAGTGGCTGTGTTTGAAAGAACTGTAGGACAAAAAAGATTAATGGTTTACCAAGTAGACGTCAGAAATAATTTACAGGATTAATTTTGTTCAAATTTCTACAGGATTAATTTGGATTCAGTCTCCCTATATATAAAAACTCCTCTTCATAGCTCTGGGTGTCCTATGCATGGAGAGAGAACAGAGAGTATCTGCTGTGTAAATGGCACATTGGTTTATGTTCAGGAGTTATAAGTGATATGAATGAAACTCTTGAATCACGTTAATTTGTATTGGGGTTTTTTGGTGTGATTTTAATTGGGTGAATGTTGCTTGGAAAATGTGTTTAAATATCTTACACTAGAAACTGTACTGTGCTATTTACAAGGGGTCATTCCTATTCCTGGATTTTAAAAGGAAATAGCTTTGTCCTGCAATTATACATCATGATTAGCATTCACGCTACAGATCTTTGAATTCTTCCCAGCTTTCCCCATGAACAGTTTAGTTTGCTGCTTAGGAATGTATTATACTCTTGGATGTGTAGTTGAGGAAGATGTAATCAGGTCAGAGATACATACACATATGTGAAAAAAAGCCGTTCAGACAACATTCCTCAGATGTTGCAAATAGTCAAAGAGATTTTACTATAAATGAGCAGCATCTAGCAGTGTGCAGGGAGTAATGTGGGAACGTTACAGAAGGCTGTATTTCCTGTGTGTGGGTTAAAGATTTAATCCTTTATGTAAGATGAAAGGCACGGTAGGTTTCTGAAAGGGTATATGCATTCACTGAGCCAGAGAATAATTATAGCACAGTGAGTTATAAAATTGATGTTTCTATGTTCGGTTGCATTGTCTTGTTGTAGCCTGTGTCTTAATGGATTAATTATCCCTCCATTAGTGTGTTTACTCTGGAAGGTGGAGTAGTACCTGCTTTCATTTATCTGATTTGTTGTTTAACTCTTTTATGAAACTTACTTTTTATGAAATCATTTGATTGTGAAATTTCCATTTCCTAGATGAGTAAAAAGTAAGGGGAAGAAGGAATAGGTTCTTCAGATTCAATTTGCATCCAGTTTTTGTTGGATCTATTCGGGATTCAGATTTTTGTAGCTTTGCCAATGTGGGTATTTAAAGGTGAAATTGTAATTTATAAAAGGAGAATTATATATGTAAATTGGTTTACATTTTGTTATAAACAATAGATTGTTTGCCTTGCCACATCCATTCTCTCACTGACTCAGTCATCTGATGTTGTTTGAGACTCCCAGGTGCTGGGTTTCGTGGTGTCAATCTCAGCAACTGGTATCTGATGTTTCAGTCTATTTCTGCCTTGGAAACCTTTGAGGGCTTTGGACCTTGTTGAGATGATTGCTCTCTCTCTTTGTCTGTCCTTCCAGGAGAAATACCATCACAGCTCTCTGAGTATTGATTCAAGGAATACAGGCAGGGCTTTAAATGAGCTGTAAGAGCTGCAGATCTAAAAGGCTGGAGCATTGCTCTGCTTATCCAGCAGCACCAGCTCCATTCCTTTTTTCCTATAAGTATGCTTGATAAAAAGATGCAAAGAATTCTAACCTCATTCCAGCTTCTTCCAGATTTCTTCCATTTCTTTGTACCTGCTCTTTCTGTTCCTTATTTCTGGCTGCTGGTTATATTTAGTGTTGGTGTCAAAGCCAGTCTGTGAATCCTACAGCAATAAAATTTCCTTTCCTACATGGAATGAAATAAAGACTCACAATAAGCTCTCCTGTACCAGTTGCTCTAAACCAACTCTAGGTTTTGTGCACACAGTTCTAACACGCGACACTGACAACTTTATTAATATTGACATTAATTTTGCAGATTTCAGTTGCGTGCTAAGATGAGGAGTTTGATGTGAGACTAGATCATGTAAGGGAAGATTGCACAAGGGGAAACATTGATTGCTTTTACAAGCATTCATTTTTTGCCAGGGAGTGACTCTTTGGTACCTTCTATACATCAGAAGCAGCATTCCTTGTCCTGTGGATAGAAAATGTCCACAGCGTGGGTTGCTGTGGGACTGGTAGGACATAGGTGAGTGATGCCTCTCACACTTTTCAAGGCACTCTTTGGAGGAGCACACAGGTGAGCTGAACTCCCTCCTGGGTCTTTTCCCTTCTGTGCACATCCACCATTTTGCAGACACAACCAGTGCACAGTGTGAAGGAGGCTTAAATACTATATTTGATTTAATTATATATCATTATACCTCCTTTAAAATAGGCAGGGTGTTGACAAAGAAAGAAGCATACATTCCATTATTTCTTTAAATAACAAGAATGAACTCTTCAGCACAAGTGAAAGCAGACCATATGCCTTCCCTTTGGGTATCCCTTGGCACTGAGGTTCTGGCATCACAGTCCTCCGTGTAGAAGCCAGCAAAAGATGTTTAATGGCTTTCAGACTCCGAAATGAGTTCTGCGGCCATGTGTGTCCCTCTCCAGTTGTCTGAGGAGATGAGCTTGAATTACAGCTCAGCCACTGCTGCCAAGTACTTTCCATTATTCCTGCAGACCAGGTTGCCAAGCAGGATTTATGGTCCTTTTAACTCAATATCAGGCGATGGAGCAGCATTGTGTGATACAGGCTGTATACCAGATATTCGTATCAATGGAACAGGACTCTCTAAAATCAGGGAGATAATCAAGTCTGTAACTCTCACATTGGTAATTGGCACCACTCAGAACACAATTAAATATAAAAATACAAACTAGGAGCGCAGAAGAAATCACTTTGTTTTTGCTGTCAATTAAGTTACTATGCAGATCATACAAATTGCTTTCACATTAAGATTTTCTAACCTCCTTCCTTGCCCTCTGTCCGCGAAGTTTTGAATATGCCTGCAATACAGTAGCGCTTTTGATTGGGTACAATCTTGATAATTACAGTTGAATATTTTTTTAATCAGTTGTGATCTAAGACAAAGCTGGCTTTTGTGTTGCTAGTAGTGATGAAACTCTGAATATATTAAGCTTTATTTTTTCATTCCTATGAACAAAGAGATAGTTATGATATAGAAGTAAACATTTACATTCAGATCTAAAAGAACAATTGGTTTTTTCTGTGATATTCATAGTTTAAGACTCAGTTTTAATATGAACCAGAAGCCTATCTTTCCAGTTATTTATAGCCAGGGAAAAAAAAAAGGGAAATCATTTTAGAGTGGTCTACATATATTTGCAGAAAAGATAAGCTATATAACTGCCTGTGCTGTTGTATCTCTACTAATTTGAATATAATGAGCAAACTCTCACCTCACAAAAATTGGGTCCTGGGGGTTAACATATTAGCTTTTTATCTCCAGTGCTATAAAAAATGTCATTGCCATGCAGCTAATTATATTAAATAGTTACGGATATAAAATACATTGGAATAGTAGTTTAATAAGCAGACAAAAATAAATGGCATTGCAGCTGTAATTTTCTTGATTCTGTTTTTCCCAAATATTGCTGATTTATAAGATGTTTTGAATGTCCTTGACAGGGATACAAGCAGCACTGCTGACCTTTAGTGTAAGCTCAAAAACAACAGCTGTAAACCACAGGTAAATTAGAACATGGCTTATGTCAGTGCTATTACAGTACCTTTGTATAACCAAATTAAAATAAGAAGCAATAAAACACAGAGCAACATTTGCTGTTTACTGTTCACCATGAAGAATTCAAGTACTCAAGCAAATTATTCTTGTGTGATAAGTAACTGTTGGTGGATTTTACTGGGCGTTGGACTTGGCTGCCAAAAACAGCTTATGCAGTGAATTCTTTAAAAATCTGTTTCTTTTCCTGTGTCTCTGCTAGACACAAGCTTCAATACTCTTTATGCTATGCATGAATCTTCTCAGATTCCAAAAAATCCCTTTAATGGCATATCTTGTGCTCACTGTCATGAATACATGTATGTTCTTCCTCTTCTATTTCATCTTACTGCTTGAGAAGAAAGGCATTGAATTTATATTATGAGGCAATCTAACTAATGGTTAAATTCGTGGTATTCAGAGGATACCAACTAAAGCTAAATTTGTATTGATGTTTACAGTTTCCATTAGATTTCTGAATTAAGAAAACCAATTATTAAGCTGATATAATGACACCTGATAGTCCAATGTTATTCCATCATCTCAAGTTCTGGAAAAAAAAAATAAATCCACAGAAAATACACTCCCAACTGTACTAAACTCTTAGATAAATAAAACATGACTTGATCAAACCTATACTGGAAGCTCAACTTCTTTCTCACAGCGGTGTCAGTCTTCATAGTGTGTTCATGGTTTGCTAGTAACTCCATTTTCAAATCTCTTCCTTTGGTTAGCTTTAGCTGGGTTTAAACTTAAAGAAACCCTAAAATAACCTGCAAAGAAAGACTGGTTTTTCTTCGCTTTATTAGGAAGGGCTCCAGAGCTGCTGCTTTCTCTCTGTCCCTCTCCCTGCACCAGTGGTGAGCTGCATCTGTAAGGTTCCATTGGATGTTTGCCACCGTGGCTGTGGGGAGTGAATGCCTCACATTTTCTGTGGAGTGTCTTTGTCTGTCCTACATTGGATCCCTTTGACTTATTTGCTTGTATTTTTATTTGAAGCAATAGAAAAAATGATGTTCTGGTAATGTACACTGAAAAGGACAGTTTTCAGTGAGGAATTCTTTTGGAAATTTTCCTGTTAGGAGGGATTAGGATTTGTTTCTCTATGGCAGCACTCCTCAGTGCTGAGGAGTTCATTTCTGAGTTCCATGGAGCCATTTTGGTCTTTTATGTCAGCTTCAATTTCCCTTCCACAGGAGTTTTAGTGGTTAAAGGAAATCATATTAAAGGTGATCAGGTGGAGGTTATATAACCTGCCTGTAGATTTTGGAAAGTTATACGAATTTCTGCCTGGTGGTTTTCTTCTCTTTCCTCCTCTGCCTTCTAGCACATGGATTGCAACTTCCTAGAGCACCTGTGAGTGCCTGGAGGATAGGCACTCCGTGTTGGGCACTGCAGGGGATGAGATCATCTCCATCCTGGTGCCCATTCGCTGGCAGAGATCCTTATGTGAATGGATTCCCATCCCCACCATGGGCAGGGAAGACCTGGGCCTGTGGAGATCTCAGGCTTTGTGCACACTATTCATTGTGCTCCTTTGACTCAAGGGCTGCTTTGGTTTCTCTAATTTTACAAGCTACTGAAGCAGGACCTATTGATATTTAAAAAATAATTAAAGCAGTCGGAGTATTGAGTATTAAAATGCTGCCTTTATGCAGTATCTACTTTTCATATTACAGCATAAGATTTTCACTCTACTTTTGCTATTATGAATCCATTACATGTAAATGAATGAATACTATTGTTAATAACCATTTACAGCACACAGTGTAAAAGCTCCAAAGGAGCTATTAGAGTTTACTGTATGCTGTGAATATATATGAAGAACAATACACAGACCTCAGCTAAACCGTAATGAGTTCATTGACATAACATCAGCTCTGAAAAGAATCTAAGACTCCATAGCATGTGAATGGCAAAACAAAGGAATTCAGAGTTCTCTTCTTTAAATCACCCAGCTGCAGTGTTGTGTGATGGGTATCATTACTGGTAACAGTTGTGCAGTGCTGCTGGTTATGGAGAATGCCATGATTACCTCTTGTAGCGTTTCGTTCACCGTGTCACCTCCTGTGGTGCTGGGATGGCCCCCACGTTTGGGTTATCCTGCACATCAGCATGCAGAGTGCCCAGGGACATGCACAGCTTGTCTGGTTTGGAATATTTTAGGTAGAACACAGTCTAGGTTTTGTGTACAAATGTGTATTTGTGTCACAGGAGTGTAATGTGTCTCTGTAGCAAAGTTACAGTTTTGGTACCACCTTCAGTACAGATACAGATCTAAATAATTTCAAACACACAGTAGGCTTACTTCAAACCACTGCAATATGAATTTCTTCTGCTTCTAAGACAAATCTGGAGGCAATTTTTTCAAAGGTGAGATTGACTCTTAGTCAATCTTAGTCTGACCTTGTGACCCTTGGTTTGTTCTACCACTCCAGTGACAAACTTTATGGTACTGCCTCATTACCAGAGTGGTAGGGAACAGCTTGGAGGGAGCAACAAGAGCTCACAAGTTGCTTCAGTTCTTACATCCATTAGCCTGACCAAGGACTTCCAGTTCCTACTTTTTCAACTATAGTTTGTGTTTTAGTTTATTGCTTTTGATTGCAGCTTTAATCTCTTCTGGAGGAAATGTACTGAAATTCTTCATGTTCATTGACCACACTTAGGCATTACTGGAAAAAGAAACTTAAACGGCTGTCCAAATTTGGTGCTAATTTCAACACCCTTGGCTTTGTACATTCATTTTAAAAATTTTTCTCCTTGGTGATGTTTTACTAACTTCCCAAAACATGAACCAGACTATTGCTAGCCGGCACAGAGTTTCATGATGAAGGTCATCAAGGTCATCCTTTAATTTTAGATTCCTCTGAGCCAGTTGTAGCTTCTGAAAGTTTCCCGAGAGCCAGGAGCACTATCTAACAAGCAATCCTTGTGCAAGTTGCTTTTCTGAAATGCCGGTGGAAGGCAAGCAGAAAGCAAAGTTTTGCTCTTTGGAATCCAGATACAACTCTCAAAACAGACAGCTCCAGAGGGTAATGGTTCCCAGAACTCTCTGACTGTCCATGGCTGTGTCCTGCAGAACTCAGTCCTGAGATCCAGTGGCTGGGTAAAGGCAATGGTGACATTACATTTGAAGTTTTAAGAACCAATTTTCCATCACATGGAAAAGGTGAAATTCTTCCTGTCATTATGTCAGAACATGAATTAAACTGGTAAGCCAAAGAAAGGATAATAAATGCCCCTATGAATTAAAAAAAAAGAAAAGGGAATATCCCTCTGGTGTTAGGGACAAACTTCTTCAGGCCATGACAGGAATGAAGTGGAGGGGCCCTGCAGCAAAGCTACTTAGTTGAAATAAAAAGGTAACAAGTGTGCAGACAGAAACTTGCCATATCAACCATATATTTTTATAATTCTGGGAGGTATCAATAAAACATCTAAATAGAAAATTCATAGTAAGTCTGTTCTGTGCATTTTTCCTCAGCTATATTGAAGGTGATCAATTAAAACCTCTCCTCTCTGTAGTGCATATTTCTGGTGCAGCAGGGTGTGCTCAGACCTCCGTGAACTTTTCTGACACACACAGAGCCATTGAGGGCTCTGTTAGAGACCAGCAGGGTTACCAGAATTGTGCTGTGCTGGTACCCACAGAGTTTTAACAAGTAGCCTGCCTGACAGCCTCAAAAAATAAACACCTTAAAACTCTCTTCATAGTTTCTCATCTCTAGTCCAAAAGTAGTCGTCTGTTAATTTAGTATCTGTTTTCTGAGCACGTCTCCTTTAATTAGGTCCTGTGCACTTCTCAGATTTGTTTCTTTGCCAATATTAAACTGCTTTCTGTATAGCGAGCAGATTCCAAGGCAGATGTCCAATCTTTTTGGATTTTGCTTACTGATTGTAATAAATTTATTACTTCTTCCATGCAAACATAGAGCAAAATTCTTTTGTTGAGCAACAGACCTACAATGAGTATCTGTAAAACCCCACCAACACAGCAGGAGCTCGAAAGCATTAGTGGTAATAACTTCTACTGTGACATTTCCATGTATTTTAATTCAGGTTTCTGGTTTTTTTCTCTCTTTCATTTCTTTGGTCAAGAGTTTGGCTCAAGCTTAAACTTTGTGTTACATACACTCCATTCAGAAATGTTCAAGGAAACTTGTTCAGGAGACTTCTCCAACAAATTCAATATCCAAGCCACTCACAGCTGAGAGTGAAATCAAGTTAATCAAAAGTTAGAACTAACAAAGGGCAGACGTAGATTGGATGAACTTTGAGAGTAGTCTTTCAACAGATTTACTACTGGATACACACAGAACCAGATTTTGTTTGTTTTAGATTCCAAACAACTCAAATACGCTCAGGGAAAGACCAGAATGAGGTTAGGCAGGATGGATCAGGCTCTTGACTGTTATTCTGCTCTCTTTAAGAACTTCAGAAAGGAATAAGCAGAGAAGTGCCTGATTCTATTTGAAGCTGGTGTCATCTGAAGAGAGGGGGTCCTAGAGGTGCAGAGTGCACATCTATACCTTGAAGGAGTCTCTGCAGACCCCTCATCCAATGCTGTACCTGTCAGCTCTCTGTATTGTACTTGGTTTTTACAGATTATAAGGTCACATTCTATGTTCTTTATAAAAGATGTGAGAAAAAAATCCTGAACTATTATTGGAGGAAACTATTTTTCTAAATAGATAGAACCATTGTGAAAATCAGCTGCAATTTATGCCTTATTTATGCATCAAAAGTCCTTTCTTATGCATCATAAGTCCATGCTGAGTCTGTCAGACCTGCTGCCCATACATGGGGCCATCCCCAGTGTATGTGCAGTGGTTTGACCAGCTTTGTTCCAGGCTGGAGAGGCCTTGGAGCAGCACCATTCCCAGGGCCACCACTCTCCTTAGCACTGACCACGCTCAAAGGGTCCATTGTGCAAACCCACAGATTCAATGAGCCTGCCTGAATGGATGTAGTTACACGTGGGGCAAGCATTTGGGACCCTACTGAGCCCAACCAGGTTGTGTTGCTGTCAGCAATTAACTTCCCAAAAGAAAGAAAATTGAAAAGTGTCGTTTAGGCCATTCTGTGCATTGTTTGTACATACTGGAAAGGAGAACAAAGTACATGCTCTTAACAGCTAGCAGGAAGAGTATTTGTTTGTTTTCTCTTTGTCCCTGTTAAGGCACTCTCAACATGCCAGAGCTGAGAACCTTTAATTTATCACCTTCCTGTGCTTGGGGCTTTATTGCACTCATTGCTTAAGCTAATGCAGGTGGCTGTGCCCTGCTTTGCAGCTGGTTTGCTGTTCCTGATGGTTGCAGTTCAGGTTTTTTTGCTCTGCTCCTGTTTCTTAAACATAGAAATTGTTGCTTCTGTTTATTTCATTTACATTAATCAGTCTTTTATCATTTTATTGCTGCTTCTCTGCTGTGACTCTAAAGGAAGAACAATGTTTATTCCCTCTGCCCAGCAAGGTTTAAAACAGATTCTCTGTGCTACAGTTGTTCTTTGTTTCTTTATAATGCAGCTTCATCTATTGTTTACAGTGTATTTATGAGCAGCAGAGACTTGATGCCTTTTAGAACGAAATGCCTTCATTCTTTCTAAAGTCTTCTTGTGTTTTTGTAAAGCACTAAGTATCCTGGTGGTGTTTGAAAAAAGGGTCATGATTATGAGCACAACAGAGAGGAAGAAAACTGTCAGTCTAAAAATGGTTCCTCTTACTCAGCAAATCCCCTCTCTCTGAGTTCTGAGCTGTTGGATGGTAGTGACACAGAAAGCTTCTGGTAATCTTTATTGCACCTGTTCACACTGCAAAGTCAATATAACTCTCAGGGCTTAAGCTGGATTGCACTTTGATCACACATGTTGGTATCTATAGCTCCAGTCTGGAAAGGAACTGCTGCATGTAGAGTACAATATTAATTATCACTTAAGTAATCTGGGGGCTCACTTCTATTTTCAGACATTATTTAGGTGCCTCAGGAACTGAAATCTCTTGGCATTTTCACAGCAGCGAGATTTTACAGAGATTTTTTTGAAGGTAGTGATTGTAGTCACGTGAAAGCGTGTTGTTTACAGATAACTCACACAGGGTTGGGGCCAAGTACCCTGTAACAGAAATTATGTAGTAGTCACTAACAGGAAGGACTATGGTTTAGATTTATGTTCAATTACACTGAAGAAAGTAATACCAAATTCCAGCCATTCGCATGCAAACAGATGAAGGGTGAAATTAAAATTTTGCTGAAAATAATATGCTAATATGGAAATTAAGGTCATTAAATGAAAGGGAGTATGAAGAAACAAAACAATCAACTTGATATTAATTTTTTTAATACTAAAAGTTACAGCTGGAACACTCAAAGGGCTTTTCAGACATGGAATGTGAACTGTTTGCATTTTCATGAGGCCAACTTTAAAATAATGTCCTTCCTGATTAGCACAGTGAGCATCATTGCATTTAATTGGGTAATGACCTCTGCTTAGTGAATGTTATAAACTGGAGTGAAATTTGAAAAGAGGTACAATAGCAAGCTGCAGTAATCATGTTTCTATTGGTATTGCCAATTGAAGATCATGAATGATAAACATTAAACCACAACATGTAAACAGTTTTTTCCCCGCAGAATTTAGGCTCAGACTGATCACTTGTCTCTCTTAATATGATTTGTCCTGGCTATTGAAAACAAGGACTCCTCCCTCCCCCGATATCTCTTCTAATGTAATTAGCATCTAGTCAATAATGTTCAGCATTTCATTTTACCGCTTTAATTAACAAATTCAATTTGTTCAAACCGCTGTGAAAACAAATTAAAAGCCCAGTGAATAAAAACCTTAGTGCCAGAGATGTGTCTAAGGTGTTCACCAACTCTTCCTCTATTAAAAAACCCATCCTCTGTGGTTTCTTTTCCCCTGTGAAGATGATGGGGATTTTCAAAACTTAGTCTGATTTTTTTTCCACCAGAGCAAGTTCAGGTTCATTGTGGTGGGGTTTGTCTGGATTTGTAATTCTGACAGAGATGGTTTCACACCAAATGCCAAGTCCAAGAATGAAGCAAGGCTGTCCTGTCATGGTGCACAACTGTGAATGTTGAATATTTACTTTTACACATTTCCAATGGTTCGTCACCTTGGCTCTTTCTGCACCTCTCCCAGTCTGCACCAACAAGTGCAAGAAGGCTTTTTGGTACAAATGCAACAGAGTCTGTAGAGCCACAGCTGCCTCCACAGCAGCCTGTGTGTGGCCAGGACAGAGCTGCCGCTTTCTGCTTCAGTTTTGAGGTAGTGGATTCTCCTGAGGCTGCAGCACTGGCTACCCATGTTGGTGTCACACCTCTCCCGTCACCACCTGGGAAGCCACCAAGGCTGTGACAGCCCCTCTGTCCCGTACTGTCGTGCTTTCCTTTTAGTTTTTTCCCCCAGTTTCTTTCGTAGATGACAGCGTTTATTGTACAAACATTGTCAGAGCTCTGGAAAGGTTGAAACAATACAGATTGAGTTTAATAACTACTGTAAATGTCCCACAAAGTTGGTCAACAGACCAGCGTGTATTTATATGCACAATAAACACAAACACAGGCAACCCCCCATACGGCTGTTTGGAGGTCGGCCTTCCCTTCCCAAAGAAGGTCACTGGCAACTGTGGGCTTTCTGCCAACATGCAGCATTTAGCTTTGCAATATTCATGCAATGGCTTTTTAATATTTACAGCTTTAGATTTGACACAGCTCTCCTTACGTATTCTGATTGCTTTGGCTTTTTCCAAGACCTTCCCGAGGTGGCTGTTTGAGAAACACATTTAAGAGAGTAAATGTTAGCTACTGAGCAGTGCTGGGGTTGGAAATTGAGGCTACTGAGGTGAGTGTCACATCTCCACCATCCAGAGGGGCTCAAGAAAATTTGTTGGTTCAGATTTATTTTGCAGATTAACATGGAAGCAGTGGACTGTGCACTCAGGCTCCCTGTGGTGCTGCATCATGTGGGTGCTGTGGTGTGTGACACACCATGAAGTTTAGGCTGTGAGTTTTTCCTCAGCTGTGGATCTAGTTTGAGTGTCTCTCCTTTATTTACCCCTGTATAACCTGCAATAACTGCAGTACTGTAGAATCAAAGTCACGGAGTGATTTTAGTTAGAAGGGAACTTGATGATCACCTCATCCCACCCCCTGCCATGGGCAGGGACACCTTCTACTAGATCAGGTTGCTCAAAGCCCCATTCAACCTGGTCTTGGACATTTCCAGGGATGCAGCATCCTCAGTTTCCCTGGGCAACCCATTGCAGTGACTAAACCACTGAGTATCAATACATCAATCAGATGTCTTTGAGAGATTTAGTGAAAATTGGCTAGTCGGTGCGGTGATGATAGAGAAAACTGACAGAGTAGTAGGGATTTTTACAAAACTTACTTCTTCAGGAAGCCAGGCTAAAAAAGACCTTCATTTTGCGGTGCTTCCGTTTGCAGTGCGCTGTAGATGATTTGCTGTTTCTCAGTTTGGGAATGTGTAGCCTTTGCTACTCCATCGAGTTCATCTCTATTTTTATGTGCGCTGAAGTTCATTACACTGCAATTGACCATCACGATTGAAATTTTTTTTAATATGATCGCTCCTAAAATTGATCTACTATTAACTAGAACTTTACCCTTCATTGCTGTACAAGAAAAATGGTAGTATTTACTGCAAGCTGAAGTCTGGAGGAAGTGAACCACTGAAACCTGATATCTTGTGATGAGCGAGAACATGAAGTGAAAAGCATGATCATGTATTAATGTAAACAAATGGATGCAAGAGCTTTCTGAGATCCTCAAATGGAGGTGTTTAGAAAATTGATGTTCATATTGTCCACTCTAATTTCTCCTCAGTGGAGTCACCAATCCCTACCTTTCATTTAAAACTACCATTATAATATTTAGCGACACATACTGGTGGTGTTGCCTGAGCAAATCTGTGTCTGGTGATTGCCTCTCTGCTCAGTTATGTATAGCTCATGCCTCTCTGTCTCTCTCGGTTTCCTTTATTTTCTCTTCTCTTTTTTTTCAAATGTAACCTCATGCCAAATGGTATAAATTATCCAACCATCTGTCCCCCTTCTTCAAAACCCTGAGGGAAAATAGATCTGAAGTGTAGCTCATTTTCACCAAAAATACCAGTTGTAATAGATCCTGATTTTTGTGTCCACTCATCTTGTAACTGGCGGGAAATCCCATAGCCCGGAATTTTTTGGTAGCTATGTCTGACTCTTTAATTAGCAGGTGGCCAGTTTTGCCTCAGTTCAGCGATGGCAGCAGCTCCTGGACCTTCTGGTTTTAATCTCACCTGTGACCAGTAGATGAGCTCCCCCTGCCTGTTACTTCTACAGCATTATAAGGGGATGAACCATTCACATTTTCCAGATACTTTCTTTGAGGTTTAAATAATTTCATGTAGTTACATATCTGCCCCCCCCCCTTAATTTTCTGTCTTGTAAAATAATAATAAGGAAACTGATTTTGCTGCATGAGCCAATTTGCAAATCAAGCATCCTTTACGTTATTTCCCTGTCTGCTGAGTTTCTGCGCCACGTTTCGCTGTCTCGCATTCAGCTTTCCCCTACTCTGTCTTTCTGACTTGTCAGCTGAAGCTGAAATGCTAATTGAAATCGAATGGGCCTGTCAACTGTGCTGCTCTCCCCTGGTGTGCTGAGCTGGTGTATTCACTAACTGGGAGGATCCAGAGCTCAGGGAAGACGCTCTTCTTCCTCACGGCATCCACTGTACAACGAGCCAAAACTGTGGTCCTGTGTAAACTTCCTGTACTGGAGGCATCCTCCAAAGCCATGTCTATAAACTAATCTTCCACTTAACTGCTTCCAAAATGAGTGTGAGTGAGCACAGATGACCTTGGGGTAGTTCTGAAGTCCTGGAAATTTCTTCTTTTTAGCCTGAGTCGTTGTTGAATGGGAAAATCATCAGCTATGCTTCTACTTTGCTCTCTAATATATTTTCCCATCTTCTGATTGAAGAGATAAAGAGAATCAGATCTGAGATTAGGAGAGCTTCAAATGTAGAGATCTTTCAAAGATACCTAGCCCTGGTGGCACGATGATTTATATATTATCACTAGAGCTCTGCAGCTGAGGTGAAGTGAACTACGTGGTCTTCCACACCTCATATATAAAAACCTTTTATCTTTCAAAGAGATCCATATGACTCTTACACCAGTCTTCAAAATCCATACATGGTGTAAAAGAGATCATGTTACATTTGGGAACTTCAAGGACGACGTAAAGCACATAATTTATTTCCCCTCATTAATAATGGCACTCATATTAGGCGAGAGCTTTATTACTGGGTTCATAGCCAATATTTCCTCACCACTGTGTTGATTTTATGTAGCACTACATGAATAATACAGCACCAACAGTACACTCCCAGAATTTGCTGTGGTCAGTAAGATCTGTCCTGGCTGAACCCAAGAGTCTTAATAAACCACGTAATTCTGGCCCATTCCCAGAATATGCATCTCAAAAAGCAGTTTTCATCAGTTTGAAGCTGACCTATTCACATTGCTGTGCCACTGCATTTATGCCTTCAGTCCTCCAGTGAAGTGTTATTGCAGCTGTGCACAGGAACACATACTGAGATGTTTTTTGACTTTCACTTCTGTTAAGCTGGCACTGTGATAGGTGCCCAGTCATGATAAACACAAGCATATAAGCAAGCACAGAGAAATTCGTATGCGTTTTGGTGTGTGAACCTCTGGTATCCTTTGAAAATATTTCCTTTGACTCTGTAGAAAGTAGGTTAGCTGGAACTGTTTACCTTGCTACAGAAAGAATTTCCAGATAGCAATTTTTAGTAAAACAAATTTTTGGTCTTTGAGCTTATCTCAGTGTGACAGCTCTTCCATTTCAGACAGATTAAGATCTTTTCCAAAGTGCTCTGGATTGGTGGCTATCCAAGCATATGTCATTAGACAAAAATGAAGGATAGATATTGAAAGATGTATTTTAGCACTCAGGTATTTGATTTTTTTTTTTTCTAAAGGGACTGGTTTCTGAAATAAATTTTATGTTTTAACTGAGCACATGTAGATATTTTAGCAGAACTATTTAACCCTGGTATCCCACAGATCTGTTTACTGTGTCCCCTAACTCCACCATGATAACCTCACCACTTCCCCTCTTCACAAGATGTGCTCCAGGAGATCCTCTGGGCAGAAGAAAACAAGCCATGGCTTGTTTTGAGTTTTATGTTCATGTTGGCTATCAGGTATTGTTGCCAAATAAAAGGTCTGGAAAATGTAGAACTTGATGCCAGAGGGACGCTATGTTGGATCATTGCCTTCACTCGCCTCCAGACTTCAGGAGGAAATTACCAATTATTGAGACTTAAGTTCTTTCAAATGTCACTGACCATCAGGTTCAAAAGCAATTTCATATGATCTGGATTATACCAACAGATGAACTGATAATTCTGCCTTGCTTCCACAGAAGGCCAGCATTTCCTGCAAAGACTGTATTTAACGCTTGCTCCAAATGTTAATCTAGCAAGATGTGTAGAATTTGTTTGCCTTTAGTGTGGTATCTGTAAAACAAAGATAACGATGCACCTCAAAGGTGTATTGTCAAGATTAATCCTTTAATTTTTATAAAGTTATCTTCAGTTTCTGAGATAGTCGGGCCTAAAACAATGTGAAGTATTATTCATACTATTATTATTTTATAAGTCATAACAAGACATTTCTTCCTCTTCATGAGAATTCCAATAAGATCTCATTTCTTTATCGAACTGAGATGATGTTTTAAATTCTCTTATTTCCTCAGAAACAAACTACAATTGCTGGAGTTGTCAGTACATTTTTAAGAAAACGGTTCAATGTCCAATTCCTTTTTTGTTCTTAACTGTGTTAATTTACAACCCTAATCTGACAGACACCCAAAGACGGATACCTTCCAATTACCTGTGGTTTGTAATGTCAGCTTAATAATCTTGCAATTTCTACAAGCTCAGGTTGATAACCACTGTGCTGAAGCTGGATAATTTGTTGATTTTTTTGGACTCCCAGCTTTGGAGAGATCCAAAATAATGCATTAAAAAAAAAAAAAAAAGAGAACTGATTACATCTAATTGATGTTTTATGAAGGTATCTATTCTAACAACTTCAGCCTGGGTAGGAAACAACACAAGTGTGTTAAATACATTAAAAAGTACTGATGTGGAGTTCCACAGGCAAGATGATCATTCCAAATCAAATGCATTAGCATAAATGCAGAAATCTTAGCTTACTGCTTGCCTAACCAGTGCCAGATTGGAGTGACTTGTAGCTATCACTCAGAGGCAGAGGAAGGTGTTAAGAACATGTTTAAATGAGAAGATGATGGCAGCTCTGCAAATTTTGACAGTCAGTTTATCTGAGGCACAAGTTCCTTGCTCTTTGTTCTTCACCAGTTCCCGAGGGGCTTGATTTTGAGAAGTGCTGAGCACTTGCAGCTTCTATTGACTTCAAGTGGAGTTTTAAGTGTTCTGCACTTGTGAAAATCATGCCCAACTGGATTAACACAAAGAGGTTTTTCTTTCAACATCGGCCAGAAATCTCTTTTCTTCCTACCTGCAAAACACAGTTACCATTTCCTAGCAGGCAAAATTGTGTTATTTTGTTATGTATTTCAGTTCCTCAGTGTCTTAGTGAATATGTGTTAGACTTTATTATGTGTTTGTACCATTTCTCACAGAGTCAAAGAAATAAGAGATGGAAAAGTCCTGCTAGGTCAGCTGCTGCATGTCTGCAGTAGTACAGCATTGTTCCTTTCAATAAGTTGTCTTGTGTTGTGTCCTTTCTGAATACTGGAGACATCTTTGGGCGTTTTTTATAGTGACAAAGGCTGCATAACAGTTTATCTTTCCTTCAAAAAGAATACCTATAGTTGTAAAGAAAAGAAATAAGAGTATTTTTAATCTTCTCTGCAAATTGAGAAAGGTATTCCTTTTGATTTGACAGGCAGAGGCAGTTGCTGTCATTATAAATAGGGGTGTAAATGCAGGGTGCCTTGCAGATTATATTTTGATTAAAAAAACCCCAAACACATGACTGCATAACAAAGGAGAACTTTGTCTTTCTTAATTTCTGCTCTTTTGCTGTTTCATGTCCTCTGTCTCTCATGATTTCTGGATGCTTCTTCACTTTGGCTTGTGACCAGGGAGGCAAAATACCCCAAAGAATACATTCAACAGTGTGTTTTAGTTCCACATTCAAATATAAATCTTTGGCCACCCTCTTCCGGAGAAGTCGTTGCAAAAGACATAATGGGCCATAATTCTGCCATTAAATCCAGCCTGATGATAGGAAGAAGTGTAGTCATTCCAGTAATAAAACTGACTGCCCAGTACAATCTAGGCTTCCTCCCTCCCCATCTACATTAAATACAATTATTGGAAGAACAAGCTCTGGATGCATTTCAATAAAATACTTTTCCATAGTACTGTTTTCTAGGGCAAAATAATTTGTTGTCTGTGCTAAATGCCCTTATGAGAAAAACTGTCTTGTGAAATCTTTGTTATTTAGGGGATGAACCTCTCTAAAGTTTTGTGATATGAAGATAATATTCATGTTCTTTAAGTTTTCATTGTTATATCTATTTAAGATATAGTACCTGAAGATTTCTGCTTTTATTATTATTATTATTAAAATGACTGACTAAAAACTGAAGGAGGAAGATAACCTTTAATTTATACTCCTTCTCAAGGAGAGGTCTTTTTATAGTTACAATCAGGTCATTTTTTTTTTTCCTGTGGATCATCTATACTATTAAATGGGTTTTTATTCCAATTCAGGAGACACTTCATCTTTAAACCTGTACTTACATTAACTTTTGTACATGGTTGCCCAGGCAACAATGTAATTGCATGAAACAATGGCATTCTCCTATGTACCATTTATGGCAAGTTTGCATTTGAAAAAACTTCTTGTCTTATCATCAAAGCAGAATTTGTAACCTTCTGACAGCTGAAGGAATGTTCAGGGGCCTCGATTCATATTCATTTTCCCTTGTAATTTTAATGGGTACCATCACCTTTCGTTTTCAGAGTATTTCTTTCCCCCCCTCCCCATGACAGTTAATGTTTTAAATGAAAATTCTAGAGCCAGCAAAAGAAACTGTTTAAAAAATAGCTCCCAGAAAAGACTGCAGGTACCATTCTTCCAGCTTGTAGCCTGTGAAATTGCCACTGTTTAATTGATCTTCTATAAGCTTATCTTTCCAGTGAGATGTACCATTATTGTACATTAATCAGTGCCTCCAGACATTATAACTGAGGTAACCAAGAGCTAATCAAGCAAGAGTGGAGCTGGCAGACGCCAGGATGTCACGGGTGCCTTGCTGTGTACGAAGTCTGTCAGAGTTTCAGCTTCCAGAGGAACCTGTTTTTGCAGAGCTGCAGACTTTGTGTAACCTTGTCATAGCAATGGAAGAAGGGGCAAAGCATCCTGAATATCAAATAGTTGGGCCATGCAGGGAGCCAGAGCTCCTGGAATCCTCTGGACGGCAAAAAAAAAAAAAGTGACGCTCTAATAATAATAATATTAACAACAACAACAACAACAGCGCTATTTAAGAATAAACAAAATGTTGACAAGTTGATTCATTTTAAAATAGTTTTCTGGGGAAGAGAACCAAGCCAAAAAGATTTACGGTGGAAAATATTCAAAATATATTAATCAGTCATTGCAAGGTGCCACTAGAAATTGCATTCCTGCTTTTTAATTGATTTTATTTTATATCTGCTCATCTAGAAAGAAAAAACCCAAAACAACCACAAGCCACTGAATTTTCCTTATTGTAATTCCTGACAGCTAAATACTATATTATGAATATAACAGTACAGAAAAACAACGGAGAAGTGCACCAGATTCATTTAATCAATTTAACTAAAACTGGGCTCATTCTTCCTGAAATATCTGTGCGATGCTTTTTTGTCAGTTGACAAAATCTGTGATTTGGGATAGAATGGAGCCTAAATTGTGTGGGGAGGCAGCTGAATCTTTGTGCCACAGGTTCTGTCATGTGAGACAAGTTCCAACTGATGGCATGTCTGGGCTGCTTCCTTCTTGCTGGCACATCGATGCCTCCGTGGCATCCTTCAAAAATTTCCTCCTTCCTTCTTGCTGGGGGTAGCAGGGAAGCCACTCCAGAGCAGGCATCAGCACTGGTGCAGGGCTGACATGCATTTGTGGGATTTACCTCAAAGGTATCCAAGGACTTGGGGCCTAAAAGTGCATCCTGATTACAACCCTTCCTCGATTCACTAGAAATCAGAGAATAGAGTGAGAATGAGGCTTTTCCCTTAAACAGAGGGTAAAAACCAGAGCCTGACGTTGGTTACCCAGAACTTCCAAGCTTGGTGTTTCTGATTCTCTTTTTTGCAGCCTGAAGCAGCAGCCAGGTTTTCTCCCCACACATTTGTAACTCACTGACTTTCATGTGACTTCCAGTTGCATTGGAGGAAGAGAGCAACTTTTGGCACACATAGCAAACAAAGTCACTGACACACAGTTTGACTTCTGCAGCTTTTTTCCTTCAGATTTTGATAAGTCACTATATTTTGCATGCTCTATTTTATTCCCAGTCCCCAAGAAATTGTAAATTAAAGAAATACAGTGTGAAAGCATTAATAAGCAGATTTTACATAGTTTTCACTTTATAATTCCACTGACTTTTGTTGATGTATTCCAAATATAAACAGGTAACAGATCAAAATTTGCCCACTGAATACATATCCAGTAAATGTAAAACACTGAACCAAATTGCCTGCTGGCGTGCATCCACTGACAAAAAGGAGTTTTGCCAGAAGGTAGTTTGGCTCATTATAGCTAGTAATTTGAGTATTAATAAGTGGGAAAATATTACTAATTGTTGCTAAGCTTTATTGATGACATTCTCAAAACTCTATTACTTCCCTAAAGTGAACCTGTCAGTGCTGCCTTCCACCTCTCTTGGATCTCAGTGAGGGTTGTATATTCTTGATGGTTTGCAAGGCCAAGGTCATTAATGAAGATGTTTTCTGTTGGGTGGAGGGAAAGGATTGGTTTTGTTTAATTAAAAAACCCCATGAAACAGAAATACTGCAGAGGGATAAATGTTTCCCTTTCTGAATATAAACATCTTGGCATCACCTCACTGTTTATTTTCAAAAACTGCCTAAGTTTTGCTTCCATATTTATCTAACAGCAGGGGATCATTATCCTGTGACAAAGTTCTGTTCCACTGACATTATCTCTTAATTAGAATTCATCCTTTTCTAGTTCTACATAGTCAGCCTGTAGTTCCCACAAGTCCCATAAAGCAATGTACATTTTTGGAGGCAGAGGGAAGAGGGAAGGGCTCACAGACCATTAAGAGCTGTTTAATAAGCAGCCTGGTGTGGAAAGGGCTGCTTTTATTCTACATGGGCATATCTAGGCAGAATTGCTGATGAGGGCCAGTCTCTGCCCACCCTTACATCGTGCCAAGTGACTTGGAGTGATGTGCCAGGCCAGGAAGGAGGGCACTGCCCCAGTGGAGAGAATAAATTGCTTGTCTTCCTTAGGAGACAAGGAGAGGAATCGGCTCAGGGCTGTAATCACGCTGCTCTGGGGAGGTTGTGGTGCTGATGGAGGTAAAGAGCGGTGCTGTGAGGTGCTCTGCAGTGCACTGGGAATGTGCTCCGGGAATACAGAGGTGAAAGGCATCGTTCCCATGGCCAGGGAAGGTCACACTGCTGTCCCACCACTCCTTTTATAGAGATGAAGGCACTTGCAGCTCCTAAGGTGTCTTTGCCTTCTCTCAGGAAGCATGAGCAGCATTATTCCGTGAGTCCCTTCACAACAGCAGATAAGCAACCTGACACCAGAACTATGTGTTTGGGCATGTGAAGCAAAAAAATACAATGAAAATATTAATGTAGGGCTGTTAAGGCCCTTGCTCCCACATCGTGACTTGTGGTAATCTATTGCAGTTATTTACAGCATCACTAAAAACATTTTCGTGTTTGAGCAGAAAGCACTGAGTGAGAATACTGAAGCAGAAATGGTAAATAGAAATTCACAGCTCTATTTCCATGTCCTGTGTCTCAGTGGGTAGATATGTGAGCAGTCCTTCCCACTGGTGTTTGGACACACTGCCTCTCCTGAACTGATTAGCATCTCATATCCTGGGTGTGCCTATATGAGTGAGAGCTGCAAAGCTTGGCAAAGGTGATGGAACACTCAGCAGCTGCTGTACAGTGTCTTTACATAGTGCATTGCAAGAAAAATCACAGCTAACAGACACGAATCTATGAAAACCAATAATTATCCACAGGGTGGCAAGAATATTGCCTGCTACTGGAGTAGTACCATGAAAAACTCCACTGTGAAACTCTTGGATGCCAGGTGTAACAGACCAAAACTATAGAAACACTCCCCTAAGATCAACTCCTTGAATGCTTATAAAGAAAAGCTAGAGTTCTAATTGCCTAACAAGTTTCCCATAATATTAAAGCATATGCTTCAGCATAAAATTATTTCATTTTCACAATTGTGAGGAGACCAAAGGGAGTAACCTTACAGCTGTGTGCAGCAAGGCTGTGGGGCTTTTTCACATTTTCTTCCAAAACTCAAGCTATTAGACATTGTTAAGGAAAGAACAATGGGGAAGATCGGTCCATGAGATTCATTAATTGTGGCAATTCCTAAGCTGGCATGATTTTTTGAAATGGTTTCCTGATAATGTTTTGCTATGAGGTAGCTCAAGAGGATAAAAGAAATTTCCCTTAAGAGTCCCTAGTCTGTAAATTAGCCCATGTACAATTTCATTTAATGTTTTAAAGTGATTTTCCCAGTTCTGCTTTTCACATTATCGTCATCTTCACTTAGACCCCATAAACTTGCTCAGATGTTCAAACTCTCTCTCTGTCCAGAGATGCAAAAAAAGAAAAACCACAAAAGATATAAAAGCAAACTCTGCACAAGTTTATTACATCCAGGATGTGGTGTCTAATTGAAAAGTTTGCCAAATTTATTTAATGGTGTGGTGCTACTGAGAGCTGTTATAACTTCATCGTATTGAATGTTGCAATATGATACTCCATTGTCAAATAGTTCCTTTGTCCTCATTAAGGCTATGATTCATGATAATATTACATCGCTTAGACAAGTTCCTGAAGCAGTGGTTTATTATTATTTGTTAATTTATAGAGCACGGTTTCACTGTATCATCACACTTTATAACAATAAGGAAGGGTAGAATATTAAACAACAAAATGCATCAGATACTTAGGGATAAGTCAGTTTATGGGAGACAGCATGTGTGAGGAGACAAAGGAGATGGATTACATGCCATTCGGGAACATCTGACAGTTTTCCTAAATGGAGTCTCTCCTTTTACATGGGCTCACATTCCTTTCAGTTCTTTGTCAGTGTGTTGCTAGGTATTTAATGTGAGGGTTTGCATTTCTTGCAGAATCCTTTGATTCTGCAAACTTCAAGGAATATTCAGCCCTGCTGGCTCTTTTCTGTGGCTTATAGAATCATAGACTGATAGAATGGTTTGGGTAGGAAAAGCCCTTAAAGCTCTGCTAGTCCCAACCCCCTGCCATGGGCAGGGATGGCACTCGCTGGGTCAGGTTTCTCGGGGCCAGATCCAGTCTGGTTTTGAAGCCTGAACTCGACTTCTGCTCACCAGAGGATCTCTGCTGGACCATCCAAATTAGCCCAGCTGTGGATGTGACCAGGGCATTTCTCCGTTTGCAGGGTGGGGATGCAGGAATGCAGGCTGGGCCTGGAGCCAGTCTGGCAGGGTGAAAATGTCGGATGGGGAGAGACTTAAAAAGTGAGATTTGAGGCAGAGGAATGTGCTGCTCCTCCTCTGGTTTGAATGACATAACTGGGAAAGGCAGGGCCCTCCACGTTCCTGATGGAGACACTCCTGGGGAGCCTAAAGCTCCTCTGCCCATTCTTTGTTTCCACTGCTTTGTGGATGAGGAAGCAATTTGGAGTGCAAAATTATTTAGCTAAAGTGTGATGCCTTTTGTGTGATCCCTGAAGAAAGGTATGAATTTCCTGACTGCAAATAGAGAAGAAGTCGCTTGCCCTTCTCTGCATGTGTCTTTCTCTATTTCCTCACTGAATTTAAATCAAGGTATATTTTTGAAGAAACATCATTACAGAACAATGTGCAACTTGGTCAATTTTATTTTTTTTTAATAAAAATTAAAAACTTATAAAGAGAAGAAAGCAGCTGATTTGAACCTAAACACCTCAGTGTCATAGAAATATTCTTACTAAATTCACGAATTGAAAATATTTATTCAAATAATATATAAAATAATATAGCACACAAATGGTTCTCACATATAGAACCTTAATGGACATTGCAAGAAAAGAGCTGTACTAGCTTCGATCTTGTGTGATGCATTTTGCTTTTATTTCAGGGAGGGAAATCTAAGTTTCTCAGCAAGTATCGAGGTCTGTGACTGTGTATTCATCACACAATGTCAAACAGTAAAGTACTTGCAAAAAGCACTGCACTGAACATAGTGGTATTTGTCTCCTTTCAAACACTGGCTGCTCCTAAATTCTTCCAATTCCATTTGTTATGAAAGAGAAGTATTAAAAGCCCAGATTTTTTTTTTTTTCCTTCTGTTTTCAAGTTCCCCATTAATGGTCATTATTTTCCTGCTTTTGTCCTTTTTTTCCCCCTTGCAATTTTGCTGTGAGTGATTCTCTCTGTCATCTTGCCGTAAATTGATTAATACTGCCCACTGATGCAGTGCACCACATGGCTAATATATCAGTTAAATGGAAACAGCAAACACCACCTGCTCCTTCAGGCAAATGGCACTTTGGAAAATGGAATGTGTAATCAATAGAATTAAACCTTAAGCAAAGCACTGCAAACAAATCCAGGGGCAAGGTCTTCGTAACTCTGTGGTATGAAAGGTTTCTCCTTTTCTTTTCTTTTTTTTCTTTTTTAATTATCTCTTTGGCTTCCTTTCAGCTTATCAATTATTCTCCATGTGATATACAGTATTATCACTATAACTGCTGTCATGCAGTTTGATACTGCTTGGATCAAAGGTGATTTTTCTTATATTCGAAGTTTTAGATGGGTCTGCTTCCCTTTGTATGTTGGAGATACACAGGACCTATTCTTGTCAATGGCAGTGATAGGTAATAGGATAAATCCTTCCCATTGATGGTGAGATAAATGCTGCTTGAATTTAACTTTCAAATCTGCTAGAGACTGCTTAGCATTAAGGCATTTTCCTCGTTTGTGAGCACTTTAAAGATTAAGGATTTGAAGAGCAGATACAAAAGACACACAGAAGCTTTCGGCTGATGTTAGAATGATCTTCCCCTAATAAATATTTTTTAGAAACAGTAGCACTGCTCAGCTTTACTTCCCCAATGGAAGAGTGAAATTTTAAGATGGGTTTTTACAGGGAAGGCCAATAAATACAGAGGACGAAATAAGAACTTGTGCAATTTGCTCGCAAGGAGAGAAAAGGATAATCTGTGCCTGAGATCATTTGAAAGTAACGTTCAACTCCTTTGGGAAGGCAAATCATCACTTGGGAGACTTTAGGCTGCCTAACAGTGTCTAATAACTGTTTTAGTTCACCAAAGAAACATGGAAAATGAACTCTGCCCTTACAGGTAGCCTCCCACAGATCAGAGAAGGCTCCCAGCACACCTTCCACATCCAGGTAGTGCCAGTGGCTGCAGACACTTCATAAATCCGTAGATGAAAGCTCACGCAAAGCTCCTCTCATACCATGTTCCATACCTGCAAATTGCTACCCTTAACAGATCTGTGTTTGTTTAGAGATGCATTTTGCCTCAGATAAAGCCTGTCAAAAACGTGGATCAGGCCAATCATTAGCACACAGCCCCTGACAAACAAGTAGCCAGCTCCAGTCGCATGAAAATCGCCCAGGTCTATCTCACGCCCGCTTCTAACAACTCACAGCAGATTCCATTCTCTGTTTGTGGTGGAGCAGTAATTACGTTCTCGCTGGCAGCGTTTGGGGTTTGGTTGCCAGGGCCCAAGCACCGTGTAGCAAGTGTTTTGGTAATGAATAAAGACGGCAATCAGCAGCAACCTGAGAGCTCGCTGAATGCGACAATCTGGCGGGCACTGAGGGGGTCCTGCTGGCTTGCTCAGATGGGCAGCAGGCAGGGATGAGATAATTGATAGGAAAGGGTAATGAAAGGAAAGGAAGTGGGAGGAGGGGGGAGAGAGGAGAGAACAGATTTAGAAAATAGACAAAGACTTTGACCTTAAAGCTAATAGGCTACTTAGGATATTATTTTATAAAGACCAGGATAAAATGAGCTGGCAGCTGAATGTCAGCATAAAATAATCCTTTATGTGTGTGTGTGTGTGTGTGTGTGTGTGTGTGTGTGTGTGTGCACACCCATCCGCATGTGGTG